>CM021767.1:82479891-82914447 GCA_011076525.1 Nettapus auritus | reverse complement strand
CCATTCACCACTCTCTTCCACCTCCTCCCCCTGAGCGGAACAGGGGAACAGTGAATGGGGGCTGCAGTCAGTCCCAGATGCTTAGTCCCCGACACTCCTTCACAGTCCCTCTCTGCCCCTGCTCCATGTGGGGTCCCTCCCACAGGATGCCGTCCTTCCCAAACTGAGCCTGCGGGGGCTGCCCACAGGCAGCAGCTCCTCAAGGACTGCTCCCACACGGCTTCATACCACGGGGTCCATCCCCCAGGAGCAAACTGCTCCAGCACGGGTCCCCCACGGGCGGCAGCTCCCCCCAGACCCCTGCTCCTGCGGGGGCTCTCCATGGGCCGCAGCCTCCTCCAGGCCACATCCACCTGCTCCACCGGGGGCTCCTCCACGGGCTGCAGCGTGGAGATGTGCGCCATGTGGGACCCATGGGCTGCAGGGGGACAGCCCGCTTCACCACAGTCCTCTCCACAGGCCTCAGGGGAACTGCTGCTGTGTGTCTGGAGCACCTCCTTCCCTGCTTCTGCACTGCCCTGGGGGGCTGAAGGGCTGCTTTTCTCATTTTCTGACTCTGCTCTCTCCCAGATGCTGTTGCCCAGCAGTTTTGTTTGTTTGTTTGTTTTGTTTTGTTTTGTTTTGTTTTTCTTTCTTCCTTAAATCTTCTCTCCCAGAGGCCCACCCAGCGTTGCTCCCTGGCTCTGCTCTGGCCAGCAGTGTGTCCCTTTGGAGATGGCTGGAGCTGGCTCTGATCTGACATGGGACACAGAGGCCACCCCTGTAGATCCCACACTACCAAAACCCTGCTATGTAAGCCCAGTACACTCACACAGAATATTTCTCTCCCCAGGAATCAGTCCCACCTTAAAGACTTAGAGTGGCAGAAAATCCTCCTCATACCTAATGGCATTTGACTGGTCAGCTACACTCCTGCACCTCATTTTCAGTCTGAAGTTATCTAGGTGTTGTTTGTACACATACTTTGTACACATACTTTGACCTGCTAAATAAAAGAGTTTTCTGTCATGAAAAGTCTTTTGTGTAATGAGGAGCAATGTTATTCTGCGCTGGTGAGAACCAGCTCTCCCCTACCTCCTCTGTTGAGGTCTTGAACAGACAGCAATGCTTTGGTATATGAGTACTTCTCACTTCTGTAGTGAGAAGCCCTATAATCAAGTACAGATTTATTAGAATTCAAAGTAAGTCATTAACCATGAGACTGGTTTGGTCTGTTTTTTGAGTCTGCCCCAGGAAGGCAGCCTGACTGCCACTATTGTTAGTAGAAGGAAACAGAAATTATTTACTGAACAACTAGTAAAATACTCATCTGAGAATCATAAAAACATAGAATCATTCAGGTTGGAAAAGACCTCTAAGATGGTCTACTCCAACCTGTAACCTAGTACTGAGAAGTCCACTATGCCACTAATTCTACATCTACACATTTCCTGAAGACCTAAGTTTGGCCCAAGCTCCCAGAATTGTTTCTGTCTTTTTAATCCAGATGTGTTCTAATGTTAATGTATACAGATTTCAACAACAGCTGTCTGCCTGCCCTAACCAGGAGGCTAAGTTATGATCACTTTTACCTCCTTCTTCTAACCTGTCCCTGACATTTCCAGTTGCATGGTGGTCTAGATGCCACCAGAGTTTGAAAAGGTGCCTTGTTTAGGATACACAGGTAGCATCCGTATGAAAGAAAAGGCTCATTCCTCCTTACAGGTTCAGTGCTTTAGCTACTTACGTATTTTGCAGAAGACAGGCAGGGGTCTTGCAATAATCATGTCTGCAAGTAAAGTACATGAATTGTAAGAAAACTCCTAAATCAGGATGACTAGGTCACTTCAGCTACATTCAGATGTTTTCAGCAGTAGTATTTAAAACAAAACAAACATTTATTATTATTATTATTTAACTTCAAACTGTTATTTTCATTCAGTATTAGGTACTGAAAACCAAACTTGAAGTTTGAGGGTGGGGTGTGAGGGTGGGAAGGTTGTTCCATTTATTCTTTTTCTGTTCTCTTTCTGTGTAACTGAATGTATGTTGTTTTCTAATTTTACTTCCTTTTTCAATTTCCGGAGTTTCTGAATACATTCTCAAGTTTGAATATCCATTCCAAGACTGCTAGAATGATAGCCAATGCCATTTCAAATTTTTCTTTGTTATTCTGAATTTTTTCAAAAGTTTTAGAAATATTGAAAAGTTAATTAAAAAAAAAAAAAAAAAAAAGAGGACTAAGATAAAAGAGGAAACCCCTCTGAATGTAATTCATTTAATTGCATTCAGTGAAAATGTGGGTTATGTAAACTGAATTCAAGAGAAATTAAAATAATATTGATTTTAAAGACCTGGTGAAAAGCACCACCTGGAAATTATTTATACAATAAAATACAATAAAAACTATTCCAAAATTGTTCAGAATATTATGTTCTCCTTTTGAATAAGATTTGAGTGTTCTAAGGGAACTATATCACAGTAGAAGGCATAATCAGAAACAAATATTCTGAAGTCATCCTTGAATTGTTCATTTTGATTTTGATTTTGTGAAAAGGATTCCCTGAAAAAAAAAAAAAAAAAAAAAAAAGGGGAAACGAAAGAGTCACAAAAACATCCATTTAAAAATAAAAACAAACAAAAAAAATGTGTATTCATGATCATCAAAGGGAGCACAAAGCTCACTTGTGTCTCTCCCTTGGGGCTGTTATATTTCATACCAAGGTTTTCTTGTCTTTACATTCTATTCATGTCATTACGTTTTCAAGGCATGTCTACTTCTAAATGAATAATCTTGTATTCCAACCACCTGCTAAAGTAAATGTCAAAGCAGGTCCCAATTTACCAAAGTAGTCCAGATGAAAACTGGAGGTGTCTACAAAAATTGAAGTGAGAGTACTATTACATTTTAAATTAGCAGCATAAGTAAAGCTGAGTATAACTAAGGCACGAGAATCAGTAGTTGGAGCCACCTTTTGTAGTAGAAGGAAGATTTGCCTTGCAGAGGTGCAAGCTACATTTCAGCTGGTTACTCCTGTGTCAAGAGAGTAAATATTACAGACCCTACTGCAAAAGATAAAATGTCTGCTCAATACAACTGGCAGACACTCAAGAAATAAATTGATTTGATTGTGTTGATTTAAATCAAAGTACAGGAAAAAAATCATACAATATCATAAGTAAAGGTTATTCTAGTTACACATCCCAGTGATTGATCTTTCTAGGAAGGAATTACATGAATCAAGCTGTATTATGGGAAAAAAAAAAAAAAAAAAAAAAAAAAAAAAAAAAAAAAAAAAAAAAACTAGTCTGAGGATAGCAATGAGTTAAACTAAAAGGTCTTTAATGAGGAGAGTAGGCAGGCTGTATGATAAATTGTTGCTTCAACATAAGAGAGAATGAGCTAGAAGCAGCACAAATAAATCCAGGAGAAGTTTGTGTGTACAGTGTTCTAAATACTTGCAAGCTAAGAACACAACTTGTATGCTTTAAAAATCATTCGTAACCTGTGAAACACTTTCATCCATACACTTTATCTGAAAGATATCTATTTATATATGCATTACCCTTTGCAGTAGGCACAGAGCTAGATGGGAGCCTTGCTTTTTGGCATCCTTTATATATAGATGGCATATGGTGGCAGAATTATTTATTTGTAATTCTGGGTACATAATTTCTATTCTGAGCATGAGGATCTGTGTATCAACTGGCTGCTCTTGCTAATCTCTTGCCAGCAAAATTCCTGTCCATTGCAGTTGCATCCATGAAAAACCTGTTTGACTGGTCACCAGGACAGGAGTGCTTTTTCCATGCTCCTGGGGCCTCTTTCATTGCCTGTCACATTCAGTGAAAGTCCTTCATTTAACTGCAGTGGATTTTGGATGACAAAGCCCAGTAAAAATGATGTCATATGCACCGCACTATATGCTATGGGCAAAAACAATTAGCCTAGCATGAACTGATAGATTATTGTTTCTCATTTGACTCTAACCTTCTTTCTCTTTCTCCCCCTACTCCTCATACTCTTGGAATATAAAACTATCTTTGTAATTTGTATGAATTAAGTAAACCAGTAATATTAATTAATTGATATATTTTAAGAAGAGAAGGGTCCTTTGTTATTTTATATTCTGGTCTTCATAATGAGGATGGGAATGTAATCCAGTTACTGCTGGGTCACAATTATCAATGTCATGAGGTAACACCAGCACATCTTCTATAGGGACTCACAGGCTTGACCATGGCAATCCACAGAAGCTAGGGGTGTCATATATGTCTGGCTGGCTACAACATGTTAAAAACAAGTATCTCACTTCCACCTGCAATGTGTGCAGATTCAGCTTTTTTATTTGTGAAATATTTCATCTCACAACTGAAAGGACACCAAAACACTTTCTGCCAGTGTACATCATTTTAGACTAAGATGAGGTGGCCTCATAAATGAAAAGAACAAGTGAAGAGCTGTCTATTTCTTGAAGACAGTAATTAACAACCCTAAATTAGATGGAGAAATTATTACAAATGTTGTAAATGCTTGCATGAAGCCAAACTAACGTTCACTGCTATATTTGAAGGAGAAAAATAATTCCTTCTTTTATTTTGTACGTACCACTATTTGTTGAATATTAAAATATTTAGATGTTAAATTCCTATTCCCCCCACAAGGCATTATACAGCAATATATATGCAAAATATGAAAACAAAAATAGATTTGCCTACACATCAGCATTTCAAACGCTCATTAACACCAGGACAAACAAAACACCGTGTTCCAGTCCTCTCTACATCATCTGTCATTTGGATATGTGGGGTATAATGAGGCAGAACCTTAATGTTTGCAGGGAAGAAAAGTTAGTTTTTATCTTTCATTTGCAACAAACATAATACAAAGCCTATAGGAGGGACAGGAAGCAAGTACCTTGGAAAAAAATCCTAGGCCTGGATAATCAGGACATCAATCCTGTGGACATAGATTCCCCTAAGAAGTTATTTTTTGCATATACTTACCAGCATTTCCTGGCGCTTTCACCACTGCACTTGGACCATCTCCTTACTCTACTATGTTTGCTCGCTTCAGACCAAGTTGGCTTCAGACCAAGATGCTATGGGGTCTATTTTTCCTTGAGGACTAACTGGCAAGAATTTGTGTGAATGCTTCAGTGCCAGAAAAACCTTCATTTCTTGTGGCAGTACTTCTCAACATTACACAGGAAATCTGTTCTCCCACTGTAACCACAGGCATATAGACTGAGGCCAGTGGAGATCAGTCAGTGACCAGATTCAGTCAGATCGCAGCTTTGGGACTTAGGGTGTTAATAGATCTATCTGGACAGTACACAAGAGCAACACAAAGACAAGATGCATTTCAAGTAGAATGCCCCTCAACTGCATGAATATGTTGTTTTTGCACATGTTTAAGTAGCTCTTGCTATGTATATTTACTAGAAGTTATGGAGGTTAGGTCCCTTAAAGTATGTAGTAATTATTAGCTTTATTTAGTAATTATTTATAATTATGGGCTCCCCAGCACAAGAGAGACATGGACTCACTGGAGAGAGTCCAGCAAGAGGACTACATTGGAACACCTCTCCTGTTGAGGAGAGGCCAAGATAGCTGGGAATGTTCACCCTGGAAAAGAGGACTGGTGCCCAGTGACAGGACAAGAGGCAATGGGCACAGATTGAATCACAGAAAGTTCCCTCTGAGCACCAGGAAGCACTTCTTCACCATGCAGGTAACAGAGAATTGGCACAGGCTGACCAGAGAGGATGTGGAGTCTCCTCCTCGGAGATCTTCAAAAGCCACCTGGACGTGGGCCTGGGCAGCCTGCTCTGAATGGCCCTGCTTGGGCAGATGGCCTCCAGAGGGCCCTGCCAGCCTCAGCCATTCTGGGATTCTGTGAATTTAATTTAAGTAATGTAACCAATTATTAAGGTTATTTTGTTCTGTATAAGACAAATAGATTAAGTATGTTTATGAAAAGTAAACTTCATCAGACATTACATCTCGGAAGCGTCCTAAGTATTCTGACTAACGGCAGGTGGAAAAACTTAAAAAGCAATAACACAATGTACACTTTATTTTAGATTATTCTTTGTGAGGAAGTTTATGATGGGACAAGACAGGCACAGATGACAAAATATTCCAGAAACCCTGATTCTAACCTTAAATATATACTTTGTGAGGCCAGGCACTTTGCCAAATAATCCATCCACTGCTGTCCTCATCTTTTCCAAAGTAAATCCCAGAAGGGTTCTGCTATGACAAAGTAGTCTTTTGGAAAGGTATGTCATTTTCCATTTATTTTGTATTTGAATAAACTATTTTTGTTTCTTATTTTGTTTTCTTTTTTTTTTCTTTTCTTTTTTTTTTTTTTTTTTTTAAGAAAAAAAAAAATAACCATGCTGGGATGTAAGTTTCCAGCTGCAAAAGCAGCCAACTGAAGAGAACTGTCTGCAGAATATTATGGTAATTCACAGCAAAATAGTTTAAAAATATGTAATTAAATCACATTTTCTTGCTTTTCAGAGGTACATGGAGTACTCTGTGTGAGGTTTTTTGCCTATTGGATTCCTTTATTGTGTTGTAAGAGTGAAATTTTTAATGCTGTCTCTTGATATCGGGAAAAATTAGAACAGAATAATTAGCCTTATAAAAATTTCAGGCCTGTAATAAATGCATTAGTTTTATATTTTTCCTTTCCTTTCTTTGCCAAGATCTTGAGCAGCATTTAAATGCTTCTGTAACTTCCCCTGTTTTCTACATCTCATCTATTTAAGAGATTGAATCTGCACTGAAATCTGAAAGCCATCTAAAAAGTTTAGCAACATACAACCATTTTTTAAATAATGTATGTGCCATTGAGGCATTCCCCCAGACAAGATGCCTGGCAGATGTGTATAACACTGGAAGTCAAGCATACATAGCTACTGCTCTGATTTGTAACCTTTTCTGCCTACTTCATTCCTGCAAATTGTTAACAAGGTAAAAGGCACTAGAAAAAAAATCACATCCTTCTTCTCAGATCTTTGCTGTTCTCTAAGTGCCATCAGCAGATGGTGTTTAACGGAAGACAGAGCAATTTTTAACTTGCAGGCAAGGCAGTATAATGATACAGGCATAAAAACAACCTGTTTCCCCTAAGTACCATACGAAGTAATGGTTCTGTATTGATAAATGTGTAGCTCCAGAAGTGGCCAAAGATGATATTACTACATGTCAGAGAGTGAAAAGGGCAGTTGTGTTTGGTTGGTGTGCTACCATTTTCCTGGGGGGATAGTAAGATTTCTTGTTTCTGATTTTTTTAGAAATAAACAACAATTTTTATCCAGACCCACTTTTCTCAGAGGACAACCATGAATTTATCTTTCTTGTGTATACCTGAAACAAAACCAAGATGGATTACAAAGAACAAAACCCCCAAATTCAACCTGTATCCATCTCATCCATGGTGAGTCTTCAGTCCCCAAGGGTACTCTGCAGCTCAAGCCTAGCAAGACAACACACACTGAAAGATTTTTTTCTGGCTTCCACACCTAAAGAACTTCACTGAATTCCAAGGAGCTGAGTTTTCACTGTCTTCATCATCCTTCACAGGAAGATTTTTCCCCGCATCATTGGCACCAGCCTTCCTTCAAATCCTGTGAAAAACCAAGGCAGGACCCAGAGCAACTAGAGCTCCATTTTTCCAAGGGAGGGAGCCCATATCACCACTGGATGCACCCTTTGAGGGATGGCAGCACAGGAGTTTGGCATCACTAGCAGTTACAGAACACAGAATCACCACTTTTCAGCTACATGCCATCAAAAAGCAAATAATCAAATAGCTCATTCTTATTCTAGATGTTTTCAGAGGTTTGTTGAAATAAGAAGCCTACATTTCCCAAGGCATCGTCTTTCCTCTAGCATTTCTTTTACACCACATAAAGTCCCACATGCACAATATAACTTATGCTTGTACTTAGCTTGGTGAAATCTGGACTGCTTCTTGGATAGATGTTCCCCCATTTGATTCCCTTTGTCCCTCTGGCACTTCTGGCTCTCAGTATTTATTGATTGTTTCTATTCAGAGTCTGCCTGCTTTAGCCCCTCGGTCCACACCTCCCAAAAGGCCATCTTTACTGAAAATTTCAGTTCTAATGATGTTTTATGTACTCCCTAGATGCTGAATTGTTCCAGTCATAAGAATCTATGAATAAAAGGGTTCCCACTAACAAGTAAACTTCTAAAACTGCATATCTAATATCTTCAATACAAGCTGCAATAATAAATGTAAACAAGTCATGCTGGCTATTTTTAATTTTTGCTGTTGCCAAAGACTCCATGGGTTTGGTGTGTGACTGACACTTCTACTTGCTGCCTTTGCCATGGCAGCAGAGTTTCATCACACCATCTCCTGATGCCTAGAAATGTTTAAATTTCATCATTCCTTTAAAAAGTATGGAAACATATCCATTAGTATTTATCTTTCCCCAGAAAACACCCAGCAAATACAGTACAATATTCCAGCTGATTTCTACACTGGTCCCCTTGTGGGAGAGTGTTTAAGGGAGTCCTTTTCTCATTAAGTGCATCTATAGCCAGGGGAGAAACGGAGGGTGAAGAGGGTGCCTCATTCATATTGTCCACAGTAAAGGTGAGCCAAGTAAGTTAGAGAACAGGGCAAGGTCTTTACAGTGAGATGCACAGCTGACTTGAATTCACACAATAGAAAATACTTCTTGTCCATATGGTTCGCAAATCTTTTACAGCTGTCTGGCTGTCCATGTGTAAGATCTGGAGAAGTTCTCAGATGTGGAAGTCTCATCCCTGTGACAGCAGTCCTTGGGCAGCTTTCATTGGAAAGGGCTCATTCTCACCCAATGGCCCCTGCTCTCAAGAATCACAACAACCAGAAATAGACTGTAGTTAGTGCAGAAAATAAAATGCCAACATCTTATTAGAGTAACAAGGCCACTGAAATATTCATGGCTAATTAGTACAAATTCTAGATGGCAATAAGAATGTGCTGTCAAATATCAAGGAAAATCACCGTAGTTTAAAATAACTTGTTTTTCCTTTTCTAACCTTGTGTTTATTATATTAAAAAAAAAGGGGGGGGGGGGGGCCAGGGCACCATGACACATATTATTTATCATAGAATCATAGAATCACAGAATGGCTTGGGTTGGAAGGGACATTGAAGATTATATAGTTCCAGCCCCCCTCCCCGCCCCTCCCCCCCCAGCCACAGGCAGGGATGCCACCCACTAGATCAGGTTGCCCAGGGCCTCATCCAACCTCACCTTGAACTCCTCCAGGGATGGGACATCCACAGCTTCTCTGGGCAGCCTTCTCTTCATCACCCTCTGAGTGAAGAATTTCCTCCTAACATCTAATCTAAATCTCCCATCTTTTAGTTTAAAACCATTCCCCCCTTGTCCTAAAAAGTTTTTTTCTATAAGCCCCCCTTAAGTACTGAAAGGACCAGACCCCCCCCAAGTCCTTCTCTGCAGGGCTGCTCTCAATGAGTTCTCCCAGCCTGTCCTCATGTCTGGGATTGCCCCGATCCAGGAGCAAATTTATGAGGCCTAATGTGAATAAGAATCAGGCCCTTGGTTGCCCTTTTGCTGTGCAGTGTCTCAGTATCCCTCTTGCAGTCTCCGGTAAAAAGCACAATAAATGACAACCTGGGGCACAACACTAAGTGTTTGGTTCATTCAGTAACCTTTATAATGATAAGGTTTTATGTCAGAGACCTGATACAACTTTACATCTGTGAATTGAAAGCATCTTTTAATAGAATAAGATCTCTTGTTCCAGCCATTTAAGGCCACAACCACAAAGACTTGCATCCCATAATTAGAATTTGTTCTCTAGGAACTTCAAACATAACAGTCTGGGTCAAACAAAGGGCAAAGTTGTGGTGTGCTTGGGATAAAGCTGAACATGAGACTGTTTATGCCAGGCTGCAGGATGAATGGAATACAATATGACAAAACAATGATGGTGCTGTTCTCACCTGGCAAGAACCAGATGGTAAAGTTACTGCAGAGCTTGCAACGGTGGAGTTGGCAATGTAGCTCATCCTAATACATTGTATTGTATTAAACATTTAATCTGTGTGCAAGAAATCAGGACTCCTAACTGTGAGCTATATTATATCCTTCTAACCCCCAAGAAAAGCTGGTAGAAAGTATTATACACCTACGCACATGTATATGCACACACCTATATACACATCTACACTTCATAGAAGCAGCAGTCAGCAGATAGTTGGGATGTGGAAGTTTTCTTCTCAGCCCTCCACCTGGCTCATCGTTCCACCTATCAAAGTGTCAAATGCCACTTCTATACTACTTATTTAAATATGTAAACTATGCCCTGTATATAAATATATTTAGATGCTGTAATCCCTAGGATTCCAGATCTCTGTCAGCTGCTGCTTCCAATGCTAAATACACAAATCCATGTTTTTCAAGGACTGTGTTTGCTCAGTAACTTTAATTTTAAACATTAAGAATAACTTCTGGCTCTCACTAGGTAATTGATAACATATGACAGATAGACACAATGCTACCCAGTAAACACCATGTTTGGGGGATATTTTTTTCTCCATATAATTAAATGTAATAGAATCAAATCTCGTTACATTTTGGGAAAAAAAAAAAAGGGAGGGAGGGAGGGAAGGAGGGAAAAAAAGTGAATATTATACTTTTCTTTGAGTCAAAAATTAAAAAAAAAAAAAAAAAAAAAAATCATTCCTCGTGTCACAACTTATTTTCCTTCTGATTGGGAAACAGAAATTTATACTGTACATACAGACAAGTGAATTTGCCACCCAACAGGCTTCTGCCAGGGAAGTTGTAATACTTGTGTAATACTTGGTAAATGAAAATAAAGATCCTGTTATAATGAACATGGCTCCCTTCTGGAAAAGTGAACCCTTTTGGTAAATATGATGATGAGATGACTCTACCATTAGCAGCCCCTTTCAGTAGAGTGTTAGTGCACGAGGCATGCAATGCAGCAGGCTATATCCCAATGCTAGGCTGGCAGGACACGGAATGTGGTGGATCTCTCACCTCTGCCAGCACCGACCCTACCTTAGCAGGTGAGATGTACGATATGAGGGAGCCAGTACCACAACTTGCCTGTAGAAAGACATGTTCTTTATTCAGGAGCAAGAAAAGACCATAGTAATTCAGATCAAAGGCTGCCTAGCCCAATATCCTCTCTCCAGCAATGGCTGTGGGCAGGAGCTGTGTGTAAAACTGGCACATATACACCCTTCCTCGCTCCAGCAGTCACTAACAGGCAGCCAGGATGGGAGGTTGTAAGTAGGTTGTTGCATTCAGTTGTTACTGACAGCTTTATCCTCTGTGCAATTGCTCTGTCCCTTTTGCTCCCTGCTAGTCCGCATCACAAGAAACAGTTGAGTAATAGTCTCTTATTGAATTCTCTACTCCAGTCACAATTTATTAGACCTCTCAGTCGTGACCACAGCCATCTCTAAAGTTAACAGCAACCTTTGCACACTTTCATCCCATTTAAACTGGAAAACTCATCCATCTCAGACCGCTGGATTTCACAGGGTCTGTTTATATCCTCCTTTCCACTTGAAGCTGACTAGAGAGCCCACATTTTCCCTCAGTAATTTGGAGTCCCCAGTACCTTTATTTCTTAAATTTTCTAATGACTTGTTCAAAGTCACAAGTAGACAATGTGTCTACACTAGTTGTCAAAGCAGAGGTAAATTCTGTTACCTCAAACTTTCATTCTTCTGTCACCTGCCTCTGAGAACCTGACGCTTCACTATTGCTTTAAGCCAAGACATAATTACCTTGACAGACACCCATTATCCCTTCTTAAAATTTCTGAACTTCTGATCTTGGACATAAGCTGAAGGTTGCATAAACTATTGCAACAGCCACTGGAAACCAGTCAGTGAAGCCTACTAGTTCCCTGTTTAGTAAAGTCAGGGAGCTAGCTTGACCTTCGCGAGTTCAGAAAGTGACCCATGCAATTTTGGTCTAGTTCATTATTATTATTATTATTTTTTTTTTTTAATCAAACAAATGGAGAAATCTACCTACCTATGATGTGTGTATTCAGACTGTGACTGTGCATTAAATGGAGGAATTTAATCTACATGTATAAAATCAGTCATTTGTTGACAGAGACCATGTCATGTGTCACATAAAGTATTGAGCCTGGGAGCAGCCATGGACTGGATGTAACAGGGAGTGCCTGTGCCATAGGACACTAATGAATACACTTAATATTGTAGCTGAGGCTGTGGAAAGTCAGATTTCCCCACCCATCCGTATGAGACAGGAGAAATTCTCCAGGAAGACAGAATAAAGGAGAGAAAGGTGTTAGCTGTGAAAAAGGTGTGCTCTCTAACTTGTGTAGGAGCAAGAACAGGACATGAAGGGAAGACAGCAACAGTTTTGTGATACTTGCCATAATCCTTGCTTGAAAATCAACTGAAGCTGAAATATTTTTGCTGGTGTCTAGTTAAAGTACTAGGAGCAAAACCAAGACTTGGCAGAAAGCATGGAATTACTTTCTTTGATTTATAAGAGATTAATTCTTAACACTAAATTTTAGAAGAAAGTAGAATAAGAGGAGATAACTTAAAACAGTTCATTTTAAAAGCCCCAAACAATGTTGCATTTATTCTTGAAATATTACAGCTGAATTTCTGACAGCAGTAGAAGTAGGCACTCATACTTCTTAAGGAAAACAACTAAAAAATAATAAATAAATAAATAAATAAAACTACACAACTCCCTCAAAGAGAGAAAAGTGTGGTCAAACATTTCAGTGTCAAAAAAGAGGGAGATTTTCTGGGAAAAGAAAAAAAAAAATGTAATACCAAGCCAAAAAATGGCATTGACTAAGCAAAGAGACTTTTTCATAAAACTAAAATCTAGGTTAGTAAAAAAAAATGGGCACAGGGGAACTGTCTTAGAGGTTTTTGTTTTTGTTTTTGTTTTTTTGTTAGGCTGTAACTTTTAAGTTAGCATAGAAGTGTCTGGTCATCTAACATTTCTTAAGAGTGCCTCTTTCTCTAGTTTATTGCTCTGTGTGTGAGAGCAATAAAGGCTGGGGGATTTGGAAGTTAAGGCACTAAGCTTAGACTTGAGATGACAGAATCCCAGCCCAGATGCATCCTTCCCAGACACTCTTATGCCCATCCCACAGAGCTCTCCAGCTTCCTTGCCTGGCTCCATATGACAGCTTTGTATGAGGCACATGCCAACAAGGGCACATTGAAGATCTGCTCACTTGGGACACTTGGGTTACAAAATGTGAGCAAAGCCCTGGCCATGCTGCTGGCCAGCATAGAAGACAGCATTTTGCGTGGGAGGCCAAGAGAAGGGAGTCTCAGAGGTAGGCACTGTGCTCCTCCTGAAAGATTTGATGGGTCAGGAGAGCCTGTGACCGTCAGGAGGGCTTGGCAGGGCATCACAGAGGGCTTGGTAGGGCATCACAGAGGGCTTGGTAGGGCATCAAGGATGCCTGTGGCTGGCATGGTTTCCTCACACCTTGCTGAAAAACTCTGCAATTCCCCAGAGCTCCAGCTGGATGGTGAGGCAAGAACAGAACTAATTACTGCTCTGGGAGGAACATGACAGAAATGTCTGCATAACATAGCATTTAACTTCCTTTTTTTTTTTTTTACTAGAGGGGCTATTAAAAAAGATGTTTTGTACCTCATTGAAAGTTCCAACTCCACATCAGAGTTTCAGTTCAGTTTTCTGTTCAATTAGGGCTATTAAAGTCATCTCGACATTTTAGAAGTTAAGATGATTTACAGAATACATAAGTTTGAGTTCAGTAGATAAAAGAAGCTGTTTTTTTCTTTGCGAGCCTTATGGATTTGATACTAAAAAAAGGCAGTGTGTCCTACTCAAATACTCCCTGTTGCAGTGCCAGATGGGAATCTGGCACTAGAAGCTGGAGTTGGCAATAGGCAGGAGTCCTGATTTGTAATGTGAAAGTCTAAATAATACTCAGAAATAACTGTCAATCACTGATAGAGATGGAACCATTTCAGTAAAATGAAGTCTAAGTAGCACATCTGAATAATTTATTGTGGCAGCATAATCTGCAGATTTCAGCTGTGATTACAATATAAGACTCTATTAAAGACTAAAAAGTACAGAGAATAAAGCTCAGAATAAATCAGAATCATAAAGCCACTGTCAGCAAGAGGAGAGAAAAAGTTCTCAATAGAAATTGGCTGGAGCTGCACGCTGCAGAATTTGTTTCAGGAGTTGTTGAGAATTTCGTCTGTGAATTTGGAAGACGTTAGACATCTAACTAGCTGTTTTTGGATTGATGTTGAAATTCCCTGTGAAGTTAATGAAAACTAGGGGCATCAGCATTTCTGATAATCCAGCCACTTAGAGTTTTCAATTTTGGTTCGCCAGCATTCAGCATTGAGACATTGCCACCTAAATGCCTGTGTACTTCTGAGGAAACACATCCCTACAGGCTGTGTAGTTTTTTTGGGGGGCAGGGGATGTTTTTTGTTTTGTTTTGTTTTGTCATGTATGTGTGTATTATACATGTATGTCATGTATAATACACAGTAAGCCCTACTTCTCACTTCTTCCTCTAAATACTATTGTATTATCAATATTGAATTAAGTTAGATACTAAACAAAATACTGAAAACATCTTTATAAATGGAGCATAATCAGTCAGCTGGACTTAACCCCTTTTCCCATAATAAGAGATTTCTTCATTTCCACCTCAGTAGCTACTTTCAGGGACAAGCCCTAACGTACCCTGGAATGCTTTTTATGAATTGGACAGCTGTGAACAGTATATTGATTTCTTAGGGTCTTGAAGGTACAAGTGCTTTTAAATCCATCCCCCAAATATAACTTCAGAGACCTCAGCTGTCTCTTGCCTCTCACTTAATGGGGTCTTTGTCAATGACGGTGGCTTCTGGACAGTTTATGATGTGTATAAATAAAGAAATCAGAGCTTGCTGCACAGGCTCTGAGAAGCATAAGGCTGAAGGAAAAATGGAAAAAGCAGGGGTCCAGATTAAAACCTGATGGAGAAAAATGCAGCAGTGATGCTCACACAAATGTCTCCCAGAGGAACTTGGTTTGGGTTTCTACCTGTTAAGGTTCTGATGACTGACATGGAAGGAACACAGACCGTGTTTTAGATTCAGCAAGGAGAGGATGTAAACTTACTTTAAAATTAAAGCAAAACCTAAAAAATGTGTTTTCCTCAGCAAAAAGGGACAACTAAATTAAACCTCCCGCTGAGAACAGCTCTAAGCAGAGGAAAGGGAGCTGTAAACAAAGTGGGTTCTTGCAATTATATTTGTATCTGCTGGCTATTGTTTAATCTCCAAAGACTTCTAAGAATGAGAAGAAACATATCCTGGTATAGATGAAGGCAGCTGAAAGACAATGCAGGCAGATTTGTGCACCTAAATTCAGACTGCCTCACTGGTTTCTTAACCAGACAATCTCATGAACTGTGAAGATATATGAGAAAAAGGAAAAAAAAAAAAAAAAAAAAAAAAAGAATTTAAGGAAAGGAGAACTCCATGCTGTAATTCACAGCAATAAAAGCATACCCATATAAAATAATGAATGCAAGTAAACAATCAAAATTCAGAGGAAGCCCCTACATTTTTTGAAATGTTCTTTTCTACCATGTGTGCTCTCAGACTCAGCCCTCCTGCTGATTGTCCAGCACCCTCCTCCCTTCACATTGTGAAGACAAACCAAAGCTTTCTGTGCAGGCATCAATGGCAGGAGCAGCACCTTCGTATTTCCCATATTTAAGGATAATGCACTGCTGGGTTCAACCAATGGTCCCACCCACCTAGAAGAGACTCTCTGGTAGCACATGAGATTCAACACTTTCTTGTACTCTGTTTTGTCAGATCCCTGTCTATTCCTGCTAGCACATGTTTATAAGCTCATTGGCCATAAACATGTCTAATTCCTTTTTCCATCTACAGATGCTGCCCCAGGCATGTCCAGTGGTGACGTGACCCTGAAGCTCACCACCTGGCTTCTGAGAAGACTTTCTTACAGCTGTTTTCAACTGTTCTGCTTGCTTCAAGCAGTACCCCTCTTGGGGATATTTGGTGACTTCCAGTGCTGCATTTGGCACACTTGGCACCTTCACGGATCTGTAAAACCTCCATCAAATCCCCCTCCAGACTTCTCCTCCCCTAACTGGCAAGGTGGCTTCCCAGTATGCATGGCTGCTTCAGAAATAACAGTTTTCATTAATCAAATGCTATTTGTCAAAGCTGGCAATGGTTGTATAGCAGTGAGAGTCCTTGGAAAGTACAGCAGTCAGCATTATGAAGTGGCATTTACCAGCAAGAATTACTATATTTCTATCCCCTGCTTAGGCAAAGAAAATAGCTGAGACAATAGTTGGCAAGCCAAGTCCTTACGATATATTCCACTCCACCAGTGTGTGCTTATTTTGGCTAGTTCTCTTGCCCTTGACTGCACAGCACAAGTAAAACCTGATCTAGTGTGTAGTAGTTTATAATTTATCTATCATTCAAAGCATTTACAGAGCACTAGTCACCAGAGTATGCTGGCTCTAACCCTTCTGATGTGGTAGAAGAGAGGGAATAAGGATTGTTACAGGGGATTTACAAAGAGTTTTTCTCTGGCAAGATCCTTGGTGAAGCTGCTTTTATAAGAAAACAAAAAGATGTTAGGAAAACATTACTAAAGGAAAAGTTGCAGCATGGATGTACAAACTGGTGAAGAAGAGGAAATATCCTAAGCTGTACGAAAAGGTACCACTTGAAGTAAGGAAGGTAAGTAAAGTTCAGAAACCAATAAATGTTTTAGTAGGCTGAAAAAGTAATTTCATATTATTTCAGTTATTTCACAACAAATTCAGATTTTTCCATTCCAGACTGAAGTACCAAGGTCCCAAGCAGCCAAGCTCATACATATTGAAAAGTCCTTCTGATCAACGAAAATCACTCTTTTCTTCAGCACCAGCTGTAAGGCAGGCTTTCCTACAACCAGCATGCAGGATAAGGGTAAAGGAATTGAAGTCTGATGAGGGACATGAAAAGTCTTTACAATTTTCCTGTTTGATGCCTTTTGCCCATCATCCCTTTATTCATCCCCTTGGAAAGAGCTGGAAAATAGACAAGCCTGCCAAACCAGACGGGGCTGGAAAAACTTTGCTTTTAGATTTCTTATCTCTAGGCTCAGCAAGACAAGTGAAGAAATGGGTGTCCCCGTATCTTATGCTGTGATTTATGCACTGTAAAACACCGCTTTGAGTTCAAACCAACATTAGCAAAGCCAGCTCAAAGTCTAACCCAGACATGAGGTTAATACTGTACATCACCTCTCTTAACACACAGAAACCCTACATTCAAGACAAATTAAGTCTTCTAGCGAGACTACAAGGGCTATATCAGCACCACCGTGCCTGTGCAGGATGGGGTTTAAGCACCAGATGTAGGGGGTGAAGAGCTGCAAGCTGCCAGTCCCGTGTTACTCTCCTAGTGTATCCAGCCCATCCAAACAGCTGGAGACATTGCAAACAGCCCCCTTCCTTCTCCTTCCTGTCTCCAGTGGGAATAGTTGAGAAATCTTCCTGGCAGCTTTTAAAAAGTAGATGAGATCAAGTGTGCATTTAAGAATAAATATATTTAAAACAAGAAGCCCTTAAAAATTAAAACCCATCTGTTGCCACAGAACATAAAATCAAATATTCTTCATACATAAATTAACTCGGGACATGTGAAAAAAAATAAATAAAAAAAAATAAAAAATGAAGCTATTTCCTGATTTCCTAAAGCCTGGCTATTTTTCATGGCTGTGCAGCCCGATGGGACTTGTAGGAGGCAGGATCTCCTACAAGCACCAGGCAGGAAAACACTAAGAGTTGGAGGATGGAAGATGAGGGATGCTGGGGAGAGAGACCCAAACACACAAGGAAGATGTGTTGAAAGACAGCAATATACGCATTTGTAAATCCAGCTGCTGCAGCCAGCAGCATTTTGCCCTTTGACTGGGAAGCTTCCCATAGAGAACCAGCTGTGGTCCTCCTGCTGCTCAAGGACCACCCAATATTATTTTGGTACAATGCCAAGGCTTTCCAGAAGAGCACCAGTGAAAGAAAGGAGCCACAATTTAACAGCCTTTACCTCAGCTAAATGTAAGTGAATTTTCATGGGCAGAAGTGCAGAGGAAAAAGCGTATCTACCCCAAGTGCTTTTCTTCAGCAGAAAATCTCAAAAGCCTGACACAAACAATGGGGGGTTTTAGGCTTTCTTATATAAAGGTTCCAAAAATTTTTACAATAGCACATAATACTCAACCTAAATATAGGGTTAGTGCTGGCTTTCCTATAAAAAGACAAGTAGAACACAAGTGGTACTTGATTTGAAAAATAAAATAAAATAAAATAAAAAAATATTTAAACTGCTTGCTGTAAAGAAGTTTCCTCCCCCATGATTTTTCTATCTAGTTAATAGAGAGCAAAATATAAATGGATTTGTGTTTTCTGCTGGTCAAAACTCTTCCAGTGATTTCCTTTTTTTACTTGCAAGAATTTTTATGGGAAAAAAATGAATTAGAAACTTCCCACAAGAAACCACTGCTGTGCAGCTCTTGGAAACAAGTCAGGAGGGACCAAGAAGGGCAGCACTAATCCTAAGATTAAAAGAAATGAGTTATGAGAACAAGTTAGAAAACTATGTTCGTAAGTAGGGATTTAATAGAAGTGACCAAAATCATAAATAACTGAGATAACAGCAGCTTCTTTTTTAGCTTCAGTGCAGAAGATTGGATAAGGAGCACACAAATGGAAGTTAAAGAAAAATAAATTTAAAGTAAGCACTAAAAAATCACTTTTCATCTCTGATAGCAGTAAGCAGGTTAAGTGACCTGCTGCTCAAATTTGTGAGGTGCTGACCTCAGGATTACATGGGAAGGAGAATGGACTAGGAAATGTTGTAAAAATAAGCAAACTGCACTGAGTGCAAAAGCTGTTACTTGTGGTTTCCCATATTTTCTGCTTTTATAAATGTTTCTACTTCAAATGCCATCTACTCACACTTGTAAATCCAATATTCTGCACCGAGCTTTGTCAAAACTGTAAAAATATAAAGTACTTATTAGATCAAGAAGGTGACAAGTTTCTGTAAAAATTGAAGATGTAAGTAACCTGGTAAGTAAATCTAGGATGCAGCATCCAAGCATCGTTCTGATGCTTTAGGTGAATGAGAAAACAGATACTGCTGGTGTCTGAACACACAGTTCGTGTATTCATGTAAACCCATCCTTTATCTCCCATTACATGTGTGCTAAAAAGGAAGCTTTCTTCAAGCTGAAAATACTGAATGATGAGCTCTTCTATGCTGTCAGCACTACAGAGGAGAGCTCACCATGCATTAGCTAGGAATTAGGCTGTGCTAGGAAGGTTCCATGCCCTGCATGAAGCCTGGCTGGTTCTCCTTCAGCCCTTCATCAGCTTCCTGGAGAGGGTTTCTGTGTGGCAGCCATGAAGGACCAGATGCAAGGCTGTTTTTTTTAAGCTCCTTCCACTTTCTTGGCTGCCATATCAATTTAAACATGGATCCAGAAAGCTGCTCTCAATTGTGACTTCAACAAGACATGTGGGAAGATGTTTCTGCAGTTCTGCTGAAACAAGGACTGAAACACTGGTGAAATATGCCACTGCAAGGAAAAAGTTTCTCTAGCGCCAAAAAGCCAGTAAATACACCTTTAATAACTTTGCTTTTTAGGATAGTTTTTTCCTCAAAGTTTAATATTAGCTCTTAAAAATGAAACGTGTTGAGACTGATCTCGTAAGTCCCAAGCAATATTAGATTTATTTTAAGATTTTATTTATTTATTTAAGGATGCTCTTTTTAGTAAAACTGCAAAGATTGCTTGTCTATTCTGCTCTGAATTGCCTACATCTTCTTCAGGCAGAGAATGAGAATTTTGCCACTAGCAGAAACATTTCTAGGAGCTGCTCCACCAGCAGTGGCTCCCTTGTCCTTTTCTCGTGCTCCATCCCACCAACTCCATCCAGGAATCTTGATGCTCTTCACAAAGATTAGGCAAGTCACTCTCCCTTACCAGACATGGCTAGATGGTGCAGCATATAAAGCAAGTGTCTGTAGGCCAGGAGAGCTCAGGAGAGCTACATTAATAGGATTAAAGCAGGGCAATTATTTGCTAGCATGCATCAACATGAACCACTCCTCAAAACACTAAGTGAATAAATACTGCCTGATAAAGATTTGCCTGTTATAATGCAAATCTCTAAGCACAGTATTTTTAAAAGTGGAAAATTTTTAAGATTTTCTAATTGATGGGGGGGGGAGAGGGGGCGGCGCTGTATGTCCTGTTATAGAGTTGGCTTTATTAAAACTGGTTTCTTGTCTCTGGAGTCATTGCAATAATAAGTATATATACGTAGAAGTATAGAGGGGATGGTGGCAAGCAGAGCAGCTCATGATGTAGATGATGGCAAACACAGCCAAGGTTTTAATTTCCCATCCATTTCTTTCACAATGACCTTAAAAAAGTTTGAAATATATTTAGCCAAAGTCATCAGACTGACCTAGGAGTGCGCAAGTGTTTTAGAACACAATTTAATCAGCCATCTCCCAAACAAGAGACAGGCCTGTACTTAGGTTTTGGGTTACTTTACATTCCTTTCTAATTACATATCCCAAAATGATACCTTTTTCAACAAATGTGTATCCCCGGTTGTGATTTAATTATGCAGATAAAGAATGGTTGTGAAGCAGAGTTACTCTGTTTATCCTTTGATCCACTATTAGAAGTATCTTTATTTACCATGCTTTGATCATATATGTGAAATTAAATTCAGGACACACAGCATTTTAAAAAAGATAGGTCCATTGTATTCTCTTGAATCAGTCAAGATATCATCTATTAAATTTTTTTCTCCTGTATAAAAAGTTTTAAGACCCATTTATTAGAGGTAACTCAGACAGCTTCTTTCTGCAGTTAGCATCAAGGAGAGAGTAAGGCATCAGGACCAAGGTGCTGGCTCAGCACTTTTTTGAACTCTTTGAATGACTCCTCAGAGATGCCTTCATCTTCCCACACACAGAAACACTGATGAATTTGCACTGCCAGTGTCTGTCCTTACCACTCTCTGGGAGCAATGTGTAAAGCATGAAAAGTGCTGATCCTAGGGCATGGCCTTGTACAAAAAGGAAGGATGGTGGGGCAGCGTCATCCTCCTTATCCTGAGCTCCCCACTAACTCATTCTGCTGACTCTGTGTTTAATGGGTAAACTGGCCAGCATTCTCCTATTTTATGTAGGGAGACTTTAAAGAGTGACATGTGAACAGTCCATGAAATAGGACAGTGCTTCAAAGCAACAGTCCACTGCTTTATAATTTCCAAAAGGAAGAACTATTGGTCCATTATTGCCAAAGTTACTGCTATGTTTTTGTTTGTTTGTTTTGGCTTTCTTCATAAATTAATAAGCATTTGGCATTTGCCAGTCCCCTGGGGTGTAATATTCACTGGGAACATTCCTAAAGCTTAGATTAGCACAGCCCTGAAAATCGGTGACTTTTCTATATGTCAAATTAAACAGCTTGACAAACATATCTTCAGCATCTGACGGTGAGCTATTTCTTCCTTCCATAAGCAAAAAGGCTGGGGAAACCTCTTTCCAACATCCTCTGGTGAAAATGGAGGTTAAAAAAATTGCCTGGCTCCTGCATTGTGTTCACATCCCATCTGTCATCAGGTCACTCTTGGACCCTCCAGCTCACATCATCTTTCTTTGATTTCTGTTTCTGTTTCTGATTTTCAGAAAGAATAATAATAATAATAATAATAATAATAATAATAATAATAATAATAGTAATAATAATAAACAAACCAAAACAACAACAAAAATGTCCACTGAGGTAAGCAGAACCGACATAGCAAAATGTTGGTGCAGCTCTTAAAAGTTTCAGGTTTTGCTACCACACCAGGATGTTTAAAAAATAAATAAATCACTCTCCACACAGAGAATATAGTTAGTATATGCTGCTGCATGCAAGCTATTTCAGAGGAAATTGAAGACATTTTAATTTATGCTATGACTGCTAAAACTTAAAAAAATATTCATGTCCACATTAATAATTTCCTGGATCACCCTCAGTGAAGTGATATCCAAATTGATTACGAATTGAGTTTTGCCGACATGGAGATGTATATTTTTAGCAGCTCAGTCTTTAAGCAACCACTGGGGTAAAAGGTACTTCTTGTTAGTTACAAGCCTGTGTTACCGGTGGTCCCTGCTCTTTAATGTTGATGTCCATGGGGAATGTTTCCTGTGCTCTGCTTCTTCCTCCTCAGTAACCTCTCACGGCAGCTTACAACTGCATCTGTTTCTGATCAAACCCCACAAGGGCAGGGGGCATAGTCCTTATTCTCCTGTTTCACATTTTACAAGCTTGTTTTCATTGCCCTTTGGAGTGATTCCAGTGAAGGCTGTTCAAGTGTTTCGTGGGCTGCCTTGGTTTCAGGTTCATCTGCTCGGGTCAAACCCCAAACTCCTCATGCAGGCAGGACACCCATGGCTTCAGTGGTACAGAGCTGTCACCTGCCTGGGACTGCCATGACCTTGCCAGCTTTCCTGGTGCTTGCACACAGCATTTCCAATTGCACTGGGTGCATGCTTGGGTGCCACCCATTCAGGCTCCCTGGCAGGAGCAGAGCAGCATCCTGCTTCCCACCTTACTGCAGGAGCCCCATGCAGGTAAGATTCCCTCAGCCCAACAAGAACCAGCCCTGTCTGCCTTGCTCCTACACCCAAGGAGCTAGAGAACATGTTTATTTCCTAAAGAAGTCATAGGAAAGGGCAGGAGAGCAGTTCTCCCCCTGCGCCCATTCATCAATCCCCAAACTTATCCAGATTTTACTAACACCTCTCCCCAAAGAGAGAGGAAGGAGGACTGTGTGCTGTGAGTTATCATTGCCCATAGTACCTTCATTATTTACACTGGAACAATGGCAGGAGTAAAAAGATCATTAGGTAATACTTGTACAATTGCACCTCCAGCAATATTCATAGTTTCAATTTGCAAGTTTAATTGAGAATATATCAAAACAAATCTTGATAGATGCTTACTAATATTTTCTTTATTTGTCTGTATGAAATTACTACAAGGACTTCTCTTGATTTTTCTTTTCTTTTTCTCCCTGAAAAAAATGAACAGGAGTCTTCCTGTTTATTCACAGCCATAAAGAAATCATACATGTATATATATATAACTAGCAGTGATTTAAATATAGAAGCATATGGACACGTGAAGGAAAATATTCCCATACATGCCTATTTCTGTATCTCAGTGGGTGTGTAGTATACTCTGATAGCACTACTTTAGAAAGAGATAGCACATATAAAGAATTTGACAGTTCTAATGCAGATATCTAACTGTATAATTATTGCTATATAATATGTGTAATATATTAAATATTGTATATGTAATATATTAAATATTACATTCATAACTTGTATGTAATTATGTAATTGGGGTACATATACTTAGTACTTGCAACATGTAACTATCAGGCAGCACGCTATTCAGCAATGTCGGCATATTGTGGTGGCATATAGAGGCCACCTGAAATAAAACAAAGTTCTTTTTTATCCTATTTCACTCATGAAATTCCCACTTGCTAACTGTACTGCACCTTCACTATCACCCTCACTAGCTTGCTTATACTCATGTTTGCACTTCTTTTGTATTTACTGGAATCTTTGTTTGTGTTTCAATGCTAATTTTTCCTCTGTCAGGAGACAAGGCATCAGAAATTTGCCATTATTTCTGGTCGGAGCTAACCATGCACTCCTTCACAGTAAGTCTTTCATTTCCATTCCGTTTCAGGGTGACCAGCAGCACATGGTGAGAGACTGAAACCAGGGCTGACTTTTGGTCTTTGCCTTGGTCCAATAAAGCACAAAAATGTTTTTCCTTTAACTTCAAATTAGTTATGCTGGTGTAGGTGGCAAGGTGCCTGCAGCGGTGGCCCCTGTGAGGAGAGCCCAGAGGCCAAGTCTGTTTTGTACACAGCGGTCATGGAAGAGCAATCTTTATCTCAAATTCATGGACTTTTTTTCTGTTTCCCCCCACATCCCACTGGGGAGTGGGGAGGTGACTGAGTAGCTGAAAAAAGACTGCACTTGTGTAATTGTATTTTACACCTCCCAGACCTAAGAGATTTTCCATCAAGCCCAACATTTCAGAAAGGAGCCTTGAGCCCTGCCTGACCTTCCCTCTCCTTTTATTCCAGGTCAGTCAAGCATTGCAGCCAATTATCTAGGTGTGGTTTAAGTTCTAACACAGTTGTTATTAAGAAAAGCACTTGAGCAGGACTTGAACATTAGTGATTAGACACCTTCTTCATTCTCCCAGGTGAAGTACTGATTCAGTTTTCTTCCTGCCAATTGCTGGAAGGCCTCCAGAAGTGTGCCACATTACTCTTACTTATTTTTTTTTTCCTCAGAGCCCTAAATCCATACTTATTTTCAGCTAGCACATAGCTCACCCTATCTCATACAAGCATTGCAAAAAATTCAGACTTACATTAGGTAGATCCTGGTTTTTTGTTTGTTTGTTTGTTTGTTTTTCCCATCACACCACATAGTACCATGTCTTTATCAATTATGTTACAAGCCCAAAATATACCCACATTCCAAATCTGCATTTAAAATATGTCTTCTATTTTCAGGCAAAAGAAGACAATTCTGAGTACATCATGAAAGAAACAACAAGGGATGGGCTCCTCAGCAGCTGCAATCAGCTGTTATGACAGAAATGAATTTGACCTTGTGTTTTGAGATACCTGAGACACGATGGCTAATTTGGCTCTCGGGGTGTTTCAAGGTTAAGGGGAGGACAGCATTCTCTACCTTACTGTCCTCCCAGATCTTCTCCACGTACCTCTGAAGTGAGGTGGAAAGCAGGCACACACACACACACACCAAGAAAAAACAGAAGCCCACAGTGAGATGTAATTAACCATTGAACAGCTGCTAATGGGAACCATTAATTGGAAGATTTAAGGCTTGTTTTCACAAGCAACGATTTTACTCCTGAGTTCTTAGTGACTGCTGATGCTCTTGGGGATCTGGACTCCCAGATCTCCAGTTTGGGGGTCTTTCGTTCTAAAATGTTGTTGGCTTTAATTCAATACAGTACTCTGCAATTAATTAGGAATCTCATTATGGCAAACAAGGCTTTGCTATGCAATAACATTTTACAGGGAGCAAACCAAGTGACAGGCAGGGACTTGTTAATGAGAACATGATCACTTTTGCTCTGAAACTCAGAAAGTTGCTCTTCAACCTTGCAGACACACAGGGATGGCTAAAACTTGTACTTCCTTATCTGTTTCTCCTGTGGACAATCCTGCACCTTCAGGTTTTTACAATATAAGATAGGAATTTGCTCAGTCTTTTCCTAACTCCCCAAAGACCTGTGGTCTTCTGAAGGTTCAGAGATGCTCTTGAAAAGACCAGCATTACCAAATCTGAATGGTTAGTGCAGAAAGTGTGCACTAAGACCATTTTAATTCGGACATTGTCAAGTACAAGTCATCGCTAGGAAGGGCTTCATGATGCAGGAAAGTGTCATTTTAAATCACCTTCATATTACAGTTATAGATCTCTAATATACATTTAATTACAGAGATTACAAGCCCTTATAAATTATCAGCAGGTCTTTGGGAATATCACTCCCTTTGTTTCACTCTACTTTAGTTTATTGTTCCTAAATAGAGGACAATTATCATTCACAGGCAGCTGCTCCTGAAACACACTAGAGAAAAGGGATTTTTTTCTGAAGCTTGTTCTCAGTTGTTTCTCCTTTTGTTTTTATTTTTTACATAAACAAGATCCATGTGCTTTCCATTTTAGGCCAACGGACAGACCAGTCTTACAGACTGTGTCGGTCCCAGGACTGGCCTTCACAGGTTTGGAAGGACATTCATTCAGTGGATGCCAGGGATGTTTTTTCCCACCTTTCTTTCTCCAGAGAAGGTACACGGGCACTGCGAGATGCCATCCACCAGGACTGGCAGCAAGCTGTTCTCACACAGCTCATCTCAGAGAATTTCACAATTGCGAGTAGGAGGAATTAGATTATTCAAGTCCATCTTGGCAGCTCCAGAAGGATTATTGGAAAAGGTTTAGCAGACTTTTATCACTACTGGTTGCTTGAGAAGAGCAAATAAAGCCAGTGTAGGATTGCTCACCCAGTTTGGGTTTCACAAAATAAGGGACCGGCAGTGTTGTTGTTGCCCCAGACACCTGATGTCACCATGGGACAGGGGACAGACACAGAGCAGAGCCTGGAGGTCATCTCTCACTGCCAGAGGTGCAGGTATACCTCACATGCTCTGCACACTCAAGAAGGCTGAGGGAAGCAGCACCTGTGAGGACACAACCCATGCCCTGGCCTACACTCAGACTGCTGAGCCAAGGCCTGTCCGAGATGGTGGGTGTACCACGGGTCTCTGCTCCGGGAACGGTGACACCCTTGTGCTCATTCAGTCAAGCAGAAGGAGGACCTGCAGCTAAGACAAGAGAAATGTTAACAGAAGTTAAATGAAATGGCAATTTCAGAGAGAACAAAAAAGGAGTTACTTATTTGTCTTTTTTATCTGTGAGTCTTCTGGTCTGCTCTGTTGTGATAAACCAGACAATAGTAATTTATTTTTTTTTATCAGTTTTTTATTTAATCAAAAGGGTAAGATTTAGGACCAGATCCCCAAAAGATGAAAAGCTTAGCCACAGGAATTCCCTTTCCACAATTTATGGTGACAAAAGAGCACTGCAGCCTCACCCAGGCCAAGAGCTGGGCATGGCAAAAGGGGGCTGGGCATGGTGAGGCAGAGCCAACAGGGCAATGCCAGGAGTGATGCAAGCCTCATATGGGCTGTGACTGAAAGGAGAGCACACCTGAAAGACTGGAGAGGTGCAGAAATGACTGATAGAAGAACACGCCTGATGCCACCGGAGAAGTGTAGAGGGATGCCATTGTGGCTGGAGGGGCTGGTGGCCACTGCCAACACATGGCTATGATGACCATGCTGGTGGCAGTGCTATCACATGGACATCCAAAGCTGCGTGGCATCCAAAGTAGCACCACTGCACATTAGAGCCAAGCCACTTCCAAGAGCCCAGCTCTGGGACCAGCTGGAGAAAGCATCACTGACTTAACAGGTCTCAGCTGACAAGGGCATGCAAGTGTGTGAAAGCTTTTTCTGGCAGAGACAGTCCTTTCCTTGGCTCATTAACTTAACTTGATCTTTGCAGCATCACTTTGCCTGGTCTTCCTCTTCCTCCCCTTGCTATTAGGTAAAGCACATCATAAAGCTCTGCAAACTTCAAATATTCATTAGGAAAGACCCATGAATATTTTGTTTTTAGCCTAATAAGAATCCTAACAGAAACAGCTAGTAAAAAGTTCTTATTTCAAATTTAAACTTAAGTCAGCATAAAGGAGCAGAAAGCTGAAATAACTATAGATAAACTCTTACGTACAAAAACAGGGCTGTGGTACAGGGAACACAGCTATGAGTTCCCCTGGGCTAAAAGGCAATGCTTTTCATGAAGTTTTGTTGACACAAACAGGAACGTCGTGTGCAAAATAAGGACAGTGGTAATGAATCAAGCTTAATGTAGTGTTATAAATTTCAGTGCTTTGTAAGAATTAGAGATAGGTAATAGTTATCAGAACTGTGACAAGGGTCTGTACTGCTCTTGTTAAAGACACCTTTGGTAGAGGACAGATAAAAGCACTGTGGAATACCATGCTTTAAACAATGGATTGAAATCTACCATTGCTTTTGAGCAGAATACTGTTGCTTCCTTTCGCTTCCAGTTGACGTTGGTCAGCTAATCGCTGGACACTTGATTGAATTTATTTCTTTGTTAAATGCATAGGAAATTGCCCAGACAACCCAAGTGGACTTCATTAGCTGAGTCTTAGTGATCAAGCTCTGTATTAGAGAAAAGAGGAAAGTACAAGATGTAATTTTCTCACAGATCCTGCTGTTGTCACAAAAGAGAATCATGCAGCAGAAAACTTGCTTGACTCCTCCTTTAATTTTTAATGTTCTCCCCAACCTGTGCACTTTTGCAAGTGTATCTATGTGTATCTATGCACTTTTGCAAGATATATGAAAGATCAGCTAGCAAAGCTACCACTAAGCAAAAAAACTAATCATTTTGAGGCTGTTTTCAACCTCAGGCTCACACCTCTGAGACTATAGCTCTACAGTCCCTAGTGCTTATTGAAGTGCTACCAAGTTAGTCTGAGGCACAGGCACCACACAGAGCAGGTAGGGGCAGATGGTTGTACTATGTTTAATAACCTCCATTACCAGTGTGGCAGTTCATCTAGCTTTTTGCAATCAAGAGTCCTTTAGACCGGCTGCAGAGGACAGCTGAAACCTGGTCTTGTGTAAAGCCTCTCAGCACGTTATCCCAGACAAGTTTTCTGGAACAGATCACACACCTGAGGGTGAGTTCATACCGTTTCATCTCACCGCATCATTTTGGGTCCAGCATCAGGAGCCCTGCAGCCATGCCTACTGTGCCATGTAACCACAGCCCTGAGCCCAAGGTCTAAGCAAGTCCCTTCACAGTCCCAGGAAGGTTATTTCCCTGCCTGAAACTTTTTAGAGAGGGTGTTGTCCATCGACTCCAGCCTGTTCATATCAACACCAGCTAAGGCTTAACCAAAGTTTAAAGAGGTTTCTGATATATTATCACTGAAACTCAGCCTGGAGAAGGGGAGGCTCAGCAGGGATTTTCATCAATGTCTGTAAATACCTGAAGGGAGGGTGCAAAGAGGAAAGAGCCAGGTACTTTTCAGTGGTGCCTAGTGCCAGGACAAGAGGCAATGGGCACAAACTGGAGCACAGGATGTTCCCTCTGAACATCAGGAAGCACTTCTGTGATGTACATGTGATGGAGCACTGGAACAGGTTGTCCAGAGAGGTGGTGCGGTCTCCCTCCGTGGAGACCTTCAAAAGCCATCTGGACGTGGTCCTGGGCAGCCTGCTCTGGGTGGCCCTGCTTGGGCAGAGGTTGGAGCAGATGAACTTCAGAGGGCCCTGCCAACCCAAACCATTCTGTGATAAAAAAAAAAAAAAAAAAAGACTTACAGTGTACATTATGTACTATCAGCATTGCATGCAGCTTGTCTGTGTGTAACCACGAACAAAACAGCAGGGACTTAATGGCCAGGACAGAAACGTGAGCCATGATGTTCTCTGCATCCTCACACTGTGGTCGCAAGGCTGGAAGCACTGAGCTACCATTTCAGGTTGAATTTTCCAAGTTTTCATCATGGTCTCATTGCCCACTTGCTTGAGCACACTGTTCTGGGTGGCAGCGCGTTGATGCAGGGCCAGAGGCAACAAGTGCAGTTACCTGAGCCTAAACTGTAACAGCATTTAATTACAAGGTTTTCAGTAAAAGGCATTCCTGCTTTCGGTGGCCTTTCATGGACTTCTGCTTTTGGATTCGTACCATGTGTTTGAACTTTCCTTGGCCTTTTCATCACTGCATGATGTAAGTTTGCCTGAGGGAAATATCCCATTATACTTGCATGCCTTTGGGGAGAGATTCAGTTAGCAAGATGCCTCAGAATCACATGCTTTTATCTGTAACCCCATTGTTTTCATTTTAAGAGCAAAACAGAGAAATACGTGATGCATAAAGCCCATGCACATGTGATTTTCATCACTCTCCATGGGTGATCTAAGCTCCACAGCATGTACTTCACAACACTTTAACAGCAAACACGTCCTTTACATTTCATCTTACCTCCCATATTGCCCTTTTTTCTCAGTAGCCTTTCTCCCTGGCTCTGCAGGGATCTATAACACAAACCTAATACCAAAAACATCTCCAGCAGTGCCGTGGGCATGTTCCTGCTCGCCATGTCCACTGGCAGCAGACCGCAGCACCCAGGGCTCAGCACTGGTGCACGCCAAGTTGTGCACTGGGTGATGCAAGTGTATAATAACTGTACGCTTTGCGAGCAGTTTGGAAGAGGGAACTGTGTAGTAGCATTCACATGTTCACATGACTACTATCAGTCATCAGTATCTTACGGGTAGATTAAAATTATTCTCAGGGTCAAGAAATATATTTCTTTATTGTTGGAAAAAAAAAAAAAAAAAGCTAGATATTACTTTTCCTTGAGCATCAGCTCATCTGGAAGACAGTAAATAAGTCTGAAGACAGGAGGCTGCAGTCTGGTACACAACCATGGAATTGCATGGGTCTCACTGAGTGTATTTGGACCAGTAACATTACCAGCTCTCTTCTTATGATACATGGTCAGGTACACTTAGCAATTTACAGGTTTATTATCCAACCCTACAAATCACTAATGTGGAGACTTACACTCCTGCTAGTAATAGTACTACTGCTACTAATGTGTACGAAACAAGTGATGCACAAGGCAATTGCTCCCCAGCCGCTGACCAATGCCCAGCCTATCCCCAAGGAGATGCCCCCCCCATCCCGGCTAGCCACCCCTCTCTATTGTTTAGCACTACGTCAGACGCTATGGAATAGCACTTTGACCAGTTTGGGTCAGCTGCCCTGGCTCTGTCCCGTCCCAGCTGATGCTGCACCCTTAGGCAGCCAGCTGGCAGGACAGAGCCAGAAGCTGAAAAGGCCTTGCCTTAGTGTAAGCGCTGCTCTGCAGCAAATAAAACATCAGTGTGTTACCAAAACTCTTTTCACCCTAACCCAAACCATAGCACCCTCCCAGCTACGAGGAGGAAAAGGAACGGTATTCTAGCTGAAACCAGACAGCTGTTTTCTGGCAGGTCGTGGGAAGAAGAAGGCAGTAACGATAGGGAAGTTCAGAGGACTAAGACTGGAGCAAACTCAAGGAAAAAACAATGGCCAATAAACCTACTGTCCTGTTAACAGCATCCGGCGTGAGATTGGTGGAGTAAAGATGAAAAAATACCAGTACACTTCAAGCTGACATAAGGTGAGCAGAGAAACCTTTACACAACGAAAAACTGCATCTCCTTTATAACCACCCACATCCACGCATAATGGGTATATTCATCTCAATTTATTGGGCTTTTCTGTCAGTCACACAGAGGGTGGAGCAAATAGCGCCTTCTTCTCATAAATCAGATACCGCCCACTAGCATAGGCAGAGGCTTGAAATATAGTGGAATGCATTTGATTTCCAAAATCTCTGTTATATCTGCAGTGAAATTACAGGGAGGAGAGGCAGAGCTGTGTGTATGCAAATAAATGCCTAGCAAAATTGGAATTTTTTAAAAAGTATTTCTAAAACGCAGAGCAATAAACCTATGCTCACATTATCATCACCACTCAGGCATTTAAAGATTTGCTAGACACATTTCCCACGCCTGCATCCTTCTCCTTTTTTTCCCCAGTGCAATCTCATTAAATGAACAGCAGGATATCATTTCCAAAATGTACACATAACAATGTGGGGAAATATGTTACTCCAGATTCTCGGGCTGCTCTTCCCAGGGTAAATATTGTCCATCTCTTCTTTCTCATCTGAATTTTTCAGAGAGCGATGGAGAGATGGATGACAGCAGATGCAATGGATTTCTTTCTGTCTGTGTACCTTAAAAAAAATAATAATAATATGAGAAAGACATAACACAAAAGAGGTACCAAAGCACTGTACAGATGGAGGCTGAGGGAGTTTTCCATTCCAGGCAACACTTTTGGAAAGGGCTGCAGAGTACAGCAGGGACCTTGCCCAAAGACCAGCAGGCTTGCTGAGAAGGAGCAAATGGTGAGGAGTAATCCAGAGGAGGACACTGAAATTGCTAATGGCCCCCTCCTGTGTTCCCCCTGTACAAAGGCTGTCCTGCAGCCAGGCTGAGGGACTGGTGAGATTTGGGCCAGCCTTGAGCGGGACCTCCAAGGTGATCTCCAACCTATGCAACTCTTTAAATCTAGTATTATTATCACTAGCTGATGTTTTGTTTCTGTCTTGTCAGATTTTGGAGAGGACAGGGTGGAGCAGGGTAGGCTTTGTGCATTGCAAAGGGCTCACGGATACGTGTAGGCAGAGAGTGTTCCCTAATCCTGCAGGACTGGGCAGTCTCCACTTCATCTGAGGCCAGCGTGCATTTTTCATATGGTTGTTCTGCCATGCGTTTCTGGTCACAGTGCTTTGGGACAGGTACCTCTCTCAGACATACTGGCTTGCACTGCCATAAAAATAACATTAGCTGCAGGAGGACAGCCTTTTTAATTCCCTTTGTGCCAGTATTAACATATCAAAGAGCCGTCTCTAGGATAAGGACTCTACTTCTCTCAACTTCTGGGCTGTGAGCTGTGCCCAGGACCACATGGATACACTGTAAACACCATGTTCCTGACATGTACCACTCCTAATGGAGGCATGCAAGGAAGGGGAAAAAGGCAGTCACATAGGAGACCTCAATTCTCCTGACATCTGGTTCAAAGTTTTATCCAAATAACACACTTCTGCAAGCTGTTGCTCTAAATCTGCACCGTGCTAGAGCCACAAACACTTGAAATCCAATATCCCCAGCAAAAAAATATTCTGCAGCCCAGTGATGTCCTTGAGCTTTAAACCACACGAGTTGAGCTCCCAACTTACCTTCAGGGAAATTTGCCAGCGCCTGACTTGCAGCACTTCATCTCGCTGGGAGATTCACCGTTTGCCTGGAATATTACTGAATTCTTAACAATACTAAATAATTTACATTACTAGCTCTGTATTAAAATAAAAAAAAAATATAAAAAAAAAGCCTAACTTTCAGACAAATCCTTTCTGCTAGAGAGAACAACATCAAAACCACCACAGCAAGAGAAATAAAGATGAGGATTTGCCAGCAGATACCTTTTGGAGGTAGTTTCTATGGACAGGGAGGGAAACAGCGTCATTTTAATTCTAGAGACAATTTGCTTGCTGAAGCCTGTCTACATTTAAATGGTTACTGCATCCTCTTTATGCACTTACATCCATTGTTTAACTTCAGACTCCCAAATAGTGCACAGATGATCCTTCTGCTTTTATAATCAAAGACTGCTGGAACATTTTACTTATATCCTTTGTCCTATACCTTAAGCTTCAGTGTTACGTATCAATTCAGATGACCTATTTTCTGCCAACAGGATTTCTCCAAGTCTTTCTGCTATAGCTTTTCACAGCTTTTCAAGAAAAGGGCCAACTTTCTGTTTACAGGGTTCTGAAATCCTTCACAGGGATCCAAACAAGAGGGAGTTTCTCTCTCAAGAACAAAAAACATTATACATTTTCTTCAGTCTTCTTCAGGGTGAAGGTCCCAAACCAAATACAAAGTTATTTCCTTCACAGACTTACAAGCCTAACATCAATGCTTTCCCTGGAACAGCTCTCACTGGAACAACTTTATATAATCTCCGGGCCTCAGAAAGATATCTTACAATTACTCTGACATTTTGTGAGGAACTTAGGAAGTTTAGTGCATCGCCGAGCAGTTAACATCTGTGATTTCCTACTGAGTTCTGAGTTTTAAATCAATTAGCAGTAATTGGGACTGTTTACAGTGGGCTTTCATGTGGAACAAGCATATGCTGGAAATTTAAACTAAATATTTAAATTTCTGCAGCAAATAACCATACTGAAATTTTTTAAAGATATTTTGACCCTGCGATGTGCTGTTAATTTTGTTAGTAACTCGTTGTTTGCAGAACTGACTTCTGGCCTTTTAAACAAAACTGAAATCACCGGGTCGGGAGAAAGAAGTGATTTTTAATTTTATTTTTATGTTCTCCATTCCTCAACATCTAATTGTTCATGCTACGCTAAAATCACACCAACCTGACTTAATTAAATGTAACAAAACAGCTAATTCCTGCATGGAGTGGTCTTGAAAATTTTCTTCAGTCTATTAAGGTAATAAACCTACCCCATCGAATTACACTCAGAAGAGCTATAAGTGGTTTTTGGAGGGGATCAAAGCCCCTGATAACAGTAGTTAGCTGTGCAGAATTATACCCCACACTTTTAAATAAAACTGTTGATCTTTCAATATGGTGAAAGTACTAAACTGAGAAGTTAGCTGGGGCACTTCCCTGGCCACCTGGAAGTGAATTCCTCAATTATGAGGGAACTGGGAAATAGCAGGTTGATTTATCAGAGCCTGCAGGTTATTGCTGTCTTTAAGCAGCTTTGCCAGTGCTAGCGGTTCTGAGAACTGCCTTTGCAGATTAGTCTGCAAGGAGGTGCCAACCCGCTGCAGATGCCATGGCACCTGCAGGGATGGGAGCTGCGATTTATCCCTGTTCCCTAAGTGGGAACAGGGAACTACTGAGAAGCTGTGACGCAGACAAGCTGAAAGAAACATCATTTGCACTAGCAATGCTGAGGAGCTCTTTCACCTTTATGCTGAAGGGAAGGCAAGATGTGGCTCTTGATGTAAAAATGGCTCTTGCGTATTGGAACTGAAGCGGAAAGGATTAGTACAAACCCTTATTTCCATACTGTTGTGTTACCAAGAAAATCTATAACAAATACAATCATTATCGGAGAAAGCCAGTTCAACAAAGCAACGCTTTTAAAAAATTGAAAGCTGAAGGGAGACACAATTATATTTTGTTCAGGTCAATAGGCACTTTCATTCAAGAGGACAATTATTGAATAGCAAACAAGAAGATGCAAAGCCATCATTACTCTGTAATGAACCCAGCCTGAAGCTGGTTTAGCAACTATAACCTGAGAACAACACCATCAGCCACTTGCTGGTGATTTTTTAAAGCTGAAAAAAAAAAATGCATACATAGAGAAAAGCCGGGGAGGGTGGACATGCACACAGCTTCTGTGTAAATATTCAGCTGAATTCTCAAAAAGTAATCTCTGTCCCCATGGCTCCCTTTGCAAGTCCCTTCCCTCAAGACCAGGACTAGCCAGCAGGGGCTGAAAAGTCCCTGACACCCACAACACCTTTGCTAAGGGGGCAGGCACAAGAAGTGACAGTGAGGCAACCAGAACCCAAAACATTTCCATATGCCTTTCCTCACAGGAGAGCTGCCTTCATGGTCTTCATGGTCCACTGGGGGACTCTCTCATGTCTCTTGTGTTCTGGGGAGCCCAGAAGCAGACCCAGCACTCCAGGTTCAGTGCTGAGCTAAGGGGAAGGGTCACCTCCCTCCTCCTGATTGTAGTGCTTTGCCTCATGTAGCCCACAATGCTGTTAGACTCTTGGTTTCAATGCTATGCTGGTAGTTCTGCAATGGGAAGCAGCCAGGCAGTGGCAAACCTGCCCCTCACTGCTGCATGGGCTCTGTCCACACATCGCTCTTGGGGCAAAAAGGGGTGGAGGAAATGGTCCTTCAGAGGGCCGTGTCTCTGACCCACCGGTGGCCTGATGATAGAGACTATTTATTTTACCCTACATACCTGAAACCATTTTAAATCATGCCTGCACTGTACAGCATGTGGGTGAAAGCTGTTTGTGCAATTATCTTTCTGTACCCTAATTCTGCAGAACATGGTTCTTGTCTGCATCAGATCTCCTTTACACTACTCTGACATTGCAGAAAGGCACAGAGAGTTAAATCCACTTCAAGAATCTGTGACCCAGAAAATATAGCAAAGCAAAGGAAATTGAGGCTCACGGTCTTACAGAGTTTTGACCGCATGCTTTTTCTTTAGCTGTAGCAGCCATTCCTTGCTCTTTCTTCATGATCATTACCTTTTTGATTTGTTTTTATCCTAACTGATCTCATATCCTAACTGATCTCCATCAGCTCTCTGTAAGGGAGGTGATACAAATTCGGAAATTGATCATTCCTAAATTTGTCACAGCCAAATCCTTTCCCTGTGTTTACCATTTTGAACTAAAAATATCTCTATTTTGAGGAGCTGAGTAGTCTGTGATTAGAAGGGTAACAACACACCAGGACAACTGATGCATTTTTTCTCCTGATAACTCATGCAAATCTGATTTAAGAAAAAAATGTTCAAATTGCCTTTAAATACATATTTTGATATTCAAGCTTTACCATCTTTACATTAATGTAGTGATATTGTTGTGATTTACAATAATTTCCAAGCCTTCCTATTTCATTGAATAACACAGTGTTCACATTAAAGAGTTTCAAGTGTATTTGAGAGACGAAAGGTGGCAGAACTGGTAATTACCTTGCTTCTCATTAACGATGACTTAGTACTCCAGGGATCCGTATTAGAATAAATATTCTATCTCCTGTTTATTAACCTTTGTTCTTTAATATGGTGAATGAATGCTGATAAAGCTATCACTATTGCGACTGCCTCAGGAACTGATGATGTTTCCCCAGCTCCTAATATGATTTGGAGTCACCTTACCAAAAATAAACAGAACTTGACTCTGTTATGCTCCAGACGGTCTGTATTTCTAACACAGACACTAAGCCTAAATATACAGACAATATCAGCTGGTGTCTTACCATCTACTATGAATGAAACCTACTATATAATTCTTGCATAGTTTTATACATGCCAAACTGTAGTGAAACAAGTGTAGAAATGCATAGAACCCCTAAGTTTCCTTGGCCAAGGTTTATTTTGGAAGGTGAGCTCTTTTTGCTAAGGAACGCAAGCTTTGCTATGTTGCATGGGAGGTGCCATCTGTCTAGTTTCCAACAGTAGCCAGAGCAAGCTGCTTCAAAAGCAAGTTCCCCAAAATCTAAATCTGGTTGTTACAGAGCAACTTAATTGCTTAAACCCAAGACAAATGTCCTGAAGCAGGAGAGTTTATACTGCTTCTATAACTGATCATTTTAGATCTGGCAATTTCCTTTTAATGCAAACACTAATGAAGTATAATTGTTCTGACTGCATAAGCCTAGAAGAAACAGAACAAACAATGAGGAAATAGAATAAACATTGATTTAATAACAAAACAGGACTGGGCCTTGATGGAGAAAAGGCAGCTGCAGTCAAGAAAATAAGTGAAATATCCAGGTGCTAACATGTCATCTTGGAGAAACTTGGTAGAAATAAGTCCAGTAACTATAAGAAACAGGGTGACTGGAAAGAAGAGGACTAACTTCTCAATCATGATCTTCAGAGTAAATTAGTTTGGTGGCATTTATTGCACTTCTACATATTAATATTTTGGGACTGTGATTGTACAGCAAAAATATTTTGCTTTGTAGTTCTATCATATTTGTATTTGCATAAATTAAAAATATATATATGTCAAATTGATTGGCTGTCCTGTAAGGATTTCAAACCTACCAAAGGGCTTTAGGGTTCAGTTCAGACTTCCTACTACGGATGCCTGATACAGACCCTGAAATCTTATTGCCTGTCTAATAAGCCATGCCTGGGGACCCCAAACAGTGGGTGCTCTAAACCACTGTATTTATTATACATAAACCACTCATTAAGTTTCTAAGCAGTGCCTATAGGGATGGCCAGCATAGGGTTCGCAAGTGCTCAGCCTCTACCTGCAGTAATGGATCTGGGCAACAGTGAATTTTCAATGGCACTGAAAAATCTCTGGAGATAAATCTCCAGCATTTATATAGCCTCTTTATTTTTTTGCTATAAAGAATCCCAGGAATGATGACAACCATTTTTGATAAGAACTGGAACATATACTTAAATTCTGCAACCCTGATTGCTTTGTTACCTTTTAACTTCTCTGCATGATGGTCACACTGACAGGTTTGACACTTTATTTAGTGGTGATTGGTAGTAAAATCTTCTCAGCCAGACATCTGACACCTCCCTTGCCTTGTTATTTTCCTGTGCATCTCCTCCAGGGACTGATTCATTTCAGCAGCATTTGTTGCAAGCAGAACCTGTTGGAGCACAAAGTCACAGAAGAGAATATGAAGACTTCCAGTTACCCGACTCAGTACTCAAAAGTGATATAGGCAGCCATGCCAGAGGTAGGTAACAAGGATGCTTGCTGACATCCATGAAAATTGTACATATTATTGAGTTTGGAAGGGAACACTCAACTTTTAGTTTACTTTCAAAATGAAACAAGACACAATAGCTCCTCTGTCTCAAGACCTGCTTAGGAAACTTTAACAACTCCCTGCTTATCTTAAACTGCAGAGACCCAGTCTTATTGTGTACAAGAGTTATATATCTGAAAAGAGGTAAGTATGATTTCAAAAGAAAAAGAAAACATTGCAGTAGGAAATACGTAAAAAAGGCCTATGGCTCATCTTTCCTAGACAAGTGTCCTGTTTTTTCCTGGGAAAGTTTTGTTTTGTTTTGGTTTGTTTTTTTCATAGTAGGTGGTATGGTGCTGTGTTTTGGATTTGTGATGAAAATAGTGCAGATAACAGAGACATTTCAGCTGTTTAACAGGCAGGATTGCATGTTGTACATATGGGACAGTCCAGTCATTCACTGATGCTCAAGGAAGGAGGTTCTGCTCTTCTCTTCAGCACCTTCATCTTCCTCTGTTCTCCCCTTTCAGGAGAAACTAAACCAACAAAACCAATGCAAGAGGCTTCTGCCTAGTGAATCATGGCAGTGTGCTGTGTGGCCAGAAAGCCTTCAGAGCTGGCACAGGGAAGAGGGCAGGACTACACAGCAGAGCACCACATGCCACTGAGCCAGACTGATATCTGGAAAGAGCACCAGCTTAGATACACTGTGTCCTGGTGAACTGTCCATTTGTCACACACTGATAGTCAGATCTCTTGGTAGGCATAGGTGGGATCTGAATCTGTGCCTTCTACAGCCCAGCTAAGTGTTCTGTGCACTTGGTCAGCATTTGAAATCAGGACTTTTGCTTCTCCAATCCTGTTATAAAGGAAACCTAACATTAATCTCCCTATATCTTTTTTTTTTTTTTTTCTTTTTAAATAAAAACTAAAGTACCCAACACCAGATAAGGGTTCAGAGCTGTTAAGGTGCCCGACCCTGACTCCTAAGCATCTCCCTCTTCCTAGCTCAGGCAATTGCTTGTCACTATTGCCCAGGCTCTGCACCCCTCCAGAGGCATCCTGTGGTGGCTGTGCACAGTGTAGGCTTGGTATTTCCACCACACTGCTCTACTGGTCCCACATGTACAGCATCTCACTTGCATTTGTCAAGCTCACTTTCAGCACGCCATTAGCTATAAAATAGTTGCCAGGGAGCACTTCTTTTTGCTTGGTAAAAAAATAGAGGAATGTGAAAAGAACTGGATAAATACTTAGGGATGTGCATTATTACATCTGGGCCTTTGTTGCTTTGCTTAGGAGATGGCAGCAATAATTTTCTTTGCTCCTTTCTGAATGAAAGTGGGAGGATGATGCTAAGAAATGTTCTGACGTGATTGCTGGTAAACAGCTTGCATCCCCAGCAAACCAAGAGCTGCTCATGAGCAAAGTAAGAGACAGAGAAGGACAACCTCACCCCTAACATGGAGGTTCACTCATTCAGAGAGGAATAAAAACACAGCATGACTTAAGGGCATTGATAAGATGCACTCAGGATGACTGAGCTGCAGATATGCTCCCCAGCATCCTGCTGAGGAGCCTATGCAGTGATCCTTCAATTGGGAAGAGGTGTCCTCCCCTTTCCACCCCTAGGACACCACTTCCCAGGCTATTAGGCAAGGAACACCTTGGTTTTGCCCGAATACATCAGCTCAAGTTGGGTTAAAGCAAAATCCAAGTGTATACTTACAGCCTCCAAAGTAGAGAACAGAGTAAGGGCTTTTAAGGCATAAGAAAGAAGACCATATTCAGCCTCCTTAAGAGAAATTATCCTTTTTATTCTGTATCCCACTCTTGCTGCAGATGATCTCCTGACATGTCAGGGATTCTATCTCCTTGCCTGTCACGTGTCTCAGGCTGCACTTGTTAGATAAAAACCTTTCCTCCCCAGAGCATCATCACAACTTCTAAAACTTATCACTTTTTCAGGGGCTCGGAGCATATTTAATTTTTCCTCTTGAAACTTTCTTTCTTTCCACTGAAACTTGCTTGCTTCGAACTTACTCAGAAGATAATCTTGACACTTCTCCAGTTAAATTAAGAAAGTCTCACTTCTCTGGAGATGCAAATGTCACTTTGTCAGCCCAGCTGTCATCCCCTGTACTCTACTCGCCAACCAGCACCTTCTTGACTGAGTGCCACTTCACCTGTTTAACCTCCCCTTCCCTCCTCGGGTGACTCAATTGCTTTCAAAGTGAACGTGTCTCCCAGCACTGAAGTTTATATTTAAAATCAGTGAGAACATTCATAAACATGCTTGGCACAAACATCTAATGCAACAAGTGAAGTCAGTCATTATTGTCCCCTGAATGAGATGGCAGCACTGGGAGTAAGACAACTGAAAAAGACGGAGGTGAAAATCTTTCTTGCAAATATGCCATAAAAATATCACAAAACAGTGACAACAGAACAGCCTTTGGCATCTATAATGGATATTTTCCTGAAAAATGACAGATTTTCAACCCACATTAACTCTCTCTAGAATGAAAGGCAAGCCCAGCGCAAACAAGAATGAAAGGGAAAAGTTCAAGCCATTTTGTGTGTACATTTGAATAAGGGTCAATTTTATTTCAATACTCTGCTCTTGGGATGATCTGATTCCTTTAGGGCTTTTGGATGGGATGACAAATGAGTGACAGCAGCGCCAACAGCTCTGTTAGCTGCAGAAAGAGGACGGGCAAACACCGCATCACACCACCTCTGGATAATGAGCTGGGTTTCTGAATGCAACCCAGATTCCTGCAGGACAAGCCACAATGTGACAGCTTAGTGGTAGATGAAGCAACACGTCCTGAGGACTTCTCTTATATCAAGGGCTTTTACTAGTATACCTACTATATATAGTGCAAAGAAGGCAGAAAAAGAGCTCTGGTCTCGGCCTCACGAAAGCAGTTACCTGCACAAGGCATCCCAGATAAGATGCTGAGCAAAATCCTTTGGATGTAGTCATCTACCTGGTGTCAGTGGCTGTAGGCTGTGCTTATTAAAAAGGCACACAGAGAGGGCAGTTATCTTAGTTTCTACTCCAGGATCTTTCTGCCCCCTCATTACAAACCAAAACCAGTGGGACAGGGGCCCCAGGGAGGAGCCAGGCTGTGTTACAAAGTCTTGGCTGCAAGGATGGGGACAGATCCATATGTGAAGACATGAATACAAGATGATAAACTTCATTTGTATCAAAGCATCTAAGTCAGACAAGGTGCTTGCCTAGACCCAGGAAGCTATCTGCTAATTACTCATATCCACTCATTACCTATATCCACTGTGTTCAAACCAACTTTGCTTTTCTCCTGTTAAAACACACATTTGAATCACAGCAAGCCCTCCAGGCATGGGCTGCTGCTATGAGATTTCCAGACTTTGGCAGTTCTTTTTTGTCTCATCTTGCTTGGTTAGCTATTGTAGAGACCTGTTACTTCCAAGCTTTTCCAGAAAAAAAAAGAATGCTTAACAGAAGAGAAATTTGCTCCCTCATCCTCTGTTCCTTTTCTCATGCTTTGCATGTGAAAAACAAACAAACAAACAAAAAAACAAACACAACAACAACAACAACAAAAAACAAACTTGTGAATGAAGAGAGTTTAAAAAAAGGGAAAGGAAAAATGAAAAAAAAAATGTTTCTATTCTAAAATGGTATTGAAAGTGTGATTTGTTAAAAAAAAAAAAAAAAAAAAAAGAAAAAAAAATACCCAAGAGAATCATCATTTTCCAATATATACTTAGGCCATTTTCTGGATGTTTTTCATGGAAAGGATTTAAACCTCTATTATTAGGTATTTGATATATGGCAAAAGTCAAGGAGGGAACAGAAAAAAGCTTTCTATTATGCAGAAGCAGAGATAGACACACACAATAGGCATAGGGACAATATTGTTTGGTATATTCCTAACTCAGATCCCTGTGGGTGCTGCAAGAGTGAAAATCCTAAGATTTTTTACATTCTTCCATGTAGCGTGCTGAAAAAAACTTTCAGCTCCTGTTCTCTTCCTGCATTAACAAAATTCATAACACACTCAACAAAATAATTACTTCTGTTTTTTAGTTTATAACCTAAGTCTGCAAAAGACACAGAAGGGCCTCCATTTATGAAATGGTGAAAATAAATTTAATGGGGAGACAGGAGGTGCTACTGGTTAGTTTTCAACATTTCTTTTATTACATGTACTAAATATACTTCTCAAATTTACCTTCAGGTGGAGAGCACTGGAATTATTGTATCCCTGCTGAGAAAGAAAAAAGGAAAACATTGCATGTTGATCTGAGGAAAGTGGATACAAGATGTGATCTGTAGGACTAAAGAATGAAAGACATTCAGAAACCGCAAGACATTAAAGAAACAGATTGATTTAATTAGCCAGTGTAACATCATTTATCATGCTAACCACATGAGATATGCCCATACAAGCCAGTGTTTGAAGGTCACCCTCATACGTAACATACCTAGTATGCCACCCAAGTGTCCAGCCGCAGAGAACTGTTTTAACTACACTTGGAAATAAGCTACTGAAACACAATTACAAAAAGCCTCTGACAATTATGGAAAGCCTCCACACAAATAACGTAGTGTTATATTTTGTAATTGAATTGATTCAGCCTATTAATAATCCAGATTTTCTGGATTTCCAGTGTTTAGTGGAATTAAATGTCAGAGGTCAACAATAAAGACTTGCTCAAATAGTTTTATCTCTAGCAAAGTTGGAGCCTTTACATTTCAGGTAATTTAGTTGTTTTGTAACAGTGGGTTCATGCCTGACAGTCTTTTTCCCCACTGCCTCTGCCCGTTCATTATTCAGGAAAGAACTTAAATAATGATAGGCTCTGAAAGAATTCTCAGTAGCAGAAACTGAGGGCTCATTTATGGGCTCAGCTGCATTGGAGTAAGACTCAAGTAGCTTGATGAAGTGACAGGAGTTCTGGGAATACATGCCAGCCTAATTTGGCTCTAAATTAGAAGCTCTTTGTCAGCTGGTGGCTCAGATATCCTCCAGCATTCAGTGCTGCCCCTCTCACACAGAGTATTTTTTTCCCGTAATTGGAATTTCCTTACTTTTAGTGTGAAATTATTCATTAAAAAATTAAGTTTTTGATACAATTTCCTTTTCATTTCCTGATTTATAAAGAGGTTGTAAAAAGTGCTTTGCAAGTGTTTATAGTGGTTGCAGGTTTTAAGCTGTGGATGGGGAGCTATTATACTTTCCTAAGCATCTACTGTTTTAATTGAAACACATTAAAAAAAAAAAAAAAAAAGGCATAACAGGATGCAGTTTGATTAATTTCCTCATTCATCCTCCCTCTAGGAAGAGTTAGAAAGGCATCCTCACAGCACACCACTTCCACACCCTCAACTTGTTGGAAGCACAGCTTAGTCCCCTCTCGAGTGAAGCCTCATCCACAGGAGACTTAGATAGCCTGGAACAACTCAAAGCATGGATTTGTAGCTCCTAAACCCTCACTGCCTTGAAGGAAGCTGGAAGGCATTCAGTGCTAACACCTACATGAGTAACAGTCAATCATTTGGGACTTGGCTGCTGTGCCTTCAGCTTGCACGCATCTTGGATGCCTTGGAGTTGAACAATGATGTTGGGAATCAGATCCCACTCGCAACTTTTTTAGTAAGCCTATTTCAACTGTATTTAAGCTTTCTTTTCGGTAGCTGCACAGCAGATTCAGTCTGAAGAATATTTTCTGCTACAGACAAGGGTTTTTATGTTGTTTTGGCTCCATTACATGCAGAACACAAAGAGATGAAGCCTTAATATGGTTCTTCTTTTCCTTCTCTCTTTGTCCCCTTCACACCTGCTTGTTATCTTTTAAAGTTTCCTTTGGGGTAATTTTATTATTATTATTTTTTGCAGTTAGTGCAGTACTAAAAGGCCATTTCTAGCACATAGAGGCCAAAGCAACCACTCAGAGAAGCTGGTGTTACTTTCAGAAGTTGAAGGGAGGTGCAGGCTGTGATTCTACTGATGTAAGAGATCCAGGTTGCATATGCATAACAGTATTTTCATGGTACAATAACAGTGTGAAAGGAAAAAGCCTAGTTAGTAGGCTAGTAAGTTTTTAGGGAGAATGCAGGCAGACATCTGTTCTCACCGTAGAGTTCAACCTCTCACACTATATCAGGTTTAATGTAATCTTTATTATAGGACCCTGCATTACTCTTCAGGTTTTTTTCTTCTGAAGGTTACTCAGGTAGTAAAGGAACATCAGTAATATGTGAAATTTTGTCTGATACTAACTGTATGAGGGAAAGAACATTTCTTTGCTTGCACCTCTGCTAAACCTTCTTATATTACATACTATTTCTAGTGATCTGTGTTCTATGTAGGATACATAGCTTAGCGCAATGAAATTAGTTCATGGTTGGGAAGTCAACTTTTACTCCTCAGTCAGTGGCAACAAGGAACGATAGCATACCTCCTAGGTATTCTCAGCTGCCCTTAAAGGAAAGAACATGCCTGCGAATTTATCTGAGCATCTGAGTGTGGCTATGAGGTGATAGATAATACCATATCCACCTCGGAAAAGGAGTCTCCTAGAATCCCTTGCAAAAGCAGGGTTGATCTCCTGTTTGCAAGCAGAGCATTAGATTTGGGTGGCAGAGATCTAAGTCTATCTTCAGTACTAATTCTTCCCCTTTGTCTAAGGCAGGAAATCCCAACTCCGTCCTTAAAGCAACACACATAATGCATAACACATTTTACTTTTTGTTTTTCTAATGGACAGATTAGAACAAAACAAGCAATGTTCATTTCACAAAGACTGGATATTATATTAATGCTAACTCTATGGGCGTATAGATAAACTACTGCAGTTTAACAGAAAGCAGAATGTCCTAGACTAGCATAATGGCTCATCGGCTAAAACTGATCTGCAGTCCCCATGTGTTGTAGAAACCCAGCTACTCTGTTGATATGCACAACAGAACAACTGAGACTATAACAAACACCCCCCCTTGCAAAATATGGGAAGTTATCAGCTGCCATTAAACAGTGTAAAAATATACCATAGTGAAACTAATAAATACAAACAGGTTTAGGACATTGTCTTTAGAAACATAATCCTATGGGTTAAAGGTCATAGAATCACAGAACGGTTTGGGTTAGAAGGTACCCAGACCATCTGGTTCCAGTCTCCCTGTCAAGGGGGTCCCTGACCCCTTCCATTAGATCAGGCTGCCCAAAGCCCCATCCAGCCTGGCCCTGAACACCTCCAGGGATGGGGCATCCACAGCTTCTCTGGGCAAGCGGTGCCAGTACCTTACCACCCTCTTTGAGTGAAGAACTTCCTAACAACTAAACTAAATCTATCTTCTTTTAGTTTAAAACCATTACCCCTTGTCCTATCATTATGTGCCCATGTAAAAAGTCACTCTCCAGCGAAATGGACATGTAAAGGTTAAGCTTTTAACAGTTCTGTCGTGCAAGGAAGCCATCCTCTTCCCTGTGTGAGCGCTTCAGTTCTTGTTCCTTGCTACATAAATTACAGGAAGAGTAAGCACATTATAGATTAAGAGAAGGAAATACCATCTCCTAGCAGACTGGGAGCAACAGCTTTCCACATATGTGGCAAAATGCCACGCAACTATTAGCATGGAATAAAATGAACCTTATTTACAAACATTACAGAGAAAATTCATTTTTTGTCTATTAAATCATTGACTGCTTAAAAATAAATAAATAAAATAAAAAAATCTTTAATGTACTTCTCCTTAAAACATCTATTTTGTGACAGGACTGTGTTTTTCTCTCATTTTTAAGTGCAGATTGGAAACAGCTATGAATGGACAGAAAAAACTGAGTGCCCAAACCCACAAGTGCCAGCCACAAAACCCATGCATATCCAGTAGTGCTGAGCAAAAGCTGCAGTTCTAAGGGGTGGAAAAAGTCTCTGATCTGATATGATTTGGCAGCAAAGAAGCATTGACAGAGCTCATACATGTTCCTGACATGCAACACCTCCCTTGGGATGCCTGGAAGTGGGTGGCGAACAGATAATACGATGTTGACCACATTGTCCACATTTCATGATCACAAATCAGTTTTCAGTTGACAAGGCTCATTTTTCACTGCTACATCTTTGTTTCCAAGCCTTTGCCAAACAGTTATAACTTCATCAGTGCATTCGGGAATACATTTAACAAAATTGCCTTTTGCAGAAGTGAGATAGTACCAAAGCAATGCAATTCTGAAAAACAACACAGAGGGAAGGAGAAAAACTGTCTGGAAAAGCTAGTGAAGATCGGCCCTCAATTTTCTAATAAAACACCCCAGTGCATTGTTTCATGCCTGTTATTCTCTTTATGAATTACAGTAAAATGAAATTACTAGAATTTTGCAACATGTGCAACGCTGTTTCATTAAAAGGATAAAAAAGACAAAATTGTGCTTTGTTATCAACAGACTCAGTGTGAAGACTGCTCACATGTGACCTTTAATCTTGAATTCTTCATGAAATCAGATGTACAAGATATTATTTGAAGGAGCGAGTCCAATCCCTGAAGCTATATAGGAAGCTGTGTCTAAACACGTGACGAGCTCAAAATTGCTAAATGCTTTCTTCCAAATAACCAAAAACATTTTCATATACATAATCAAAAACTTAAAACAGCACTTGGATTATGTGACAAAACACTTCAAGGCAGAAAATACCAGAAGCAAATTTCCATTTTTTGCATTACTGTATAATCTTTAATGAAAGGATCATATTAAATTAATAAATAATGTTAGCCTGGCTTATCTTCTGCAGCTGTGGATGATATGCGTGGCATTCCTGAGCATTTGTGCATGCATTAGGGTAATAAAGTCTATGATACATCTTAATATACAAAACACGCAGCTAATCAGACAAAAATATCTGTACAAATTCTACTTATTCATCCATCCTTCACGTCATAAAGCCATACCACTATGATTAGAGGCCTTCTGTTGGAAAAATGCTACCTTAACATGAATTGTTACTGAAAACTGAGCTTAAGCAAGACAAAACACTCACAGTGTTTTGTTGTATGCAGAGGAATGCAGTGACATTGGCTGGTCAATGTAGTCTTCATTTTATAGATACTACAGGTAGTAGAATGAAAATCAAATCATTCAGTTTATACACAAAGGGTAATGGTTTAAACATTGCTTGTTGATGAAGAAGTTTGTTTCAATCAAGTTGCAATAAAATATGCCTGACAATGCCCAGGCCTCTCTATGCTGCTGTCTCACAAGGCTTTAAATCAGGTCCTAAAGCTCAAAGTGCTCTCTTCAAGATACGTAAAAACCTGTGCTACCAGGCTTTCAAAAACTCTAGGATCTTGACGAATTAGAGGGCTGGACAATCAACAACTGCATGAAGTTCAACAAGAGCAATTGCCAGATTCTGTACCTGGGAAGGGGCAACCCTTACTATACATAGACTGGAGGATGAGAGGATGGAGAGCAGCCCTGCAGAAAGGGATCTGGGGGTTTTGGTCAATGGCAAGTTGAATATGAGCCAGCAGTGTGCCCTGGCAGCCAAAAGGGCCAACCGTACCCTTGCTGCATCAAGCACAGCATTGCTAGTTTGTTGAGGGAAAGGATTGTATTGCTCTATGCTGTGCTGGTGCAGCGTCACTTCCAGCACTGTGTGCTGCTTTGGGTGTTAAGGACATAAAACTTAAAGAGCATCCACAGGAGGGCTACAAAGATGGTGAAGGATCTAGATGGCAAGACATATGAGGAGCAGCTGAGGTCCCTTGGTTTGTTCAGCCCAGAGCAGAGCAGGCTGAGGGGAGGCCTCATGGCGGCCTGCAGCTCCCTCACGAGGGGAGCGGAGGGGCAGGCGCTGAGCTCTGCTCTCTGGGGACAGCGACAGGACCCAAGGGAATGGCATGGAGCTGGGACAGGGGAGGGTCAGGCTGGGGGTTAGGGAAAGGTTCTGCAACCAGAGGGTGGTCAGGCTCCCCAGGGCAGTAGTCACAGCACCGAGCCTGCCAGAGTTCAAGAAGTGTTTGGACAACGCTCTCAGACATCGGTCTGATTTTTGGGCAGTCCTGTGTGGAGCCAGGAGCTGGACTCGATGGTCCTTGTGGGTCCCTTCCAACTCAGGTTATTCTAGAATTCCAGGATAAAGACTATGTGAAACCACTTTACTGCCCAGGCTCAGTGGAAAGTTATGACCTATGCCTAAGGCTTATGCACACAGCAGAAAAAGGTTTCATGGTGGTCTCTTGTTACAAAGGGATTTGATGCAGAAACTCTGGGCCATGACAAATCCAACCTTCTCCAATGCATGCTTCTGTCACTTCTAACAGGTCATACCAAACAGGTCATACATTTAAAATAAACAAGCAACTGCTCCTTGTTCAGCCCCACCAAATCAAGAAAGGCGTACTGTACTGGACCTGTGCAGAAAGAAATGGAGAACCAGACCTGAGAGGTGTCACCAATGTGTCACAATGTGCGAAGCTGCTCAGTGTAGTGACGGAGAGCCCACAACACACAGAATAGTGGATTTGATGAAGTCGCAGTTAAAAATGCTTATCTATGATACAATGAGTTATTATTGGCCTGGGATGTAAATAATATTACATCTAAAAAACTAAAAAAAAACTAAAAGCACTAAAAGCACTAATAGCAAAACTAAAGCACTGATCCCTCAGTGGCATGTCAAACACCTCTTTTAAGTTTTATACACTCAGTTGGGAAAAGTAGGAATCACCCAGGTCCTGTCTGTAGCCACAAAGCTATCAAGACCAAAACGATTTCTTCACTCCTTCACAAGAAAGATTAATTCAGAACAGACAGAATCTGTTAGAACACATTTTTGGGGGGGAAACAAACTATTAATGAATCAAACACTGAGGGGAGACAGGATTATTTCCCAAACACAGAATAAAGTTTAAGAACCCAGGTAGAAAACTATACTTGCATTAAAGAACGCTGTTGGCACAAATTAGCCAGGGATACACTTATACCAGAAATCAGATTTCTATCAGAAAAGTGAGGCTCCAGATCAGGTTTCCAGTAAGAGCAGCAGGACAAAAAAAAAAAAAATAACTGATTCAATTTATGAGGGATCAGGATATGAAAGGAGTCATATGAGACAGAACCATATGGAAGGATGCCAGCACTAACAGAAGATTGGATTCAAGAGATAGAAAAGTCTTATGAGTTCTGAAATCCATCTCTTTCAAAAATTATGTTCTATGGCCCAAATAAAAATGATTAATATTAATAATGGAACATTTGTCTAGTACCAGCAAGAGACCAAAATCTGCTTTAAAATGTGGAATGTTACACAACAAAACAAATAGCCCATATGAGGTCTCTTTTTATTTAGTAGTATTCTGGTAACTATAACAACAAATTACCACTGGTTTCTACTTTAAACATTTTTTTTTCTAAATTTCATAAAAGCTAATATGCCCTAGTGCAAATGGTGACTCTTGCTGAGCGAATGTCCAAATCTAGATGATGATGAAGGTACAGATGGGAATTCATACCCTAGCAAATCACAGGTAATTAGAAAAAATGTAAAACATATCCACATTATTATAAGAATAGATGTTCTTTTGAGTTCATGTGACCATTTAAAAAACCCAACAGGCTAGGAAATAAGTTTCCATTTACTAATTATGACACCAGTTCCAAAATCCCCAACCCACCAAGATGCTTTTTCATCTGCTTGCAGCAATCTAAAAAGCCCTTTTCAGGACAGGAAATAATTTTCTTAAGACAAGTTGTTAATCTATTATCCCTGTAAGCATCTTTCAGAGCCCTCTGTCAAGCTGTGCTCCCTGTCTTCCTCATGCCTTGTTTGCTTACCTGAGCACCGACCTTCCAGACCTGCCCCACTGTGCTTGCGGATGGGAACCAGCAGTGCTCTTTAAAACTTGAGATAAGAGGTTGCAGCAGTCAAGACATTTTTGTGCATCTCAACCACAAAATATTTTAATAATTACCATGAATCAACTAAAACTACAGCTCATATGTTCTTCTCAATGGCCATCGATTTAAAAGACGCTCTTGATTTAGTGCATTTTGTGTCACATGTTTTGAGAATATTTGTTCAAGCAATTTTACAAAACCCTTTTTTTCCTTTTTGGCAACAAAGCACAAGCAGTAAATTGTCCCCTACCTCCCTTTTCTTTCAAACCTCAAACAAAGGACTGTTCTTGCCCTTCTCTTATTAGGTCCACATAAATCAAAGCCTGGTAAAGGGCAAGTCTGGTAATCTGAGAAAACAGCCTACACTAACTATAGAATTGGATCGTTACATGTCATGCTTCTTATTAGTCACAGAGAGAAACTTTTGACAAAGTTTAGAAAGGAGAGAAGAGGCATTGCATCATGAATATACTCAATAAACCTACTGGTCTGTCTCGCAGTGCTGATAGAGAGCACTGCCTGAATTCCTTTCTCCCTTCTTCTACAGCCAGTGTCCTTGCACTTTATTTCCATGTGGGATCTGTGCTGAGCCTTCCTGTTATGATTACATGATGATGACAACTAACTCCACCTCTGTCCAGACATGGTCTCAGGCCTTTCCCAGTCATGTTGGGCCCCGTTTCTAGAGGCGGGCCAACTCAACTCTATTCCAGAGTGGGAGTGACAGGGAAAGCAGAAGAGGTGCCATCTCCCTCCTGTCCATGCTGCACATCATGATGTAAATTGGCAATAGTTCCACTGAAGTCATGACATGACAGGTATGGCAGCTATATTGTACCCACCCATGTGCTCCTACCAGATATAAGCCAACTTCTGCCCACACAGTGTGTACTGGGTCTGGCTGGGATGTTAACTTTCCCTGCAGCAGCCCATACAGTGCCACGCTCTGCACCTGTAGCTAGAACAGCCGTGGTATCACACCAGTGTTGTGTCTGCTGCTGAGAAGTGCTGGCACAGCATCAGGACTTTCTCCAACCCTCCTGGGGGGGGTGGGCAAAAAAGTGAGAAAGAAACATCACCAGGGCAGCTAACCTAAACCAACCAAAGAGATATTCCATACCACATGATGTCACACTCAGCAATAAAAGGTGGAAAAAGGAAGAAGAGGGGAGGGGTGGGCTTTTGTTGCAACAACATCTGTCCTCCTCGCAAACACCGGCTATGTGCGTTGAGGCCCTGCTTCAAGGACGTGGTCAGGCATCGCTCATTTGTGAGAAGTAGATAATAATTTCTTTCCTCTGCACTTCCACATAGCCTTTACTTGTTTTGTTTTGCTGTTCCCTTTCCCCCTCCCTTTTCCCCTTTCCCTTTTTTTCCCTTTAGTAGAATTGTTAATAATATTTCCTTAATATTTCTTTTTTCCTTTAATTAAATTACCCTTATCTCAACCCTTGAGTTGTTCTTTCCTTTACTTCTTCCCCTCCTCATCTGAGGAGAGGGAGTGAGAGAGGAGTTGTGGTGTTCAGCTGCCCAGCACAGTAAAGAAGCACCTATCAATAAGGATGCAGTATAGTGACCTGTGCAATCCGTGTGTAAGACCACTGGATGGGAACAAAGCAAGTGCTGCTAGACACAATTTGGCAGTGAGACAATACAGTCATGGTCATCTTTAAAAGAACACCATCTGACTGTCCCGAACCACAGCACCATGGGATCTGGACACAGTAAATGTTTGCAATAAGAACAACATCACTCTTATGACTGTCAGTCAGATATGGGAAGACATAAATGTTGCTAGTGAGCATTTAGCACACGGACCTGTAAAATTCCTGATGTTCTGTGAAAACTGCCTAATGCTCCCTGGTGCCTGCCATAAGGCAATACAGCCCACTTTGAGAGAATAAACTGAGGAAGCCTAGTAAAGACAAGGTTGCTCAATATTTCTATAATTCGTCCATCTGCAGACTGTGCAGTGCTTTAACAAAAGTGATATAATGGTAGCAAGACAGAGGGGGGACCAAGAGGAACAATGCAGATGAGCTCATACAGTACCTCAGACAAGTAACCTGTCATTTATAATGGAACACAGTTTGCTAGGAGATAAAGGAAAGAATGCAAAGTCTAAAACTGAACCCATAAAGTGATGTTCTGGAGGAACAACAATACAGCATCAAAACAGAAAGAAAATTACTGAAATGCATTTACATTTAAACCCAGAGTGTTCTGTGCAAAACCAGCTATTGTGAATTTTAATTAAAACTGCTCCTTATATCTACGAGGTTCCCTACATAGAGCAGTGAAACAGAGGTAAGGTAGAAATTGCCCATCAACTCACAGGGCAGCACCAGCATAGCTCCGTGTACAAACCCATTTGTTATTATTTAGCTTATCCTAACCTACGCAGGAGGCAATTTAAACTAAACCCTTTAGCCATCCTAATTTTGAAATTAAAATAAAAACATTGGGACCTATTTGGCATGCCAGGTTAGCTATCCCAGTTCATTACAATGGTCAAACCTGTTTAAAAATGGCAACAAGCCCTACACTGTAATAATCATCCTATGACCCATTAATGACAGAAACAATATTGTCGTCCATTGTTGCTAATGGAGAGAATGGTCCTGCTCTGACAGAGAGGCATGTTTTGTGTGCCACACCAACCAGCCACCTTCATAACTTGATAGTGTATTAGAATTAAAGCTGACATTTCTAATAGCTTCTTGTTGCCTTACACTGTTTAGAAACTGCACATTAGGAAAGGCTGCACATCTGTCTCAGCTAATGTGAGCTGGGGACTTAACGTCATTGCTGATTTATTGTTATTACTTTAAGACTAACACTGTGCTTGACACTACAGAAAGCAAAAATTGAGATACTTTTTACCATGAAAAATGCAGTGAAACATACAAAACAATGGGGAGGCAGGGTAAGCAATAAGTAGGGTCAAATGTTTTCTAAAAAAAAAACAGCTGTGAGGCCTCCCCCTGTTTGGTGCATACTTTCTCACCTGCATGGAGATACTAAGCTTGTCTACAAGCTTCAAAACTAAAGCTTTCTGTTGTACGTGTATCCAAACGTGGTATGTAAGATAAAGTAAAATGTACTACTAATTATAGATCCTAAAAAAATATTGCAGTAACTGACTGTACTTTGTACTAGCACAACTTTTCAGGATGATGTCAACAAGCAAACGTCATTGTGATGCTACTCAACAGAGAAAGGGAGACAAGAGCTGTGATAGACAGTTTAATAAATGAAAAGGGAAAAAAAAATAAAAAAAAGAAAAAGAAAGTGATGCAAAGGCAATAACTCACCACCTCTCACAAGCGGGCTGATGCCCAGCTCTTCTCTTAGCAACCACCACCTGGGAAGACACACCTCTGCCCCCTTCTTCCTCTACTTCCATTTTATACTGCTGTGCCTGAAGCGACCATCTTAACAACAAAAGCATAAATGGTCTCCAATCTAAGATTGCTTCATATGTGCAAAACCATAACAGGGGTCATTTAAATAGGTTGGAAAAGATTTTAAAGTTGGAGTATTTCAGTGTGATATGAATGTCTTCTGTCTTCAAATTCCTCTGCCATATTCTGGGAAGCGGAACCTGTCACAGAAATTGAGCAGAACAAACAGTAAACTGATTTAGAAAATATATTTTATTTATAAAATGACTAAACATTGGTGTGTAGACAAAATATCTTGGAGCTGGATAATTGAGTCCCTGAATACAAAATATTTTTGTTCTTACTTGAACATTGAAAACTAAAATAATAACTGAAAAATGAAATGATAGACTCAGACTAGGTGCTGAGAGGCCTCAGCTATTTGCCTTGGATATGTAAAGCTCAAAGAAGGTGTCCAATATTTTGAAGGGTCACTTCCTACATGATGATTTCATCATGAAATGGGTAAAAGGTGTGTTCATTTTCTTCAAAATTCAGGAATTTTCAAAAAACTCCTTTAATTATACTCCCTCCAGAACTGGTTCTCCTGAAATACAACCGTTTCCCAACAAGGTTGCATCCTTTTATTTTGAGGGTTTAAAGATGGGCTTTGAAAAAGCCAGCCCATGTAAACAGGTTCTCTTTTTTTCTTTTTGGACACCTTTCTCTATACATGCTGAAAACATAGAATTGTCACACTAGGTCAGATGCACTATTCCAGTACTTGACTCTGATTTGCCAAACCAGAAAACTGGTTGATATTAAAGGAGCACCTCCTCCTAGCTTAAAAGCATTCTGTCTCAAAAAGCAGAAATTCAGGCAAAAATGCCAGGAGGCATCTTTTTGCTCTCCTTAGCCCATGCACTAGCACCACTGGACATGGGAAGGGCAAAATTATTGCTGTCAACTAACAAGTGAACAATCCATTCTAAAACCCCAAATGGTAACAGATTCTGTGTTCTGTGCAAACACAGTGTCACTCCTGTGGAAGGCAGGTAAGTATTCACCGCAGAGAAAGACAATCCAGGGAAGCTGTACTGACTTGCTACAAGTATCTTTCATTTCCAGCAGTTTCTGCAAAGCCAGCCCTCAGGTATATAGTCTTGTTTGAAGTTGAAGGAATAATTGTTCCAAAGAAACATAAAACCTTGACACTCCAAAATACTATCAGTTTCACAACATTCTTATGAGGTGCAGCAATATGAAAACTTCTCTCTCAAGAAGAAAGGTAAACATTAATGTGGAAACAATATACATCATAAACACACAAGTTTGACAAAAAAGATCTGATTTTATATTTTGTATTTATTGACCTCTAACTCTACCAGAACAAAGAAAGAGCTTACTTTGGGAACCAAAACATTCAATATTTTAGGATCTCTCTTTGATACCAGTTTCCTTAGGACATACAGGTCACTACACTGTCCAGTAAAGTTAGTATTAAGTACTTAGACAATTCCCTTTTGGCTATGAATAGATCGTAACAGTGATCCCAGCTGGATGTAACACGTAAGTCACTCTTAGAACGCCATCTAAGAACGTACTGGATGTAAAAGTTAACTCTGTCTTTGGTTTTGAAATGCATCCAGGCATGAAGAGTAATACCCCACTCCCCATTTAGCTTTGTATTTCCAGTGGATTTTTTTTTCTAGAAGTCACACAACTGGATGTTATCTGCACATTTCTGCTGGAAGTAGATTTGAGAACAATTTTCGACATAGGTATCTGAGTTCTTCACATCTTCAAAAAGGCCACCTATAAAAGGAAGCAAAAACAAAAACATGTTTAGTCTCAGCAATGCAGGTAAAACAAAGATGTTTCACTGTATTAACTGAAATTATATATTATAATCATCTTCATATAAACACACACTAATGCAGGAAGACAGAAGATGCTATATTCATGCTGTTGTTGCATATCTTTCAGATCATGTAAGACTTGGCATTCCTCACTTAGTAGAAAACCTTGACTCCTGAAGTATATTTTTATTTTGGTCTCTCGACTCCTTCTTTTAAAGGCCCAGTGATTTTTTATGCTAAAAATAATTGAATAATGATCAAGAATAGTTATTTCAATTTGCATTGGAAACACCAATAGTTAACTTTAAAAATCATTCATACTTCTCCATTCTCCTGCCTCTGTTTAGGGTGCAGCTGTACAAGTGATAGACCATCAACGCAGCTGGGGGTTGGATACCTCTGACAGATAGGAGAGGGGATAGGGACCTCTTTTAGCAGTTCTTCAAGTGTGTTCTGCTCTGCCTTGCAACAATGTGTCAGAAGCATTACTGTGTGGACTGTTTGTAGGTGTAAGGGTTATTTGCATGGGAAGAAGATTGTTATACTCATGCATTGGATGACATCCAGCTTGAGGTACATGCCTTCTTGGAAGCTACGTATTTATTCTTAAGTTGATGTAAATTGCAGAATTTGAGAAACTAAAAAAAAAAATGCAATATACAGAGGGTTCTGTCTCAAGCTGCCACTACCTAGAGGTTGATCTGCTGATGACTGTGTGGCAGTACTAAGGAGGGAGGTCCTGGAAATGAAGAAATAGGAGAACGAGCAGAGAAGGATGTGATTAGAGGACCTTACAGGTTTTTCAGACAATCTTTTATTTATCTAATTATTAATTTATGTGAAGCTTCATATAATTTATGTGAAGATCCTATATATAGGACCAAAGGAAATGGCTTGAAGCTGCGTTCAGGTTGAATAACAGGAAAAGGTTCTGCACCCAGAGTGTGGTTGGGCACTGGGACAGGCTCCCCAGGGCAGCTGTCATGGCACCAAGCCTATTGGAGTTCAAAAAGTGTTTGGCCAATGCTCTCAGACACGTGGTCTGATTTTTTGGTGGTAATCTGGGGACCCAGGAGTTGGACTCAATGGTCCTTGTGGGTCCCTTCCAACTCAGGATATTCTATTACTCTATGGTTAGAAAGCAGTGTTACTTTCACACCACTTTTTTGCCTATCATCTCCCAAAAGATCCCCAAATTGCTCTTTTTTTACTCATGCAATTGTTGCTGAACTAAATCAACCATACAAATTCTCATAGTTTAAATAAGAATGACAAAGGCTTTCTGGTCTGTACTCCTCTAAAGGAAACCCAAATACGCATATTTTTCCACTTACATATCAAAAACTTCTTTCTATCCCAGAATAGCAAAGCACAAGGCTTTTATCTTGTCGAACTTAAAAGGCCATTTGATAGCATTCTGAAACTAGCTTAGATTAAATCTCTGATACACTCCCTGATTTGCCACAAATATTATCTTGTTTGAACAATGCTGCCTGCTAGTCACTGTAAGTAAAATCCCAATTCCAAAGTCAATGAAAAAATGCCTTAAAGTGACCAGGAATCAACCCAAAGTTTTGATCTTTATATAGAAAAAAGTCCTACCCCAGGAAGCACTGAGAAGACAAACACTTTCACTTAATTCGGAAGACAGCAAATGAGGTACCTCCTCTTTTTAGTGCACTAAGTGGGCTCACGTCCAGCTATTTAGAGGGAAGGTGACCTACCAAATCCAAAATGCCTAAGGATTTCTGCTTTCCTAATTCATTTGTTCTTGGTTACAAGCATGCAGCAGTTTCTCCCTGCACGGTTTTATTTATGCTTAGCCTTCTTCAGAAGTGTCAGGATACTAACTCAGAAAGTGAAGTTAACTGACAGGAAACACAATCACATGTCAAGATTCTTATCTTCAGATATTGAATTGGGAACAAGCATTACACATTGTTGAACACAAGGGCTGAAAACAAGATGGGCAGATGCCACCATGGAAGGACAAAAAAAAAAAAAAAAAAAAAAAGGAAGAAAAAAGACTACCATGTTACACAACAGCCTCCTGAAAATATAACCTGTTTCTTCTACTCCACAAAAAATGCAGAAGAAAAAAGTTGAGGCATACAATTCCCCTTTTTTCTTTCGAAGAGCTTTTCAACTGCAGTTACTTAAGTGAATATTCAAATTACTCTCAGTTACCACTTGGGATTTTCAGAGCTGACCCACAATTAGCAGTCTACTTGATATTGTATCTAAAGAATGTATGAAGTATGAAAGAATTCACACAATCACAGAATGGTTGACCTGGGAAGGGACCTCTGAAGATCATCTAGTCCAACCCACCTGCCAAGCAGGATCACCCAGAGCACACTGCGCAGGATGGCATCCAGGCAGGGTTTGGATATCTCCAGAGGAGACTGCACAGCCACTCTGGCAGCCTGTCCCAGTGCTCTGCCATCCTCACAGTACAGTGCCCCCTTCATATTCAGCCGGAACCTCCTGGGCTTCAGTTTGTGCCCAATGCCTCTGCATGGATGAGGTCTCCCCTCAGCCTTCCCATTTCCAGGCTAAACAGGCCCAGCTCTCTCAGCCTGTCCTCATAGGACAGGTGCTCCAGGCCTCTCATCATCTTCATAGCCCTCCTCTGGAGCAACCTCCTCTGGACTCGCTCCAGTAGCTCTGTGTCCCTCTGGTACTGGGGAGCCCAGGACAGGACACCAGGCTCCAGGTGTGGCCTCAGCAGGGCTGAGCAGAGGGGAAGAAAATGCTGCTAGCAGAGGATGGTTTCGATCCATCGACCTCTGGGTTATGGGCCCAGCACGCTTCCGCTGCGCCACTCTGCTCCTGAGTGCAAGCAGCAGCACCACTGACCTAAAAAGCCAGCATGCACCAAACAGAATATTCCGTTCCTGAGGATCCAGATTTTTTTTTTTTTTCTTTTTCTTTTTAAAAAACACCTTCCAACATCTATTTTAGGCATGCAGAAATATGGGGCATGTCCCTAAGCTGGACAAATGGAAGTAAGCCTCCTCAAGTAACTGACATCCTGAAGGGTAGAAGTGCACAGCAGTGCTGGAGGAAAACAAAGGCTGCTGTAACAGCGACTGCACAGCAGCTGCTGAAATGAACATGCTTACCTGACAGCAAATGCAAAGTAATTCCAGTCTTGAATTAAAGCATACAATATCATTGAGTGTTTAGAACAGAAGGCAAAACAAAAGAAAACTTATTTTGGATCCTATGGACAAAGGATGTTGAAGAGAGGGCAGTACGTCAGCTAGAGAGGATACAAAAAATTAAGCAAGTTTTAATATATCTAAGAGGTTTTTCAGAAAACAGGATTCACACACAGGATTCAGGTCTAAAATAACATGACTAAATGGTGTGAATGGGACATGAAAACATTAATTCTTGGTTATAATGGGAAAAAATCAAGTCACTTCCCGAACATTTCTTTCTCAACCCCAGCAATAACAGCAGTAATAAAGCTGCAGTGTTACTTCACAGAAAGGTTTACACAGGTAACACAATCAAGATCCACAAAAGTGTCCATGTTTCCGAATCATTCAGTTCTTCCAAACTGGAGCTAAAATTCAGAGACACAAATTTTCCTGTAGAACTTAAATTTTCAGGAATGTCTAGATGAAGCTTGACCAAGGTGTAAGTCAGCCTACTTCCTCACATTGACATATTCCCACTGAGCAGTCTCAGTTCAATCAGCATTATCCAGCTGTAAGTCGCTCCATCAGAAACATTTCTATCAGCTCAGCCAAGGTGTGTTGTAAAGGCTCATCATGTAAGGTAATTTATCTACTAAGCCAAAGACTCCCACACTCAAAGACATAAAATGCAAGGAAATCAATATGCCTGTCATCTTTCTTGAAATTTAGTCGCTCTGATGAATAGAGACAGACAATAACTAACAGCAAATGTAAAATCTTACCTATGCAGAAGAGTCATAAGTAACACAGGGCCAGGAATGAAATCCTGGCCCCAATTAAGTCAAAGGAAAAACTCACATTGACTTTAACAGGGCCGTAAATTTGTCCTTGTGTTGCAAGGAAGAAAAATAAATAAAAATAAAATAATCAAGAAAATCAATAACCATTACAATACACCAGAAACAAAATTTGAAGCAGCTTTTTCTAGCCCAAGACTGCAGGCTCCTTTTGTACACGTTTTTGGTGCATCACTAGAATGAATGTATTTATTGAATTTGACTACTTGATATATTTTTTAATGCATAAAATAGGCTTTTTCACTCCTTTGAGAGGACTGATTTGCAACAAAATATTTTCCTGAACCTCTAAGGCTCCCCTACTGCCCAATAAGATGAAAAATATCAAAAGGAATAATTTGTCAGTGTTTGCATTTACATTTACTATCAATGTGAGTGGGAAAAAAAAACACATTAGATCATCCCTAAAATTGACAGAGCCAACAAAAATTGTGTAACACATGGAAATCAGAAGCTGTTTAAAAAACAGCAGCAACACAAAGATGCTCGAGAACAAAACCAGCTTAAACTAAATGACTTACAAGGTTCCACCTCAACCAAAGCTCAATAAGAAGCACGTAAAATATTTCTTTATCACAACTGTTATTCCAGACACACTTGGATTGCTAACCAGCAGGAAACTTTATGTTCTAGATAATGTGTTCTGGCACTGTTCACTAGCTTCACAATAACAAATCTATGGGTTGGGCAAGTGGGAGCGAGTGGTTCTCCCCCAGTTCTCCAGCTAGTAGGACAGGTTCTCTGCAAGATGGACAACTACTGGCCTCTTCAAGCTCTAGTAACAACTCTCTTAGTGAAGTCCACAAATCCAGTATTCCATTGCTACTGTTGCACTCCGAAAGGAAAACAATGTGCCAAACAGCTATCTGATCTACAAACTGAGGTGTATCACTAAATACTGAATAAAAGTCAGTTCACTAATCGGTTCATTCAAGGATTTTTACACTGCTCATAACACAGCACATTGTTCCCTTGTTAAAGTGCTCAAGATAGCTAATATTAAGCCAGTGTTAAGACTTTATTTTTGTATTCCAGTACCCTTACTTATATGACCAGCAACATTATTTCTTCATTTTCTCTCTGTTACGTCTTACGACAATAACCTTATTCTATCTCAATGTACCAAGTGCATCTCAATGCTCCAGCTTGTTAGCTCCCACAATGCCTGAAACTGCTAAGAACTCTGGATAATGAATGAACATAAACTCCACATTTTCAACATTTTAAAGAACCATCTATAAAGAAGGAGCAGTACAGCACAACAGACATAAAAGTGATACCTCTCTCAAACTCACTTTTACAGTAAACAATAAAACACAACAACTTTGTTCAAAGCTTTTGGAACCAGGGCAAGTTAAGAAATCCAAGCTGTGATGTTCAATTCTAGCTGTGCTCTCTTAGCTTTCCCAGGAAAATGTGAAAACGCAAAATGTCAAACTTAAGCATACTCTAGATGTCATGATAATGAATTTGGGAAAAGCAACTTGACAGTGTGCTCTGGTCAAACACTGCAACAGGCTATAAGCTACCAAAACAGAGGCTGGCAATATTCTTTCCTCAGTAGGGAGAAGGTAGTTCTGGCTTTCTAATAACACTTTATCTTACGGAGTTTTTTTTTTTTTTTTTTTAATCAAGCTGTACTGCCTGACTTCACATGATAAAAATCGCAGAGGAAACAGTTGGGTGAAGGCACTCGATGCTGAATTAGGCATCCAGTCATGGAGTCAAACGTTGAGGAGTAACAGGTGAAAGTAAAAAGCTGTAATTTCCGAAAATATTTGAAAAGCTGCAAAGACCCGATGAACCTGGGAGATAAAAGAAGATGGTTCCAGATGGCAGGAGCTGCTGGAAAGAAATCTGCTCTCCCTGAAATGGTAACACTGGGCAAACAGGCAAAGCGGCTGACTAGTATAAGAGAAGCAGAAGCATTACTAAAGGCAGCTAAACAATAAATTTTAAAGAAATGCAATCTGCAAATCCACTGCATACAATCTGTTTTGTGGAGCTGACAATAGATGGAGGAAATGCAGCAATAGGAGAAAATTATTTTCTCAGCTAAGAAAAGGAAAAGCAGTTCAATCTTTCAGTCAGCTGCAAGAAATAGAAGCCAGATCCTTATTTCATCAAAACAGGAAAACAACAACCCATATCTCACAAGACGTATTCGTATGCTTTCACACAAGTTCAAAACTGTTCTTATGTTTGTATTCCCTTTAAAGGAGACCAAGTGAACTGTGCTTTAAGAAAGATCGCTATGTATGTCTCTAAAAGCTGGAGAGAGCATTATTTCTAATATCTATGTTTCTCCCAATAGTTAAAAAAAAGTAGCTAGAAGATATACAGCAGAATTTCTCTTCAGTATCAGAGAGGGAATTGTACTTCTGTCTGCTCCTACATAATTATAAAGGAAAACAGTGTGTTGAATGTAGGTTCATGTGCTTCAGCTTCAGCAGCAGATAATGAACCTGCTACACACGTACGAATGCTTCCTGAAATATGATTGCTTTGGGTTTGCTTTTCCATTGCACACTGAAGAATTAAACCCTACCACCAGGCTCAAGTCTGAGGGTTAAAAGTGTAAAAGACACTTTATGTTCAACATTTTCTTTGAACATTAGACCAATTTTATACACTACCACACGTAGTTCATAACACTACATTATGTTTTAGAGGAAGGCAATTTACATGGCAATCTTAAATGTTATCTATAGCAAGTAGATAATCTGTACATAAACAAATTCCCATGCTTTAGTCCTGCACATGTGCTAGTGTGAAATCAAGCATGATTGAATGACTGCAGAGGAAACTTTGATTACATGCCAGTGAAGCTACAGCCTGCAATTAACATCAAATGCTGTATTCATTACCGCTCTGAACTGACAGGTAATCAGGTAATGCCATGCCATAAGCACGCACGGGAACTGAAAATCCTTCCTGAGAAGCAGTGGGCAGTTGCAGGCAGATCCCTGCTCCTAGATCCAGCTGTGCTGGTGGAAGAAATTAACTTCACAAGTTCAGTGCTATCCCTCTGACATGGGTTACTGTTCCTGTCTCCCTGCAAAAGACCAATTCAAGCTTTTTACTTAGTGTCTGGTGAAATCAGACTATTAAGCTAAACTCTGGTCCACGCTAACCTGATTGATTTATCCTTGAAACAAGAAAGAGAGGGCCCCTGAAAACAATTCTGCTGGCAGACTGCAGGGAAGAGGCTAAGCTCTAGTGGGAACAAAAGTGAGAAGCTAAGAATAGCATTTTCTTCCGCATGTGCCACTAGATTTTGAAGATAACACATGCTCAAAGCCTCAGACCAAAGACTAATTCAGACAGATTTGTACTGCCACAAAAGCTAGCTCTAAGTGTTATGGCTTAAGTCTTAATAATTACAGCTAATACAACTGTTTGGGTGATTGCAGTGCAATCAAGACGTCCTGTATGTAGAATACACTCCTACCTTGAAACAAGAATCAGAGACAGTGAAATAAACACATTTGTAAGTACAATTGAGCCTACATGTATTATAAAGAACATGTATTTAACAGCACGCTGGTACTGCTACAATAGCATGCATAAACTTGTAGAGAAGGCCATAATTCTGCCAGATACATTTTTCACTGCTGTAAAACAAAGATAGATCAAAGAGTAGGAGGATTAAAGCATCTGCACCACGTCCAGGTCACAGCTCTATAAATATCTGGTGCCTGATAAACTCAGCTCAAAGTTTGGTGTTCCCATACCTGCTAACAAGAAACAGGAGCCAAAAGAATACTGCCTTGTGTTTTTCTGATTTCTCCACCACCACCATAAGCTGCTACATACAGTACCTGCTACCATCACCTTGTGGATTAGCAGCTATTGGCAATGTGTGATTTTAATAATCACATTGAAACTTGAGAATTCACCTGCCTGTCCATACTGCACAGTTTACATATTGGTGATCAACTAAATGCTAGGGACTACTGATGCACAAATACCTGTTCCAGAAATATGTTTTGGCACCACTGTGAATGACTGGACACAAAGCAGATGGCACCAGATAAGCAGAGACTTGAAAGAACATTACCTGCTATATTTGCACTTCCCCCACTGAATCCACAGACCCATAAAAAAGCAGCTGTCTTTTCCGGACTGAATGCTACCAAGCTGTTGCATATTATCCCTACATCTCTGAGGCTGCTCCGGGGAAGAGCAAATGAATTTTTAGATTCAAATTTGTAAGGAATACATAGAAGAAGGAGAAGACAACACAGGAGACAGAGATGCCCCTACCTGAACCCCACTGTAGGGTTTACTTGCCTCAAGGCAGCTTCCCTGGTAGCCTGGAAGCTCCCTGGCTGTACACCATCGGCAAAATTGTCTTCCATTGCAATGATGTTTTATTCTACTTATATTACATTGCAAGTTCTGGAGATGAGAGCTGAACATCACATCACTGTGTGACTTTTTCCCTTATACCACACAGGTCATGTTAGACTTGGCCACTCTAATGCCCCCTCCACAGCCCATCAGTGGCAGCCACTTACCAGAACCTCTCAAATAATTGTTTCAGGTCCTTTCTCATAGTGGTTTATATAGTTACCCTTCCTTGACATTTCTGGACTCAGCAAACTGAAGAACCACCAGTCTGTCCTCATACCAGCTGAACTTCACATGCCTAAGCTGGTAAGTCTTAAATATTTTACTACGAAAACAATTTCAAACAAAAATATCAACTGAGGGATGTGACTTTCTGCAAACGTCACTAAAAAAAAATATTATAGATTGGCGGAACAGACACAGGTGGACAAATTGAGTTTCAAATATTTCATCACATAAGAAGCTACAAAATCTAGGGTCAATGTAAAAGCCTTCATGCCTCACTGTTATGCATCAATTCCAGACTACCCTCTGCGGTGGTTTTACTCAGGTGAGCTCCACCACTACCATTCTCTCACTCCACCTCCTCAAAGGGCAAGAGGGGGAGAAAATACAATGAGAAGGGCTCAAGGGTTGAGGTAAGGACAAGGAGATCACTCAACAATTACCATCACAGGCAAAACAGACTCAACATAGGGAGATTAATATATAATTGCCTATCACTGGCAGACTAGAACAGTGAGAAAATAAAAACAAACAATAAACACCTTTCCCCCCCTCCCCCCCCCTTCACTCCCCCCCCCCCCCCCCCCCCCCCCCAAGCAGCACAGGGGAACAGGGAATGGGGGCTGTGGTCAGTCCCAGATGCTTCGTCCTTGTTGCTTTTTCACAGTCCCACTCTACCCCTGCTCCATGTGGGGTCCCGTCCCATAGGATGCTGTCCTTCTCCAGCTGATCCTGTGGGGGCTGCCCACAGGCAGGAGCTCTTCAAGAACTGCTCCCACAGGGCTCCGTACCACGGGGTCCATCCCCCAGGATCAAACTGCCCCAGCACAGGTCCCCCACGGGCGGCAGCTCCCCCCAGACCCCCTGCTCCTGCGTGGGCTCCTCTCCAAGGGCTGCAGCTCCGGCCCGGGGCCTGCTCCTGCGGGGGCTCTCCACGGGCCGCAGCCTCCTCCAGGCCACATCCACCTGCTGCACCGGGGGCTCCTCCACGGGCTGCAGTGTGGAGATCTGCTCCATGTGGGACCCATGGGCTGCAGGGGGACAGCCTGCTCCACCAGGGGCCTCTCCACAGGCCGCAGGGAAACTGCTGCTGTGTGCCTGGAGCACCTCCTGCCCTCCTGCTGCATTGGCCTTGGGGTCTGTAGGGCTGCTTCTCTCACATTTTCTCACTCCTCTCTCCCAGCTGCTGTCACACAGCAGATTTTTCCCTTCCTTAAATTTGCTCTCTCAGAGGCCTACCCAGCATCTCTCCCTGGCCCAACTCCAGCCAGCATCAGGTCCCTTTTGGAGCCAGCTCTGCTCTGACATGGCGCAGCTGCTGGGTACTTCTCAGAGGGCCACCTCTGTAACCCCCACTATCAACACCCTGACACGTAAACCCAGTCCACCCTCACAGGCAGCACTGTGCTGCACACAACTATGTAGTGATGGCAATAATAAAGTCGATGCAAGTAGAGGTTGCAGGATTGTGTTATCCTGACAAGTTAAAACCTTTGGTTTGTGGTGTAAAGGAACATGGGAAGGCAATTTTTGCAATCTGACCTGCTGACCCCCATGGGACTCAGATTTGGGTATGGAGAAGAGGACATTTTGTGAAGGACTCTTACCTGTTCAACTTCCCAGGAGTTCAAGGTCATCCTTTTATATATATATGCAAAGAATTTCTCAATGTAAAAAGAAGCAGTTTCAAGCAGCTGTAAGCGTTACAAGAAACTTATTTGCGGTCTGCGGTACACTCCACAGAAGCACAAAAACACAGGTAGCAATGAAAGGCTGTGATTCTATGAAAGCTGGGGAAAACAGCCTTCAGTAGACCTATAATCTAAACAGCCAAATTCCCCAGTGCTTCAAGGAGAAGGCTGGGGAAGGGCAATTCCTCTCCTGTACAGTGTGAAAGGCACTGCAGATCTATGTGATTTTGAGTCTTCATTGAAGGAAGAAACTTATTAGGAGAACGTCTCGCTTAGAAATCACTTTCTTCTTCTGTCCGTGCTGGGAAAAGATAAAATATAACCAAAACAGTCAAGCAGAAAGGGAAATAGATTAATTTCATTCAATTGCTCGTAGAATTAATTGTAACCAAATTAAGGATTTAATTTTTAAGTACGATTTCTCAATCTGGTAATGACCCTTCAGGATTTACAAAATAAACCCTCTATAAATCAGCACACATTCTTTCTCCTAATCCCTCCTAAAAGTATTAATTTCTTATAGGAACGAAGCTAGATTTGAAACGTGGCAGAGATAAATGAGAAAAAGTAAGAGATTCCTGTGAAGTCCTAGACTGTGCGTGTGCACTGCAGGCTATCTTTCTGCTAACAGAACAGTTGCATGCTGAAGCTTGCCCAAGCTTTAGAGGGAAATCTATAAGCAGCTGCAAAAACAGTAGAAAATAAATCTCCGGATGTTTTAGTTCATATGAAGACAACCAATATATTTTTTTTTAGATGAAGTAGATATTTGTGGGGGAAAATATATATATATATATATATGTATATATATGCATTTATATGTTATGAGTGGATAATGTTACTTAATCTTTTATTTACATCTAGCTATGAGAAGCCCTGAAAATTCGTAGCTTTATCTATTGCCAAGCCTTCTTCATTAGCCTACACTGCTTTCATTTCTGCTGTGGACATTACTATTTGTGGTACCCAGCATTAATACAGCTGCAGAAATAGCAGTATTATTTACCTTTGTCAGCCTTAAATACAGTTTCTCTGCTGCATGCAAACCACAGTAGGGGATGGAACTTAGTTCTAATATTGCACTGCAATTACTGATCTAAACCTAACTGTGATACAAAACCCACGGAATTTAAGATTCTCTTAGTCAACACCAGATGATGTTTAGTTTTTTACTATAGTAATTACCATGCAGAACATCAAGCCTTAGCTAAGTAGGCAATCCAAGCAGCATATTTTTCTGCATCAAGTGGTTATAACTGCTGTAGAGAATACATTTGTTTAAGTACATGCATGTATGGGCAGTCGGGAGACACGGGATAACCTAAAACAAACAAGGCGCTGCAAGCTGCTGTGTAAATTACAGCATGCTAGTTACACCCTAAAGCTAGACACATGAAGAGATTAATCCTTGGCAAACTAAACTGGAGATGCAGCTCTTAAAAATTTTCTAGCTTCACAAAATGGTGTTGAAGAAGGTGACCTAAGAGGAGGTCGTGTCTGCCACCCTTTCCAAGACCTGCGCTCTAATACACAGCCAGTTATTTCACACTTTCAAACACACAGCCTGCTGCCACAGCACAATTTGCTTCAGGTCGATTTCCTGAAACTCGTTTCAATCTAAGGCTCTACTGTGCTTTTGCACTTCTCTGCCAAACACAAAGATTTCTTTGCACTCTTGAGAATCTGTTTCAACTGACCAGTATCACACATACCAAAGCATAGCTTTATCTTCCCCAGAAAGGGAAGAGATAGGTACACTATTTCTACTGCAGTATCCAGCAACTGCAGCTCTTACAGTATTTAAGCAATGAGGAAAAAAAAATGAAAAAGTCCTGAACAAGGCACTAGGGAATAGTATATTGTCTTTTGAAAGAAAGGACTAGACAGAGAGACACGTGGATTTTCATGACCTAGAGCCAGCTATGTTGTACCTAATTCCAAGTGGACTAACGAGGACCACCTAAGTGGCAACACAATCTCTACATTATCAACAAGAAGCTAGTATTATTCATGGTATATATTCCATTGTTTTCTTTGTTAATATGTTAACATTATAACAATAGAATCATTTAGGTTGGAAAAGACCCTTAAGATCATCAACCTAACACTACCAAGTCTACCACTAGCCATGTCCCTAAGCACCATCTCCACGAATCTCTTAAATACCTGCAGGGATGGTGACTCAACCATTTCCCTGGGGAATATTAACCCTATTATTGCCATTATGTTAATATGTTTTAAATCTGTTAATGTTATTTTTTCTTGGAAAGCTTCATCTGAAATACAACTTATAAAACATAACCCTGTGCTGTAAAAAGGTCTAAGCGTCCTTAGTCACAATGATGAAAAACATGGTATTGTGACTTACTCCTCTACAAAACACGATGAATACCCTAACAGTCTGCACAGCAGCCACAGAAACCTTACATCTTAATCACAGTATGATCACAGTATGATCAGATCCCTTCTCTCAAAAGTGAGCTGACAGTATGAAGCATGTCAGGTGTGAGATCAGAGTTCAGCACACTGTGCATTTATTCCTTCAAGAAGATGCTGGTTTACAGAGATGTTCTGGCTGTTGCTCTGAACTAGATGCCATTTGATGGTATCCTCTGCACGTAATTTATGAAGTGTCCTATCTCAACCAAATACCCTGTTTACCATATTCCAGTCCTATTATGCCTTTAAGAGAGGCAAGTGCTCACAAATGTGAAAGAGAAGCATTGGTTTTAGTTCTTTACCACATAATAGTAAGTGTGGCTGGACTCTCAGTTGGCATTTGCCTCCTTTCTTCCTCTCCTTGTCCTGTCCCCTTTAGCCATGAAGTACTATGGAACATACTAAAACAGGACAGTGACTTACGCATTCTGCATTCTCCAAACCAGAGGAAAAAAAATAGTCTTTTTTTTCCAGCTCAAATTCTTCCTTCACCATAAACTAACATTTCCTTTCTTAATCTCTAATATTGAACCACATTAACTCAGATATTCTGTCCTCACAATCTTCCTATTTCTAACCACTACCCCCAACATTTTCCCCCTCACACAAATAAATTCTTCTACCCTAAACCCACACAATACTCTTTTTATCAGGATTTACCTCCAACCTGTGCTATGGCTCAAATACTACACTAGGAGACAAGTGCCCATGCAGTCTTGATCATACTGTTTCCCTAGGAAAAGGGAGATTACAAGAAATCGCACAATTATTTGCATCTCAGTACCAGCAGCAGGTGACATTCACAAGCCAGAATCCCCTTCAGGTCCTGGCTGGAGATGCCTGTTTCTTGCTTGTGTTTCCTGTCTCTGTTCTTGCCTTTTTCCCTGAACAGAACAAAAATAGCTGGCTAAGATTATTTGGATTCTAGAAGTAACATGGTGAAAAGCTAAAGAGAGTAAGGTGCTTGACTGGAAGCATAGCAACAAAGGAGAGAGCTGGATATCCTGCTAAATATCAAAATGTAGACAAGTATTTACACTAAATAAAACATATGTAAATGGTGTGGTGCATAATCAAGACTATCATACAGGTTTCAACTTAATGATTTTGGTTTCCTCCTTCCTACAGGTCTCAGTGTAATAGCAATACAGTCAAGCTTGCATAGGCAAGACACCAGAGCCATCAGGGCTGAATGTCCATGTATTTTTGAATTTTAATTTAATGAAAATGTTTTCTTCTCTCTTTATCCCAACTCAGCTACTTCCCAAGACAACCTTCCCATTCCTTACAACAACACACAACAGAAATCCCAACAGACAGGTAAAACTCATATGATAAACTATGGAGTAGCACCGGAGGTTACCTGTTCCATCTTCAAACCGTCAGGAAAAGGTCTGTTGAAAACTACTGTGGCAAAGTGCTTTAAAAGTAGAGGCAACAAAGAAACAAAGCCAACCACTTCTGCTTAATATTCCACCTGCTGATAGCCTGGTGAGAGAAGTTCCAGTTTATTTCTGCTTTAGTCTCTAAACAGTTTCATTTATATCCCAAAAGAAAATGTGCCAAGGCCTGAAAGCTAAGTAACGGTCTATTATCTTCATCTCCTGCAATGTTTTAGGCGTAGTGATGTCAACAAAACCAGCACACAGACATAAACAGTTTTTAAGAGTCTCTCTTAGCAAAGGCTACATGAGCAGAGCATGCTGTGATGCAATGGTGAAACCTTATCCCATGTATGGCACTGCCACAGTGCAAGGCATTGCCATCTCCTGTATGTGCACCCATTTCTTAACACACCAAACCCAGATGCTACTTGAAATACCATTTGAAACACCGAGAAGGTGCAGGGAGGGGGCAGAAGAGTAATGATACAGAATGGATGCGTTACAGATGCTTTTAATGAGAGATGTTTGGTTCTGTGCTCACATTTACATGGAATGAATGTGGTCCAAACAGTAAACCTACCACAACCAAAAAAAACAGGGTAGAGGAGATTAAAGGAGAATGTGATGCTCTCGAGTAAAACTTTGAAACTGGATTGTTTGAACAGGTGTCTTCATTGAGTTATTTTTTGAAAACCTTCCAGAAAAAAAAAAAAAAAAGTAAGTTTCAAAAATTAGCTGCTTAAATTCTCTCTTTGCTTCCTGGCAGTTAAAGCTGGAATGAGAATAAATACTTCCCTGCATGAGGTATGAGGATTAATTAGTTTGTGCATATAAAGGTGTATATAAGAATCAACTACTATTTTATTTTTAACGCCTTATTGGGACTACTGCATTCTTACCCCTGAGTTCAGATTTTGGCAAGAGATTAGGATTGAGTTAAAATGGGAACAGGTGTTTGGAAGATGATATGGCAGCAATAAAAATACTAACCAAGAAAATGAAGGGAAGAATAATTAAAATGTGGCATTCATTGCTATCCTGTGAAATACAGAGAGACCCAAACACAACCACAAAGTTAAAATAACTATGGGATATCTAGGAATACATCTGTACCGGAGCCTTTCCTATGCTGGTCTCTCTGGTCATCCTTTTCCTGCAGAATCTCACGACGCCTGTTAAAAGACTAGACAATCAATAAACAACAATTTCACTGTTTAATGCTGGTCGGGTAATAAAACATTTTCAAAGCCTCAGAATGATTTAAGAGTTTAAGACCACTATCAGTAAGATCTGAGCTCCTAAATTATATCAGGCATTTTTACAGTGCGGATCTCTGGCCCCATATATCCCTACAGTCATTAGTAGGTCAAAATGATTTCTCTTTCCAGGGATCAAGCACATTCTTTCGCCAGCTGCAGTCAGAAGAAAAGACGAAACTAACTATTTTGACAATCAAACTCATGAAAACAGATGTTTTTGCAGGAAAAAAAATACCTCCCTTGAAGTTTCGTCATGAAATACAATATTCACCATCTTTAGAGTATCTTTCCCTGAACAATAAGCAAGATAATTAAAGATAAAAGCTTTCAAGTGTTTCTTTGTTTTGTTTTGCTTTAAAGCAGACTATGGTCAAACCCAAATCCTGCAAGTTACGCTTGCTGGCATTAAGAGGTACTAATAACTTCATACAACCATAAAAGCAGATAAAGCAATTATTTTGAAAGGCAAAAGATTTACAGGGAAAGGTGTTGCAAAATGTATGGAATTTAGTAATACTTTGTTTATTGCTATTCCCCACGCCTGTTTCTTATAAGTCTAGGATATTAAGTAGAAAATAAATACATTTTAACTAAGGAGATATAGGCAAGCCTGTCTGCAGCAAGGGTTCTCAACTACAGGAACTCACAGCACTGCTGACTCTCCAAGTCAGAACTCAGAATGAGAATATCATAAGAATTTAAAATGATTGTCTACACTGTATTAGTCCCTTATGTCTTTCCACATTAAAAAGCTTTCCTGTGGCCTGTGTAACTACTGACTGAAAAACGTAGTAACTTAATTTGTGGATGCTACTTGTTTATGTTTCTGGTATTAAACGATGTTTGCATTTTAATAAGGTTTAATACAATTACCTACGACTTCAGTATGTTTAAGGTGCATCCCTTCTAAGTATTTCTTGTATACCATGAGAGAACCCATGAGAGAAGTAGCCTATCAAATTAGCAAGACATTAAGGACAGTTTTTAAATGGCAGACAAGAAAGGATCCTCTTCAAAAAGAATACTGAAGAATACAATTCTGACCCAACACAAAACCACACCTCCTTTGGATTCTAACGACCTTATCAACGATAACAGCATCGTTCAGATGCTGAACTTGGCCCTGTATCATTGATTCTGCATATACTTTTGAACAACTCTGAACAGCTCCACTTAACTCAGTTGTCCAAGGGAGGTGATTAGTCATGTGGTGAAGTGCTTACAGAGCTCAAAATTAGATTCATAAAAGGCTTATGGATCCCTGCCCCTGATAGGGAACACGTAACTCTGAATACTTACTCTCCGATGAGACAGAATTGGAGAATTTTGATGAATGATCAGTTAATGATCATTTCTGAAACCACTGGTTGAAAATGAATTGGTCTTCCAAAATGAAGAGCTGTGCAAGGAACCTAAGAGATTTTAAGACAGGGCTTGACTAACTGATGATACACAACAAGTTACCTGCAATAGCAGAGGACTACACTTGCTAACACACGCAGTTCCACACAGTCCTTGCCACAAACCACACCAACTACTGCAAGCCTCTGGAGTAAAAACTGATCACAAAAGCAAGGACAAAGATGGTCTTTTCATCAGATTCCCATGTCATCCTGTTAACACAGCACTAAGAGTGGGAAATGCAATGCTAATGCTCTCCAAGCAGACTTAAGATGAATCCTGCTCTCTTGCACAGAGACAGTAATATCCACCGTAGGGGCAGGAGTGACTCTCTGGGTCTATGATCTTTTATACCCTAGCATTAAGTCAGAAGATTTTGAGTCTCAAAACCCTGGTGTCCTTCCTTCTCAGTATACCACCATTATCAAAAACACACACACACAAAAATACGCATTTGATAATTCAAAAACAAACCTTTCATTCCAAGCACAGCCTTTTTCCTCACCAAAAGAAGTGCCAAAGATTATACGAAGACCCTGGGGTCTTCACTAATTTATTGCCATACAATTGCAATTTATGCAATGAGCAAATGCTCTTGTAAACTTCCTCTCCCCTGCTGCGTTGACCCAACTGTTTGGACAGCTGTGTAGTCACTGGATAATGCAGAAGGAGCAGAGGGAAGAGACAAGACAACATGAAAGAGAGGACAAGAGAGATGGAAAGGCTACCTTAAACTAGATCAAGTAGTTTGCTGCTGAATATAAAACTACTTCCAGAGATAATACAGCAACTGGAGCTAATGGACATCATTAAAATACTTAAAATAAAGCTATAGGCAATGTCATATGAATGAACACTGAATGGACATGGTATTAAAATATCTGGAAATACATCCTGAAGCACATGTACTGTAGACAGCTTTTATCGTCATTCTGCTTTATCCAACTAAGTCCAATAAGCAATAAAGAAAGCAGCTTTCTCTAGTATAGCACATTGTCAAAGTTATTTTCATATTTGATTAATTATGGAAAATATAGGTAAATGATCCTGTTCGTCTTCCCTGATCTCCAAGTGATGCTGACTAGAAAACCCAAGCCTTTGCTCTCTCCAAAGACCGCTGCTATTTCTACATGGTGGTGAGGAGTTACTCTCTTCAAGAGGTGCAATGTAAAAAAGAAAAGAAAATTTAAAAAAAAAATCAGGCATTTACATATATTTAATCAAAGGCAACAAATCTATCCCCCAAAGAAAACCCTCTGAGTTGGATATCTGAAATTAAGCACAAATTCATCTGTACTACTGCTCATCCTCCTTTCCTTTATGACTCTTACTTATCTACTTCATTTCAAAAAGAAATACAGCAGCTCTTAAACATAGGGCTGCGCATCCATCATGTACCACAACAGATATTTGCATTGTGATGGAACCAAAGGCCTCAACAAGAATGAAATTACAGTCAGTAATAGCCACTTCCCTTCACAGACAATTTACACTGCTCAAAAACAAACCACTCCTCAGGGTAGTCATCTTTTATGGCCTCTCTTCCCTTTCCACTTGTGCAATGCTTTGATTAAAATTTGAAAATCATCTCCTCAGATCATACACCGTGCTTTTAATTTTTCAGCCAAGTGCTATGCACAGCTTTTGTCTGTAATAGTAACAGATTGCCCAAGGACACATAGAACAAGCCATGGAAGAGTCAGTATTTCCTGCCTCTTAATCCTACCACCGACTAGCTCTCTCACATTACTAAGGGGGACAGCAGGTGGGGGGAAGAGAAGAGAAAGCCAGGAAAAGAGATGGAGAGAGGTTTTTTTGTTTGTTTGTTTTGTTTTTACATAAGTAAAAAGTGGATAGCAACAATGGCATATGCCCATCCCAGAATGGTGAAAAAATCCAGGGTACATGAACATACAAGTGGTTGACATGAGTCAACTGGTTCAGGCTCACTTGAACACAACTCAAAACCGTTCAGTGTGTTACACTAGTCTATTTAACGAAGGAAGCTGAAGACCACCTATAATTAGCAAGAGATGAGGAACATTCAAGAGACAAATACACATCGTGCAGAGGTGATGCATCAGCAGCCTGCAAATAATTAATACCCATCCTGATAATGCCACCTACTCCAAAAGGCCATGCAACAGTTCACAAAACCAGTAACGTCACGAAGGAACAGGAAGATCATTTTTCATCCCCACAAAAGTAGGTCACCTATCACAGTTTGAAAAAGAATCCAAGCAAAAAACAAATGGATTTTGAGACAAGTTGTACTCATTTATCATAGCAAAGCACAGCTCACACGGGGGCTTTGGCAGCCCTCTGGCTAACTGGCTGAAATGAGACCGATTTCAAAATAAAAAAGATGTTAAAACAGTTGTGCCAGTAAGAGACGTAACTGCAAACATGCACGTATGAGATATTTAGAGGCCGCTTTACTTGCTGGGATGAGATGACAAGATTACAGAGAGATTACTGCCTAGGTACACAGGTACATCAAAATTAATGCATTTTATTACTATCTGTATTTATAGCAACACCAAGAAGTCTTGCATTCATGCACTCCCAAACTAACCCATAATGAAGAGATCTAGAGTAACATCCAACAGGTACAGCCAACCCTGCATTGTGGGAATGGAGATGGTGTCTTTGGGTCCCGGGGATTCATCAATGTCTATAAATACCTGATGGGGGGAACAAAGAAGAGAGAACCAGGCTCTTCTCAGTAGCATCCACTGGCAGGACAAGAGGGAGTGAACACTAATTTAAACAAATAAATTAAATTCCTTCCAAATACCATAAAACAATTTTTTACTGCGAGGATGGCTGAACACTGGCAAAAGTTGCCAAGTAAAATTATGGAGTCTCCATCCTCACAGATATTTAAAACTTGACTGTCCTGGGGAACCTGTGCTAGCTGACCCTCCTTGAGTCACTTTCTGTGACTCTTTAAATACATTTTTGTTGCATATATTATTGAAGTGAACAAGCTCATTTAAAAAGACCAGTCACTAAGGAATCGTTCAAGACAAAGATTTCCAATGGTTTTGTAAAACCTCAGAAAGAGATTTTTTCTACTCTCAGTCCATGCACATTTGGGGGTGATTTAGATGGACTGCAAATTCCACTTTCCCTCAACAGTTAGCTCCCTAAGTTTCCCTTTATACATCAGCTTCTTTCAATTACTTGAAAGATACTTCAGTCAAACCGACAGGGAACACTTTTGAGTGTACATCATCTTATAGCATTGGTTGACTCCTCCCGCTGACCCCCTTCATACCCTCTTTTCTTCATATTACAGTATAGTCTGTCCTTCAACTCACAGTTCCATGCAATCCATATTATTCTCTTCAAGCTTCTTTTTTTCCCCTCTTTTTCTTTGGCTTTTCTTCAGGCACTGAATTCTTTCCAGTTTCAGATGAAAATAACAATTAGACTTTATTATTATGAGACCTTTTCCTGTACTGATAAAAATCTTATTGTTCAAAACAACGCTAGCATGATTTCTTTAAATGTGAGATTTTCATGTTCCTTTTCTTCTTTTTATAAAACACTAATGACCTTCAAGGATAATCAGTTTTCCAGCTTCTTTCTTTCTATTCGTATTCTTATTTTTTAATCAAATTTTACTATCAAGGACAAATATATATGAACAAATTATACACTGGAGTCATAGCTCCCTTGAGGTATCATTCTGGATTATTGAAGTACAATTATTATAACACATTGGTCTGCTCTAAGACTTCTAAAATACTGTTTAAAACTCCTTCCTTACAGCAAAGTCACTAAAAATGCTATTAAAAACTAATTCATCTACATTGTAAAAATGAACAAGTTTAGCACTTCACAAATCTCAATGAATGAAAACCAGCATAAGTTAGTAGAAATGTAGACATGATAATTAAGATATATAGGTAGAAACGGGAAGGATCCCAAAACAGACAGGATCCAAAGCTGACGATCACAGCATGATCTTAAAACCTGAATAAAATAACCTGCAGTTGCTCAAAATTAAAGGTTGGACTAGATGATCTTAGAGGTCTTTTCCAACCTGAATGATTGTATATGAAAATTCTCTCGGTTTCATAAGCTAAACACCAAGAACTAGGAAAGAATGAAACCTCACATTTCTACGTGGAAAATTTCAATTCAATTGTATTGCACTGGGGAGGGGAGGAACAGAAGAAAGGTTTGCCTTAGCCACTCTCCTGGACTTCTCACACTAAAAACCTTATCACTTTACAGATAATTTGAACAAATACTTTTATTTATTTTGATCATTTGCCACATTTCACCCATTTGTACCCTGAATTTAAACACTTTATACAAATCCTACTGCACTGGATAAACAAATAAACTCAAAAAAGACTAACTATATGCTGAACCCCCAGACCCTTATATTCCTTAGTAAGCCAAATGAAATGAGCATGGCTGTCTGAATGCACAAGGATTATTTGTATAATGCAACTGATCCTACCTACCTTTAATTATTTAAAATAACTGACTTTTAAAAATAGGCTCTCATCTTTCAACCTCAGAAATCATTAGAAATACCTTTTTTCACATTACATATATTTTACATATAGTCATAGATACAAAATCACTGTGTATTACACAAAGTCCAGGTAATGAAAAAATGCTTTGCACTTTTCCTTGTGTTTCATTTCCCTGACTGAACTTCTTTCCCCAGCCATTAAATACAAACAAAGCTTGTTTAAAAGACAGACAGATCGAAAGACAGGAGAGAAAAGCACAGACCTTGAACACCAGGAGTGAAATTAAATTACTTAAGTGCTAGAAGCATGAAGCGTTAATGAAATAGCACTGGAGAATTTTCTCCTTATGAGGAACATTTATTCAATGTTAATTAAATTCTTTTATTCAAAATCTATATTTACCCAAGCATAAAAATATTACATCATATCAATAGATGAAGTGTGTAAGTACTACTGCACTAAAAGCATCTTTTTTCCCATCTAGTGGAGTGAAGCCTTTAAATCATTGATATTGTTTGAAGTGTTCAAAGAAATAATGGGGACACAACAACAACAACCCAACCAAACAGAAAAACACCAGAGAAACCTCTGCATGAACCAGAAACCACAGTTATTAATTCATTTGTCTAATGAATAGCTATCAGAGACTAGCCCCAAGCATTTTCTTACAAAGTTCACATCCAGTAGTGCTAATGAGGAACTTTCAGAGAGCCCACAACAATTATTTCTCTACAATAAATCCAGGTGGTTGGTTTGTTCATTTGCAGTCCCGTTCTGCACCACTGAAGTCAAAAAGTTTTGACATTAACTTAAACAGGTTCAGTAGCTGAGTTTCACCGGGGCTTTCTCTAGTTTCTGAGCTACATTTAAAACTGCATAAGCAGCATCTCACTTCTGACAGTTCATTTTAACGAAATCACACGAGCACAGTAAGTTCCAGGTGGAATTGGAGCTATGCTTCATCTAAATCTGGTGTTGTGGATACAAAATTGGTGAGTGCTGAAGTCCTCAGAGACAATGGTCCAAAAAGCAGGCAAACTAGAGAATGGTCTCCTCCTTGTCGAATTTTGGCCTCACCAGTATCCTGGCTTCTCCTCAAAGAGTTCAGAGGAGCACTACAATGCTGGAGCACTTCTCCAACTCCAGCTCTACAACAGCATCAGCACTCGAGCACACACACACACACACAAAGTGAAATTCTTATTTACTTACATGGATAAATTGCAACCCCTGAAGGTTAGCTATGTGGTATGCAATGTGGATTTAATTTAAGAAGAAATTCAACAGCAAATAAAAAAGTCTACATTAAACCCTTCAGACTGAAAAAGATCTTACCATGTTCACTGCTATCGGGATTAAGTTCAGATGTTAGAAAGAGCACTATATGAAAGGGTAGGAATGGGTAGAAAATAAGAGTAGAGGAGGAAAGTAAAAAAAAAAAAAATACAGAATAAAACACATTAAATTCTACAGATAATATTTGGTTGCATTCTAGGTATCACCTTCAAATAGAAAGAGCAGTCCTTAATGGAATATACCCCCAGGATAACCATGTGGAATAGACACTTTTGATCAATTTAACTAGTCACTAGCTACAGTTCTATAAAAATATAGCTGAAAATGTATTTCTGTGGAAGCCGAGAATGCAACCTGTATTAAGAACCTGTGTGTTCAGCAGAAAGTTGATTCTACATTGTTCCACAGAAGGATATAAAGTTCAGTTGTTCACCTCCCAGCCTCAGTTTTTCTACCTTACTTGAAAATAAGGTAAATTAGACAAGAGTGAGTACTAGACATTAATTTCTAACCAGTGAAAAGGCATACAAGAATTGCAGGGCTGTCTGGTCATAAGTGGTACAGAAACAAAGTAAAATGGTACATAATAGAAATGAAAAAGTGACATGGAAATACTACTGCAGAAAACCTAAGCAGTCAACAAAGAGGAAAACAAAGCAGTCCTAGAAATTAATGAATTCTGAAAACCTGGTGGATGATGACTGGAACAGACTTTGTATGAAAACATCACATAAAGAATAAGCAGCAGGCTCTTTGGTGAGTTAAAACAGAAATCTGTTAGCTAGTCATCCCCCATTACACAGTGATAGCCATCTTTTTTGATACAGTAGGACATTTAAATATAAACACAAAAAGAAATTCATCAAAGACTGGAGCACCAACAGCAAGGAGAATTTCTATCTGAAACTGAATTATGCAGGCAAACAATTACTGATAGTACCCAGAACTCGAGTCAGTGATAGCAATTACAGAAAGTGAAAACATCTGAATGGTACAATGTCCTGTCTTTTTCAGGGTTGCATTTAGGAATAACAAGCACTCTGAAAGAACTTGTAAGTGGACCGAGCAGCCAACACAGTCCGTGAGATTAAAACAACATTTTCACTTGTACAAGTTTGCTGGCAGGACTCTTTTTCATGTAGCCAGGGTGATAAATATTAATTTTTCTTCAATTTTCCCTGTAAAATTCAAGCTTACTAGAAGCAACAGAAAGAATTCAGCTCCCCAGCTTGTTTTATCAATTCACAATGCCAAAACTCATAAAAATAATGAAGACTGAGAACTGACCTGTTAAGATAGTCTCTTTCTCTATAGCCTATGCTTTTATAATTTACGTTAATGATATGGAAAATATTTTTATATTTATTTTCCATCAGGCTGAATCATTTCCTATTTCCCTCGTCAAGCTGCTGGGAGACAGATAGAGAAACATTAACCAGAAAGCCTGGCAGAAGTCCAAGCAGCACTCCCATTCTGCCCACCCGACACTCCCTGTGATCTCACTTGGCTATTGCCTCCTCGAATTCCTGCAAGTTTTCCTATGTGCTGTGAAATGGTTGCCAGGTTTCACCTCAAGGCAATAACAGCTTGCCATTGAAGGCTAAATGATTGCTGCATTTCAGTAGGCTGTGTTAATACCTACATACACTTATGCCCTTCTCTTTCTTCTTCCTGTAGAGTATTCCAAGTCTTATTTTGGGAGCTCTGTGAAATGTATATGCTGAGATACTTCCTCGCACACCCACGTGCAGAGCAGCTTCCTTTAATTCAGAAGTAGTGGGGCTGCACTACAAACAAATATTTGCATAACTGATCTATCTTACTGGTCAAAACAGCAAGCAATGTAGAGACAATTGAAATAGTCCTGCTCTCTTTGAGGTCTGTCAGAATTTGGCTGGTTTTTGTCAATGGGAACAACAGCAGCCTACTGCTTTTCTCTTCCATATTCCTTCATGTTTTACCCTGCCTCTGGACAGACAGCTATTTGACCTTCCCCCACATCCACATTTCTTCCCATTCTAGCTTTCCTAATCTCTAAACCTAAAGTTTTCCTCCCTAACAAGCAAGAGCTTTCAAGCACTACCATTTGTCACCAGCCATCAAGCACGGATCAGAGACCTATGATTTAAGCACACAGACTCAGGACCCAGTGCTCCCTACTGGCATCGCAACAGAATGATGGACTTGGATTTCCGAGAGAAGGCAAAGTGTATGTTTCTCACTGGGGGCATTACTGACTTCTTAACCAAAAGATCCATTCCAGACTCATTTTCAACTGACAATAAAAAAGGAGAGCTTAACAACCCTCTTCTTTCCATCCACCATGTACTTTATCATAGTCAAGTCATCGATTCAATTATTACACTCTGGCTTTGCAGACTTCAGTATATTTGCCCATTTGTCTCCTTGAAGACATCATTACCATTTCCAGCTCTTCAACGCGTAACACTGCTCAACTGCTCTGAGTGCCTTGGCAAGATGCCCTGCCTGCTAATACATCGCTAGGACTCAGTGACATCCTCTTTCAGGATCCCTCTGAATTTTGTAATCTGTGATAATACACACCTATCCCAGCCTATAGCTGCAACCTGGTAAGATTGAATCCATCTATTTTTAAAGCACCTGTAAACCCACTAAGAAGCAACCTTATAAATGCATCTCAGATTTTTTTTCTGGGCTTCTTAAGTAGTTTCAAAACTTCCATCCAGACTCTTAAATGAAATGAACAGCATCACAGCTTTACATAACAATACCCATTCACAAAGCACACAGCATAATAACATGAAACCTTAAGGAAAAAAATTTCCGTTAGAGAATCACCGGTGTCCAGTGACTCAGTATTATTTTCAAGACAACAGCTGACTGCCTAGCTCTGTGCAGCTGATAACTAGATTTCTGTACCTTGTTTGCTGGGAGATTGGAACTTACTCTTCACTCAAGCAAATGTGTTAATTATGAACTGCACAGAGCTAAGACTAACTTGGATGAATCAAAGTTTTGGAGAAAGCAGCTCGGAAGAAATGAATTACCTATAAACCACACCAAACACATACAATATTATTTGGTCTTACATGGTCTATACTTCTTTTGAGCAGAGCCTGTTTCTCAGTCAGAAGGGTGACAGTCTCGGTTAATACAGAAAAACAAACGTTCTCGTAATGTATCAGGCCTCCCATATAAAGACTCTTCTTTAGGTATATATTCAGGTACATAAACAGAGGTATTTTGCTGATCTCGTTTCATAACACATTCCCGATAAACACTCTGGGAGTTTGGTGCCTGTTCAAAAAGAACATCAACCCTCAGTTTGTGTCTAATAGGACTTCATGGACACAAGCAGTGGATAATTAAGACCTAAGCAAACAGCTACACTTTTAGAATTCAAAATGAATTGGGAAAATCAGACCTTTCACAATAGAAGCAAACAGGAAATAAAATGAATGGTATTAATCAAGACACTTTCAATCCTGATTAGTTCCATCTTCACCCTGTTTGAGCAGTTGATAAGATGGGCTGTACCAGGCTATCTAAATTAGATTTCTGTAATCAATTGTGCATTCACATCTAAATGGCTAATAACATATCTGAGCACATTTTCTAAGAAAACTACAATGAAATGTATCACCAGATGCTGATATTACACTTCATCCCTTAGGTGTTTTTCCTCCTTATGCAAGCGAATACTTAGTTTTTAAGAAGCCCACCCAGGTGTTTGTTGTTGGAGTCTAGATGGAGAGAATTGCATGCAAATGAGCTGATTCCTCAAGCAGATCTTCCCTCTCAAGCAGCAGGGAACTGTATTTCCAGAAGAGGCAATTGCCTGCGTACTGCACGTACACTGCCTCTCACCGGGAGCTCATGATTTTTGTAATTAAACCCACTTCTGCTTATGATATGCCCAGATTCGCTCTCTCTGATTTCTTCTGTAGTGGTGAACAGGCGTGGAAGAAACAGATGACAAATTCTGAATCTCAGTTTAGGAGATTTAGGTCCTGACTCTCCACCACAGAGCACTGAAGCAATCACAAAATTTTGTGCTTCCAGCAGTAAGCTCAGCCTGCATTTTTCCTATTCAGTGTTTCAGCTTAGGTTTGCATATGATTGAGTTTGTTTGGTTTCTGGCTGATAGTAACGAGCAACTCCTTTCCATTAAAGGAAGTGCAGCCATACCACACGTTAGATAAGTGGGATAACACCTTCCCATCAGCATCTCCACAGCAGCACCAGATGTCGTAACGCCATAGTGCAGAAGTGCATGCCTGTCCTGCAGATACAGCTTAGTCACATCAAGGACACAGAGGGGAGGTACAAGACATTGCTCAACACGCCCCTGCAAATGGAGAATATCCATGCTGAACAGTTCTCAGATAAGAGACTATGTTTTACTAGTTTATGCAGAATCAGTAGTGGGAATGGTTTTTAGTTACGGTTCAAAAAAGACTTCAGAATGGTAATTACAGTTCAAGAAAAAAATTGTTCTGTTTCAGCTTGAGGCCTTTAGAGTTAACATTAAAAAAAGGAGAGAGTTTCAGTGTTGAAGAAATACCACAGACTGCTCTAGAGATACTTTTGAAAAGGTAGCTTACAGTGATCGCTGAGTAAGATAACCTGCGTGGTATGATAAAAATCACCTCATTAAAGGACAATTAAATAGTGGACAAGACAATCTCTAAATTGAACCTAGAAATTTTTATCATTATGCAAAGAAGCATTTGAATTTGTCTTTGAAACACTAATTCTTTTAATACTGCTTGTCCTTGTCAGCATTTTCTCAAAATCACTTCATAACTCTTTCTAATTATTCTGCAGTGTTTGAACAGATTTATTATGGCTTTTACTAAATGCAAACAAACAAACAAAAATACACACACGTTATCACTTCTTTTATTTTCAAGTCAATTAAATATTTAAATGATTATTTAGAAAAGACTGCATCTGCTTTCCACAGGCTCTAAGGCTTAGTCACTTGTTTCCTATTTACAATAAATTGTTTCAAATCAAACTTTAAAATTCCACATAATTATCACAATAAAACACTTATTAGCACATGCAATGCAAAATGAAATCCAAACATTTAGGAGAGAGTAGGTGTTTTGGATCCTTTCCATAGGAAACAGTTGTGGGTTTTTTTGAAGAAACTATAAAAGCATCCCAAGCAAAATGAAGCCATTCTCTGTCATCCTAGCAACTGACTGGAGTTAGTCAAAAATGGAAAAAGCACTTTTATCCAAATCTGCGTTTAAACAAACAAACAAACAAAAAACATTAGTTTGCAGCCAAATAGCAGCCAAAAGAGGCTGACACTGACTACACTTGGTTTACTCACTGCAGTTTACACTGGCCAGTATAGGGGAACAAAAATTACTGTATTTCCACAGAATGCAATGTATTTGCAGAGGTTTCTCTGTATTACTGTGAGCTCCAGTCTGTGAGCTTCAGACAAAAATTAAAAAACCCTAGTTTGTCTAAAGAAATCCTAAAGGATTTAGGATCCCATCCATTGTCTGCAAAATATTAAAGAATATACATACACATATTCAAATCCGTAATTCATTGTGGGAGATGAGTAAGCAAGTAATACAAAGCTTAATTAAAAAAAAAAAAAAAGTTTTAAAAGGTAATAAAATATTTCAATGCATAAATGGACTTATTTTTCTTTTCTGGGACAGGTGAATTTAAAAATATTGAAAGCCTATTCTTCTCTCTTGATATTTTCATCTTTTATATCACTTTTTCCCAAATAACTTTGGAACCACAGTATCTCCTGTTCAACAGTACTCCAGAGGAGTGGAGTTCAACTTGAAAGATTCTGCGTGATATCTGCAGCTCCAAATGCTCAGAAGGGAGCAAAAGGAGGAGCTGAGCTGAACATATTTTTCTAAATTTTACTCGGCAGTTTGCTTCAGAAAGGACTGTCAGAAAACACAGGTATATCTGCAATCATCCTCAATTCCTGAAGCATACCTTAAAGCTAACTTCTTTTACCACAAACAAGTTTCAGAATGCTATTTTAAGCATATAGATATATAAAAGTCTCAACACTGAAAAAAGCACTACATGTGAAGGAATGCTTTAGCTCAGACCATGTGCAGACCAAAGAGACAGCAGTAATTTTGTATTTTGCCTTCCATGAGTATTGTATACTTTTGATACTCACATAGTAGAGTCATTAAACTACAATGGATACTGGTTTTATTCCTTTTTCTATTTTGTGAGCAACATTCTACTTCACATTTCTACCACTGTCTATTTTAGAATGTTTCTGCAGCTGATTAAAAGACTTCAAGTGATAAAAAACTTGATTCATGAACCCCATTTTTTATAATAATTTTTATTTCTTAAAAAAGGCTCTACTCTTAACTAACTGAAATGGACAGTGTGCTGATAAACTTTCAGTGACATGGGGTTCAGCACTGAAGAATATCAAGAGCATAAAGACTGTTCAGCAGTCTTTAAAGCAAGCACAATCTTCTTTCAATATCATAGAACTGTAACGGTAAAAATAAATCTGTGATCTATTTAACTACAAGAACTCTTGCTACACTCTATGGCCATATGAATAGAGCCTTGATATGGGAAGCAAAATGCCTGGTTTCCCACAATAATACCAGTGAGAGAGAACGTGCCGAACAGCCCCATAAATCATAATAAGAATTCAATATCCAAGACATTTTCTGTTCACTGTACTTGAATTTAGAGAAAGACAAGATAAGGTTAGCAAAACACAGCAGAGATTACTTGTCATTTTAAAGCATCTCCCTGTGTTAACTGTTCTGTGTTGTAAGCTCTCAAGTACCAACACACTTTCCCAGACTGCGCTGAGAAGTAGGAGCTGAGCAATTCAGTGATGAAGTACTTGACATCTCAAGTGGGTGATAGCTACAAGTGCTCGCAAGTATTATTTATAAAATACAAAGTAAAGTCCAACTATTCCTGAAGCAAAGGGGTGTCAGCTCGGGTGGAGAGCCAGATAGATCAAGAGTTCAGTAAGGTAACACAGCCTTCTGTGTAATGTAATGGAGCCAAACACAGAGGGGTAAAACAATGCTCAGAGCAAAAGCAAGCTAAGAAATTTCTGATTCTCTTCTAGCAGCTATTTCTCTTCCTTCTTACTGCTTTCTGCACAGCTCCGGGATAAATATGAAGTACTTCAGTCATCCTACTCCCACAGTTCTAGGCATCTGGGTATGGGTGAGGGATTGTAAACCTGGTGAAGTGCAAGTCAGGACAGCAAAACCATATTCTTTGGTAAACCTGGGGGCAGCCAGCAACCATCAAGAGCTAGTCTACCCATTTTGGTCCTTCTAGAGTTTCCAGGCCCAAGCTTGCTAAGATTTGACTCTCTCCAGTCCACCAGAAAACATCAGTGTCACTGCACAGGTATAATGAGAGATGAGCCAAAGGCAGCTAGAATCAACAGCCCATTCCAACAAGAAAAAGGGAAGCTTAAAAGCTGGCTGCAGTGACCACCTACCCCTTTAAACTGAGAGCTGTGTACCATAGTCTACTGCTGCTCCTTTCTTCCAGGCTGTTCCAGTGATGTAAACCACAGTGAAAAATCTTCACAGGGTCAAAACAGAATGAAAAGGGATTTCAAATATTATGTTACTAAGCAGTAGCACGCTGTTGGAAAATAAAATGTAATTTATGTCTCAGCACAGATATGGAGTCTGTTAAGCTAGTCCCAGAGAGCATTTCTAGAGCACAAAGCAGAACAGAGTTTATTACAGAGATGATTAGCAACTAAGCACATTTACTTAACGTGGTTTTTACAACCTAAACATCACCCACTGCATACATACACCAACTAAAGATTTTGACTTGTCAACACTGCAACACTGAAATATAATCAAGAGATGGAGTAAATACAGTCTCAAACAACACAGGGGTATGGATAAGATCATTTCTGTCTACTTAATTACAGGTAGCTGGTAGTATGTTTTAAAGCTTTACTAACATGAGCTAAACTATAACTTAGTTCATGACAAATACATATGCCTGTTAGATTCATTTTAAAATACTGTATCAGAACATAAAAAATGCCCCAGTGATCCATTTAGTTCCATACCACGTGTCCAACAGTCGGAACTTTTACAAAAGCAGAAAGCTCTGGCTCGTCCCTGGGTCATTTCCCTGTCAACTCCGTCAGCATTCAGCATCCAGTGGTCAGTGGCCTAGAACTTGGCCTCCTGTTGAACAAGACTGCCACTTGTGGATAAAGAAATAAAACAACTCTACACTAGTTTTCAGTTCAAATATAAGTATTATTTTAATATTATATATATATTTATTATATATATGATTTATTTTTCTAGGCCACCGTAGATACGCTTAAGAAAGCAAAACTAGTTTTCGTCATTTTCCTATTGCTCCATTAAGACACAAGAAAAATCAGATTTTTCTATTAGTGCCCTTTTATTATTTATCATTTCACTCAAAGTCTTCTGTATTTTGATTGCAGAGTGATCTTATGCTGAGGTAACAGCACAACTTAGTATCATTATTCCACCTCTCTGCAGATATTGCCAACTTTTCCAGGAAAAATACTGAAAAACTAGGACATAAAATTCTAGTATTTGCTATACAGAAGGTGAATATCAGTGCAAAGAACCAAGGCAAAAAATGATAAGGCTGGTTGCTTCTTGTAAAGCTTCAGAGAAGAAAGCGGAGGCAAATTTTGTTTCTGCTTCAAGGATTCACAAAAGCAGGCCTAAACAAAGTTCCCAAGGATAAAAATAAATAAAGCAATATTTTCCTGTACGGTGTGTGCCCTCAAGGACAAACATTTTGTGATGCTAGAAGGAGAGTGAAAGTTAGATCCAGGACCTTATCATAACAGCCGTTTTTCTTCCCTCACACTTCGCAAAACACCACATTATCTTATTATAGTAGGGTTCAGAACTTTGCTTTTTTGAAAACTACAAATCTGTTCCTTGTTGCTGTGAGAGCACAGACACTGGGAATCAGCTTAAAACAATAAAACAGTATCTTCAGCCTGAAATTATTTTCTTAGCCAAAATTACAACAATCTGACATTGTCATATCAAGCACTTTGCCACACAGATTGGCAAACTAAGGTCTGAACAGGTCAATCCTAGAAGACACATCCCCCACAATTCAGCAAAGCATTGTGATATTTGCTTCAAATTAAACCCTCCGTGGTCCCACTGAACTTCAAGTTTGAATGATTTGTTCAGTAACAGGACAAAAGGAATAAATACAAATTCAGAAAACATGGGTTCCCAAACTCCAATTGGCATTTTTAGGTTTTTGCCCTCACAGATGGATGTGCTAAGAAAACAAAGCCTCCAAGCGAAATACTTTTACAGGAGTCACAGGAAAAACAACACATCACATCCTTCCTCAGCTATCACCTCTCCTGTTGACCGATGAGGGCTTCCATGGCCAGGTAGGCCCCTACTGTGGGATCCTACTGTGCCAGCAGCCATCAGCAGGGCACAACCCATTGGAGAGGTTCCACAAAGACTCCTGGGGTATCCCCACCCTGTGGCTGTGGAGCACCACCAGTGACTTGTCTCTAGGCCAAGCACTGCAAGGATTTAAGGGTTTGATGGTTCAAAGACAGTCTGACAAATCCAAAATGATCCTGGGACAATCAAGTACAACCACATAGATTCTGACAAGGAAAAAGAAAAGTCTAAGGTATTTTGTGTTCTTGGAGGTAAAAACCTTCCTCGATTTACTGATTCACATTTGCACACACACACAGTCTGTTTTCATTTGCTATCTCTACACAGATAAAAAAAATGAAAAGAAATCCTAAGTACATGACCTTAGACTTTTATCACATATTATCGACAATGTAATTGACAATGAATCCATTCTCCTAGATTAGACAACCAAAACATTCACTTCTTAATAGAAAACATATATTAGTCAACTGTATGAAGAGATATTATTTACCAGTCTTTGAAATGGGATATTCTTCAGTTTTATGGCTTCCAAATGTACAATCCAGTAACAATCCTGACCTTTGGTATTAAAACATCATTTTGAAGTGATAAATGGCTGCTGTTCAGTTGAGAGATCTCCATACACAGATCCCCCGTTTTCAAGTTCACAGGATACAAAGGAAGGACACAATGCAGGTGCATATTTATTTCCTAACATTTAGATGCGTTTTCAGCAGTTGTCCATCATTGTAACTGTATTATAAATCAATTACTTGATTTTGTTTTATGGCTATCTTCTTCCTAGGCTATTTCTGGCTCCAAAATTCTGCAATAAAATTACCTTTCACTGAACATATTTCAGGAGCACAAATTACATATTCTCTTGCCTTAACTGAAAATTGAGAATTCAGACAAATAGAAGGTACAAGATTTTCTGCTACGGACTCTTTAGGACACTCATTTCCACTAGGATGACCATTATTCTATAGCTGTCAAACACAGCTTCAGATACGTTTACTGCTCAACATCTGATAGTTTAGATTTGCATCAACACACAGCTAGTGGACTACATAACTACAAGGGCAGACAAGTACCAAAAAAGAAAAAAAGGATGAGTTGATCTGTTGTACGATGATGAATCCAGATGCCTGTATATATTGCTTTTAAAAATTGTATGTGTTCAGAAACATGCTTAGATCATGCAAATCACTATTTAACACACCTGTAACAATGGTTTTCTGAGGAAAATTTCCATGAACAGTGAGAATTTCGGCAGTAACATAGAGTGACATTCACATGGGACAAAACTGTGAATGCTTCACTACTAATTTTATACACTGGCTTGCATATTTTGTCCTATTGCTCCAACCGGCTTCCACCACTGTCAATCTTTATTTTTAGCTGAGGACTTATGTGTATATATTACTTTTTTTTTTTAAGACAAGAAGACTTTACATAATGATGCATTTCAACAGAATTATTGAAATTGTTGAATATTCTAGCTACTCCAGACTAAGTTTGAAAATTGTATGTTCTTACTTTAAATTTAAACAGCGATTCACTGTTCAAAAACCCAATGGCATTGCTTGCCCTGGTCTACGTTCAATACTACTGGAAAGAACTGAGGATGAAAATAACTTCTCCTTTGCTATATATAATTTAATGAAGAGTTATGCAACACCAGAAGATAAACATTTAGTTTAAAAGGGCTTATGGGCCCCAGGGATCTCTCTGTTTCCTAGAAATAACACCATTATACTGAAATAGCAGCTGCTCCTTACCTGAAAAGAGTTCATGCACTGAAGTGAAGGGGGCAGAGAGGTGGTACTCAATCCCAGTATCAGCAATAATTCCAGACAGGTTTCTGATGGAAACTTTAAGGGATGAACTCCAAAATCATTTTCCCATGCATCAGCAAGGCTGTAAATTAAAAGAAATAGATTTATATATATAAAATATACCTGAAAACTGGATATGAATACTGGAATGAATACTGGAATGTGCCATAGTATTGTGATAAAAGATTCTCCTCACTTGTCACTCCTCTCCTTGTAAGTCACAGGTAAGTGTTTCTGCCAGAAATACCAGGTGCATTTAGAGCACTTTATACCTACTGCCAATTTTACAGAAAGATACATAACTCGAAAGGAAAACTTAGCATACACTAGAACAATTCACTCACATTTCTTACTCCAAGTTGAATATTTCTGAACAAAATGTTAACTGCCACTAGCAAATTCCTGTCATATGGTGTTTTCACACATAGAACATTCTAACAGGAAAATAATGCCTCCACTTTCTGTCCTTTCACTTCTGAAAACACAGGAGGGACAGACATGATTTCAAAAATTGATATTTATGATGCTCTCATTGTAATCTTACTAACGCTAAGCACACCCAGTTCCTTTTATAAAGCTTTCTGTTTTAGATGTATTACAAGAATTAAGATTTTAGAGCTAATCACACCCTATAAAAATATTCTGAAAGCATGTTTCTATAAACTGATCCTGCTACCACACGCTGAAGAACAAGATCAGTTCAACAAGATAAATTCAAAACACGAGAATATTCTACATCCTAATGTGCATTAAAGAAGAAACAAGAGTGCACAAACTGTCAGTTTGATTAGTGATCCAGATATTTACTAATTTTATCTGACCAGCTAGTACCATATACTCCAGACCCAGGCAGATGCCAATTATTCTCAGCAGATTTGGAAGTATTACGTTTTGGAAGACAATGTTTGCTACCTTTCCACGCCCAAGACTTCAAGATTTCAATACACAACTTTGGCATCAGCTTTCATTTTTAAATTCCTCCAGCTCTTTTGCAGACAAATTGTTCAAATTGACTAATCTTTTGCTCTTGAACTCATCCGCTTGTTTTAATGTCTTATCTAGAAACAGCTGAATTTTTATAAGCATATAAAAGAGTAGGCATTACTGCGAGATTCACCACAAGTGAAAACTAAGCAAGTATTCACATTGTCTGTATCCTTCTGGATGATACTCATTCCCTCAAGTCTAACAAACCTTGTCTGTACAGTCCTGCTTCTTAGATACAGACTTACATATGCACTTTTTATGCACATGCTTCCACTATTAACTCTTCCCAGTGCCATTAGCTCTTCTACGTTATATTTAGCTTAATTTACACATCTTTCTTCAAAGAGTCAGTATATTTTTATTTTCTTACTTGCATTTGTAAGGAGGTAAGAAACTGGCCTCTTGAATTTTAACTGTTTTTTTTTTTTTAATTATTATTATTATTTTTTTTTTCCTAACCTTTACATTTTCTCCTCTTCCTTTGCTTATCTACGGGTATGTAATACTCCACTTCTGTTTCAAGAAACAGAAGCAAAACCCACAGTGCACACAGGGTCAGAGGGGCCTTCATCTCCTTAAAAAAAAAATTAAAAATACAGGATTGTGTTCTTGCACTTTTCAGTTTGTTTTTAATTCACAATAAAAGAGAATTCTATCACTTCTAAATTACCAGATGTACTCTGTCTTTCTCAACCCAAAGCCAGAGTGAACAGGTCACTTTGACATGAGGAGATCTAAACCATACAGGGAAGGAGAAGAAAGAAGGGTGTCTGGCCTGGCACCCTCCAGCATTTCAAACGGCAGTACCTCACATAAGGTCTCCCCACATGACTGACACCACACCAAAGAACTGAGGCCAAAACCTGCTGCACAGCAACAGCCTTCATAATAATGTAGACTGTGGCTGGAAATCACTTCAGGCACTGTAACTGTGCCAGACAGATCTGGAAAAGCTGTTTAAAGCTACCACACAAAAACTGTCTGCTAGGACATGAAGGTGAGCAGCTCAGAAGACACCCTGGAGTATTTTCACAACTGAAAGGTACAAACCTTCAGCTAAGCCTCTGGATACTTTATCTATATTAAAAGGAAGCAGGATTCTTTAAATATAGCCTGCAAGAGGCAAAGCCCTGACTAGTCCAGAGATTGTGGGGATGTGCCAGGGGAGAACATCCAGCTCTAGATCACAGGCACTGAGCTGCCAGCAACCAAGGAGTCATCATAACTGTAATCTAGAATTGAGTTTCATATTTCATCATCTTTTTGTAACTTCATTTCCACACATAATTAGAAACTAACTTTTGTTATGTTCCTTACCGCATCTCTGCTCTACATTTTTGACTGGTGATACAGGTAAACTGAGGTAAAGCTAGCAAAATTGGGGCTTTTAATTTTTCACAAATCAGTAAGTCAACGCAGTGTACAGGCCCCCTTCAAACACACAGTAAGAGAGTTGATAGACTGGAGGTGATATCGTAAGGTTTTGGGGCTTGGGAAGGCATTTCCACAGAGCAGTGTCCCTCTGCAAATAAACCTTTCTTTGGAAACTCCAGGCACAACTCAGGGGCATTACAACTTAATTCAGTATCCCAATTCTATTTTTACTTCATGACTTGAGGATTTTTTATGAGCTGCCTCCTCATGTTAAAGCCCAACTCTTACAGCGCTGACACTGCATTAGGGCATTTTTTTGGCTGTTGGTTTACATAGGGGAAGGACTGTTTCCATAAAAAACATCTAGCCCAATTATATTATAATTCTTGTTTATTAATAGCTCAGTTATGAGCATTTCCTGAAACGATTCCAGTGTGTTCCCTTATTACAAACAAACCATGTGTGTCCTAGCACTTACAGCTCCAGGAACACTCATGTTAGGAATTAGTCTTTATGACTTGTCCTTTTGTAGCATCTAACACAAGTGCTTGTGGGAAGTTTGTTCTTTGTTAGACCATGTTTCTTTGTTCTTCTTTACCCCTGAGACTCAGGGGAATATTTTTCTATAATCTTCACTGTAGAGGAAGGAGAAAAATGTCCGGTTACAACAAAAACAAAAGTCCTATTTTTTAATCTTAGTCTCCCAGAACCTGCAGAAAGAGGATTGTCTCTCTTCCACTACCGGAAAGGAAACTGTTTTCTATTTACTGAATGAGCCAGATTAATTGATAGCGATCCTCAGGAGAGCGACTTGTACCCATAGAGGACAACTCAGTGCTTCCTCCCAGACCAAGCCCAAATGCCAACAGTTTGAACTGGTTGAGAGTTCCTTAGCCATGTAAACAAAACTGTTTTTCACTATCCTAATTTTTAAAGAAAGAGTAATTCAATTTGACATTAAGATAGGGCAAATTGCCAGAGGGAGTTTTGGGGAGGGTTAAGAAAAGATAAAAAAAAATAAATCAGCAGGATTCAGAAGTGCACATGGTAACTTTGGATACACGAGGGACTCCCTGGATTCCTAATACCTTCAACTCAGCAATGAATTCTTGCTTCTAAGCTGTTCTTGGGAGAAAGTAGGTTTGGCCCAGCCTGCATCGTTTTGGGAACAAAGACAAGAGACAGAACAAGTCCCTAAGAACATAGCTCATTATGCTGTCTTAAAGGAATAAAGAGGAGGTAAAACAACAGATTAGCTGGAAGAAGGTGAGGTTAAACAGAAAAATAATTTATGCACAGTGACTTGTGTTTTGTACAATTAATCTTTCTGCAAACATTTGTTTTTTCTATATTGAAAAAAAGCCTTGAGATTCTGGGCTTTCCAGTTTGGCAATAAAATTATGACCCTCAGTATTGAATAAAAAATAATAAACTCTTCACAGATTCCCTAAATCATCACAGGACACAAGACTATGTACCTCAGACTGACTTTGTGACAGATGAAACCTCACCACTTTAGACCTTTGCAGTGTTTGAAGGAGATGTGAGTCAGCTTCAGAAATCAGGCTTTAAAACAAAAAGATGTAGTAAAACATACTTGATAAAATGGTTCAAACTAGGAGCCTGCTCTGAGTTAAGAAAAGAACATGTCAGACTGATTAAGTTTTTTTCCACAGGATGTTAAATCCACCTCTGTAAGTCATCATCATTCAGTTTTTCCTGCCAATGATCTCACTAACCCTAACTATTCTAAGCATGTCTGTCTCTCCATCTTTCTCATTTCTTTCTTTATCACTGTCCTGGTTTCAGTTAGGACAGTTTTCCTCCTAGTAGCTGGTGGAATGCTGTGTTTTGGATTAGGATGGGAAGAATGCTGATAACATGCCGATGTTTTGGGTGTTGCAGAGCAGTGCTTGTACCAAGCCAAGGACTTTTCAGCTCCTCGCTCTGTCCTGCCAGTAGGCAGGCTCGGGGTGCAGAAACAGCTGGGAGGGGACAGACCCAGGACAGCTGACCCAAACTGGCCAAAGGAGTATTCCATACCATCTGACGTCATGCTAAACAATATATAGGGGTGGCTAGCCGGGGGGGCCGGCTGCTCGGGATAGACTGGGCATCGGTCAGCGGGTGGTGAGCAATTGCATTGTGCATCACTTGTTTCATACACATTATTATTATTATTATTATTATTGTTTCCTATCTTAATAAACTGTCTCTATCTCAACTCTCGTTTCACTTTTCTGTTTCTCTCCCCCATCCCAGAGAGGGAGAGGGGAGGGTAAGTGAACGGCTGTATGGTGTTTAGATGCCGGCCGGGTTAAACCACAACAATCACCCTCTTTCTGAGAACTTTTAAGCCCCTTAGCATATTTCAACCAATTTTTCTTAAGAAAGATCTCAAATATACTAGGTTTTAGCATGTTTCAAATTCTTCTGAAAATCAATGTCTGAATAGTGGAGAGAAATCCATATTAGTTACCTCATAGAGAAAAGCTACTGATGGAGCTCATCAGCATATATACCAGACAAACAAGTGATGTTTATTTAGGACAATATTAGCAGAAACTCAATATGACATTTCCATCTAGCAAAACCAACTGCTACAAGTAAACACATTCTTCTCAGCCTACTACACTCCCTAATGACTGAGCCAAATTGAGAGACTTAGTACTTTTACCTCAGCTTTACTTACCCACTCAGTTTTGTGGGTACAGGGCAACTGGAAAGGAAAATCTTGTTTGGAGTCAGGAAGAAGGGTTGGTGGTAATGACACTGCCCCATAAGGGCAAAAATCAGAGCTCTTCCTGGTGTTCATCCAAACTTAAGATGCAGCCCCCTACAGATGAAAATGACACCCCAAACTCATCCTTTCTGTTTCTACTACAAAATATACATTACTCTTGGCCATGGAAACACAACAAAGAGATAAAAGATTAAAACATATAAAAAAAGACCTTCATATAACTTTCCTTTTGAGAAAGAACCATGTGATGAATACTAATCAAGCTGTTTAACATGCTTCAAGCGTAAGTTTCAGAACTGAAAGTAGTACAGAAAGTGAACAGAGTAAAATTCTACTCAAGAGGCAACATATTTGGCTACTATGCTAGATGCTGATATGACCTAACTATGTGCAACGTGCTAAAAAGATGAAAAGCTGAGACTATCCCCCCCCTCATTTTTTTCAATACTTTCTCTAAGGAACAGGATGTGTGAAGGAAAAATGTAGAGCATGATATCATTCTCATGTTCCCATAACCAGTCAAAGAAATACAGCCAGGAAAGTAAAATTCCTACAGCAATATGAGGAAGACATTTATAAAAAGTGCTGTTTTCAAAGCTGTTTAGGTAATAATAATGGGAAATCCAGGGAAATTTGCTTTTCTTTAAAAAATACCAGAAAATCTTTTCTGAAATTCATGGAATCATTCAGGTTGGAAAAGGCCTCTGAGATCATCAAGTCCAACCGTTAACCTAGCACTGCCAAGTCTACCACTAAACCGCGTCCCTAAGCACCACATCTACACATCTTTTGAATACCTCCAGGGATGGTGACTCAACCACTGCACTGGGCAGCCTGTTCCAATACTTCACAACCATTTCAGAGAAGAATTTTTTTCTAACATCCAACCTAAATCTCCCCTGGTGTAACTTGAGGCCATTTTCTCTTGTCCTTGTTTCACTTCTTGCTTGGGAGAAGAGGCTGACCCCCACTCCACTACAACCTTCCTCCTTGAGGTTGCTGTGCTCCCTCAGCTGCTCCTCATACAACTTGTTCTCTAGACCCTTCACCAACTTCATTGCCCTTCTCTGGACATGTTCCAAGGCCTCAATGTCCTTCTTATAGTGAGGGGCCCAAAACAGAACACTACTCGACATGTGGCCTCACCCCAGCAGAGTACAGGGGGACAATCACCTCCCTGGTCCTGCTGGCCACACTATCTCTGATACAAGCCAGGATGCTGTTAGCCTTTTTGGTCACCTGAGCATGCTGGTGCCTCCTATTCAGCCAGCTGTCAACCAGCACCCCTCAGGTCTCTTTCTGCCAGGCAGTTTTCCAACCACTCTTCCCTCAGCCTGTAGTGTTGCATGGGGTTGTTGTGCCCCAAGTGCAGGACCCAGCACTTGGCCTTGTTGAACCTCATACAGCTGGCCTTGGCCCATCAGTCCTGCCTATCCAGATCCCTTTGCAGATCCCTCCTACCCTTGAGCAGATCAACACTCATGCCCAGCTTGGTGTCATCTGTGAACTTACTGAAGGTGCACTCGATCCCCTCATCCAGATCACTGATGTTAAAGAGAACTGGCCCCAGTTCTGAGCCCTGGGGGACATAACTTATGACCAGCCTCCAACTGAATTTAACTCAGTTCACCACAACTCTTTGGGCCTGGCCACCCAGCCAATTTTTTTACCCACAGAAGCGTACACCCATCCAAGCCATGAACTTGGAGAATACTGTGTGAAATGGTGTCAAAAGCTTTACTAAAGTCTAGAGAGACAACATCCACAGCCTTTTCCTCATCCATTAAGCACATCACCTTGTCATAGAAGGAGATCAGGTTAGTCAAGCAGAACCTGCCTTTTTTAAGCCCATGGTGACTGGTCGTGATCACCTAATTCAACTAATTCTGAAAGCATGTGATGAGCAAAAATTGAAAACAAGTATTCAGATAAGACTATGGATAAGTCTAAAGATAAAACAATTACTTCTCCAGCAGAAGCAATTGATCACAATGTTTTCAGATACATACATTTAATTCATCAGGTATTTCTCCAATGGTCATTAAGGAATTGATCCCAATGAGTTGCTACCATGTTTATGTAAGACAGAGTAAGATGGGAAAATAGTGTCCTTAAAAGCAAGGTTTAAGACACAAAAAACAAAAAAAAACCCTTACATTTTATTTTTCTAATTCCTTGACTCTAAGTACTAGCAAACAAACTCAATCACTCAGCAGGTCATGGAACCCACCTGTGTCTTGTGTCTTCACAAAAAAAAAAAAAAAAAAAAAAAAAAAAGCACAACTATTCACAGTATACCAGTGAAGTAAGAGAAATAATGAAAAAAATATTGGGAGTCTTATCAGATTTTGAAAAACTGGACAAGAACTCTTATTAGACTGCATTTTTTTTTCAAAAGAAATTGAGTTTCTGCTTCTTTCGTTAATGGCAAAGCCATTTATCAGTGGTAATCATCCTCCACCATGCATGACATTAACTTTAAAATGCACCTGTCTCAGCAACAGACAAAACACTCTGCTTTTGAAGAGGAACAGGTGAGCCTTTTTTTTTTCCTTTCCACAGCTTCCCCATCACCATCTTTGATTTACCAAGATACATCCATTAATACATTAACCTGGGGTAGTCTACAGAGATCAAAACTGGAAAATAAAAAAGCCCATAGTCAGAGAACTATTCAATGTTATTGCCAAGGCACCGGGTTAATTTCGCTTGTTTATTTACAATCTAAGTAAATGTGCTTTGCATTTAAGGGCTCCAAATGCTGTGAAATACTTGAAGGAGATTATTATAAGTTAGCCATGGCTTCAGTGTTGTGCTGAATCAAAGCCATGCTGAAGAATCTAATATAAAAGCTGACAAAGGCTCAGCACTAACTCTCAGGGTTCAATGAATTTTGTTAAAGTTGCCCTTTCCACAAGCTGCAGCACTGATATAAATGACAGATGACTTTATTGAACCAAAGGACAAACTTGCAAAACTAAATAACTGTTTGTAAAAATGATTTAATCTAAAAACAATTCTAAATTACAGTTGATGATGTGTCTATATACTTAATATACCAGGAGGCTAAGTTATTTATACTTATAATTATCCTTGCAATGATCTAAAAATGACATAAAAATCAATGCATGCTCATTAGCTTCTAAACTCTTGCCAAACTTTAAATAATATGGAACAGTAAGAAGTGCAGTGCTTTCACACTGCCTACAGCAGCCTACACCAAAATCCTTTGGAAAAAAAATTCTTTACAGAATCAAGACACAGTTTTCCTCCTAAAGCAAACATCTGCAGTCTTGTTCTAACTTGGTTTATTATTCGTGCTCAATAGCTGGGAGTGTTCAAGTGATTTTTTGAGCGACTTTTCCCTAGGATAACCAGTTGCATGGTATTCCAAATTAATAGGTATTATATCTCTTTGAAGAGACAATGAAAGCAAGAATGAAAATTTAACCCACTGGTGTCCTTACAAGGAGACAAGCAAGAGTAGTAGAACTTATAAAAGGGAGTAAGAGGACATACAACAGTAATCCAGGAACCCACATGAGGGGTTGCTTTTTTTATATTTAGTGCAATGGATTACAGGGGCCTACAACAAAAGTATTCTAGCTCCATCTCTAAGCTGTGAACCTTAACTTTTTTCCAATGCATCACTATACAGACAAGATGAAGGTTTATTTAACTTCGAAACTGTATTTGCAAATAGTCTTCAATACTCTCCCATAAAGTAGTTTTGCCATAAAATTATTGATATTTACATCACATACTATGCAACTACAAATAAATTAGTTGCATATTACTATATAATTATGTAATTTTACGTAAATGAACATAAAGTAATATAAAGTATATATTACACATGTATACACATACAACCATTATTACAATTCTCTTGTAATGACACAATGCATCCTTTAAATTGAGCAACTAAGTACTTCTGGAGTGTGCTTCAAAAGAAGTTAGCTAGATATCCACTACAAAAATAGATTTTAGTCTTCTTATCCTACAAAACATTAAGCCCTCTTTCAACTTCCCGTGTGTTACCATTTGACAGAGACAAGTTATTTAATACTAATAATAAAAACTGGTAATGCAAATTCAAATTTAACCTCACCAGAGTACCACCATCTGCCCGTTGCCATAATATCTTTCAAAACGGCTGACATAAGAAGTATCAAATGTTCTTGTAATGTTTCAAAGAGCCTTTTAAGTAAAATCATGCTATTTGATCGAATGATTGCTTCTGTGATTTAAAACATATTACACTTGCAGTTTTCCCATTTATAACTCCAATATGTAGTACAGATTAAGGACCCCAGGCTAAAAAGTGCATTGAAAGACAGGGATTAAATGGTCTTGTTTGCATTAGACAACTGCATATGAATCTCAAACACATTCAATTTATTTATGTATTTTAAGTTATTTTACTACTTCTCAACGTGCTTTGATTATTTGAAATTAATTAAGGAAAGTGAGAGAAAAAAGAAAAAGCTGCCTACCTCAATTTGCAACATACAGGTCAAATTCTCTTTTTGTTTACATCAACCAACATTTTTATTAGATTCAGCTGTCCACTCTTAAATGTAGCTACAATGGTTTTGGTGCAGTTATTCAAAAATGTTATTAGTACAAATAAGTCCTGTGTTTAGCCCAGATTTTTTTTTTTTTTTTCCCTCAAAGTGTAAAAGGATGAAAACAGAAAAACAGCATTAGCACATTGTGCCAACACAGATACGGTTGTTTACAAGATTATTCCTTCAAAGCACAGAAACATATCTCCTATCTCCACACGATGTGACTCTTTTCATGGCAATAAATCTTGAGATTTTAATCCTGTCCAGGAGTAACATTGCCTTGGAGCTTATAATTTCCAAGTAATGCTCAACATACTTCTCTAGACTAAAGGTTTTTGGGTGTGCACCAACTGCTTTTTTACATTGCCTTGCCTCCTCCAGCTGGCTGCTATGTAATTTCCAAAGCATTACTTTTCAGTTGTAAAACCTATCAGCCATAAAATACTTTCATTCCAGTGCAAAACAGTACTAATTGTACAGTATCTGCAGAACACAAAACAGAACTTCAGCTGCAAGAAACGCTGAAATAAAGCTTAAGCATCACAGGGAAGGATTAGCAGGTGTTCACCTATCCTGCAACCTTTACGCTGAAGATTCACAGTATCTAAAACAAATGTCTGAAAAGCTAAATCAAGCACCAATATATAAGGCAGATTTGTGTTCACCTAGATGAGTGGGACCATGAACATTTGCAAATATACTAAATCTAAAATTCATGACAGTCCTCATACCATGCACAGATGGTCAGTGAGTACATCTATGACATTATCATCTTTATTTAGTTTCAGTACCAGGTAAGCAAAAATAGGCTGATCATAGAATGAAGAGAAAATTTAATTTGAGGGAACTGACCTTGGAGATACAATCCCCGGCCAGCCAGGTACTTCCCATGACATGTCCTACCAGCAAAACCACAGTCTATAAAAGGCATAGCAGCAGCATCTAGATCCATAAAGCCACCCCATAACAGTAACTGCATATGGGAAGGGAAATTCTTTCTTCATTTATCTGCAAAATCAAGACTTTGTGGCAGAAGTTTAAGCTGTAAAAGCAGCAGCAAGCTGCAAAAAAAAAAAAAATAAATAAAAATCATCAGTTATAATTTTCATCAGAGCATCTGACTATAAGTAATACAAGCTCAGATAGAAAACAAAGCTCCTGCTGGGCTTGTGATGCTCAAATATACATAGACTAGAATCATTTCAAGCTGGAAGGGACCCACAAGGACCATCAAAAGTCCAACCCCTCACCCCAAACAGGACCACCCAAAAATCAGACCATATGTCTGAAAGTGTGGTCCAAATGCTTCTTGAAACTAAAGCAGGCTCGGTGCTGTGACCACTGCCCTGAGGAGCCTGTCCCAGTGCCCGACCACCCTCTAGGTGAAGAACCTCTCCCTAACCCCCAGCCTGACCCTCCCCTGTCCCAGCTCCATGCCATTCCCTCGGGTCCTGTCGCTGTCCCCAGAGAGCAGAGCTCAGCGCCTGCCCCTCCGCTCCCCTCATGAGGGAGCTGCAGGCCGCCATGAGGCCTCCCCTCAGCCTGCTCTGCTCTGGGCTGAACAAACCAAGGGACCTCAGCTGCTCCTCATATGTCTTGCCATCTAGATCCTTCACCATCTTTGTAGCCCTCCTTTGGACACTCTCTAATAGCTTTATATCCTATAAATAAAATATCAGTATTAAGGAAACATGGAAGGCAATTCAATGTATTCACAATACATTTCCCTTAAACTGCTTTTTAACATTCTTTACGTCATTTTTGCTTAGCTGGGTGCAAAGGCAGAACTTACTGCTCTTCAAAGAAGCAGATTTGCTTAATTAAGGAGTTCTTGTACAAAACCAAGAAAGCACAGGAGCTTAGCTCTTGCTGGGTGTTGGCTGAAGTCTGTTGTGACTGCTCTTGAAGATCCATACTATGAAGAACTGTTGGCATAGCTCCAATGTACAATGTAACTGCAGCAAAGCAATGTAGTCCCACCAAAAGGAAAAATAAATTACTCTCCTAAAAACTGCATGGCTAATGCTTTAGAAAGTGCTGCTTCAGTTTAATGGTTGTTAAGGCTTTAAGCTGCAGTTTTAGAATGTCTTACTGCATCCCAGGCGGAGAGAATTCAAAAAATTTTGCTAGTAACGATAAAAATACAGATTGCTGTAGCCACATCACTGCTGATAAACAATGTATCATACTGGAGGATGGCACTGCTGATGGTCATCACCATCTTAAATTAGCAACATTTTTACATTGACTGTAGAGTGCAGTTTTTTTCTTGGTTGAAGTCAAAGATATGCCTACAGCACAGCATGAAGGACTAACTTTGCCTATCCCTTGAAATACTTTTCTCTATCTTTAGCACTTCTTGATACCTTCCTGGGATATACTTTACTCTAAATTAGAACAGATGGCTTGTTATTTACCTAATGTATTCCATAATTGTAGTCTACCATGCTGGGGATGGATGCAGATGACACAGAGCAGCGTGCTATTGACATACTGCTCAAAACCAGACTGGTGCTGTGTTACTTACATGGAGTATCACACAATCCCAAAATGGCTGCAGATGGAACGAACCTCTGAAGATCATCTAGTCCAACCCACCAGCCAAGCAGGATCACCTAGAGCACATTGTGCAGGACTGCATCCAGGCAGGGTTTGAATATCTCCAGAGAAAGGGACTCCACAACCTTTCTGGGCAGCCTGTCCCAGTGCTCTGTCACCCTCACAGTACAGAAGTGCCCCCTCATATTCAGCCAGAACCTGTTATGATTCAGTTTGTGCCCACTGCCTCTCGCTGGGCACAACTGAAAAGAGAGCAGCTCCATCCTCTTGACACCCTCCCCTCACATATTTATACACATGGATGAGGTCTCCCCTCAGTCTTCTCTTTCCCAGGTGTTAAACAGGCCCAGCTCTCTCAGCCTGTCCTCTAGGAGGGGTGCTCCAGGCCTCTCATCATCTTCATAGCCCTCCTCCTCTGGACTCGCTCCAGTAGCTCTGTGTCCCTCTGGGGAGCCCAGGACAGGACACAAGGCTCCAGGTGTGGCCTCAGCAGGGCTGAGCAGAGGGGAAGAAAATGCTGCTAGCAGAGGATGGTTTCGATCCATCGACCTCTGGGTTATGGGCCCAGCACGCTTCCGCTGCGCCACTCTGCTCCTGAGTGCAAGCAGCAGCACCACTGACCTAAAAAGCCAGCATGCACCAAACAGAATATTCCGTTCCTGAGGATCCAGACTTTCTTTTTTTTTTTTTTTTTTAGTCTCCTTTAAGCCTCCTCAAGTAACTGACATCCTGAAGGGTAGAAGTGCACAGCAGTGCTGGAGGAAAACAAAAGCTGGTGTAACAGCTACTGCACAGCAGCTGCTGACATGAACTTGCTTACCTCACAGTAAATACAAAGTAATTCCAGACACTTCACCCTTGAAAAATTCATGAAAAGGATCTGGACATGCCTGCAGAAGTGGTGAACTCAGTTTCATGACATTACAACAACGTCATGTCTGATGCTTCAGTAGTGCCTCTGTATGAACAGAAGTCACATATTAACTCTCAACTCACAGAAGCAGTCTTACAGGTTTGGTAATAGGAAGTCAGAATCAAAGCTTAATGCAAAGAGCAAACACTGAGAACAAAAACTGCAGAAATTTACCCAAGGGAAGACTGAATGAAATTGTGTAGGCATTTGTCAGTGTATAACTCTGAAAAATGGAGGAATGACTAATTTCTTGACATAATGGTTATGTTTGGAGTGCAAAATTTCTCAACACACAGATTTCTCAGATTTCACAAAAGAAATTAAAAAATAAAGAAACTCTGCTGATTCAGAAGTGTGTAACATAACTTTTTACCAGCCACACTATGGCCTCTTGTATAATCTTTTTCATAAAAAAAATACTAGGTTCATTTTTTAATTTAATTCAACAGTCTGATTTTACATCAGACTTGTCATTTCCAAGCCCTTAGGAATTCTATCATTTTCTAATTACTGAAAGAAAACAAGAGGGAGTTGAACATAGAGTATCTCATGAAATACATTCCATTTAATTCTTCTTCTACAGCTTCCTAGGACTAGGCAGTAGGGATGCTAAACTGTGGTCCCAACAGAGGTATACATGAGTGAAAATTAACTCACAGACACAGAGTAGAGATTTGAGTGCTGAAGAGTAAGGTTAAGAAATCACATTAATTGTACAGAGAATTAATCCTCTTGTTAGGGAATGAGGCAGATCTTTTTCACCTTCTGGTTTCTTCTTCAGTGTCAGATAGATTCCTTCTAACAACGATAAAGGTTTTCCACTGCTGGTTCCCAGTATAGCGAACTGGCCTTAAAATTCAACAAGTGCTGTCACTACATTTTTCTGTTTATACTGATGGTTAATGGTAACTTCGGCTTTGGGGTAAAAGGACACAGAGGATGTCCATGATTTCAGCTCTACCTTTATCAAATTCTCGTCATTTTTAAAGTGCACTGGACTGTCTGCAAAGAACCTTTGCTTTGCATGGCTAACCATATAAAAGTTTTTGTCTTTAATAAGGGCTTAGATAAATAATCCCAAATCCCAGTGGGCCTTGTTAAGGCAACATCATAAAATTTTTACACTTCCTTATGAGTTTTGGGAAAAAAAAGTCTATGTATCAGTCTGAGCTCATGCTGACTAATGTGGCCTTAGGGAAGGGACTGTTGAAATGCATGCGTATCGCCATTAGAAATTGACTTATAGAGGCAATTATGATAAATCAGCACAGGTTTGTTAAGTAATGATTAATTGTTTAAAAACTTACTGATTTTAGAAACCATGCAGAACCAGAGTTTGAATGCTGTAAAGCTGGTAACTTGTTGGTTCTGTGCATTGTGTGCACCAGGAGGTATTTGTGTCACTCAGTTTTAGGTAACCAGTGACCAGACTGATGAGCAGGGATAAGAGAGCTGATGGAGACGGTCCCCAGCTGGTCACCCTGCCTGGATGTCTGAACCGCTCATCACTCATTTCCTAAATTGATATGGTTCACTGTGCAGTGTCTTTAAGCAACCCAAAATTGGCAACAATTTACTTTCAACCATATGCTCTGAACTGCAGCAGTTGAAGACTTGACTGTCAGGTGGCTCAGACATCCGTGCTGCAAAGGCCAGGCGAGCAGCTGGTACGGTAACCTCAGCAGCCAACCCAAGACTGTGACTGAAAAACAGGCTTGGCTTAAGTGGGACAGTCCAAGTTCCTCATCGAGTCAGTGAGGGAGGGGAGCAGAAATGTGGTGTGAACCCTGGGCAAGCAGCAAACCTCATGAGCAATATGGTATCCCCTTGCTGTAACATGTTACTGGTAGTGACACCACAGTCACCAGTAAAGACTCTAGCCATAAACCAGGGGAGCATGCCATTGGGTACTACATACAAAATATGTCCTGTATCCCACAGAGCTCACGGCTGATCCATCACTTATCAAGACAGCTGCCTCTGCTCAATCTTCCAGGCAAAAGATGTGAACTGTACTCACGTTATATGCAAGTATTCTCCCACTGCCGCTCCCCCTCCTTATCCCCACTGTTGGATCAACCAGGAACCTTACCACCAGCCCCTAGCAGCACAGATGGAGTCTTCAGTGCCCTACCCCAATGGCACTGATTTCAGGGGTGTGTTCAGGGCTTGAGACTAGCAACAAAGAATAACACTTACTGAGAATTACCAACCATCAAGTGGAAGAGAAGTTATTAAAAAAAAAAAGGGGGAGAAATAAAATCAAACTGAATGAGCAATGCTCTGTATAATCAGTGATAGCATAGCATTGTTCTTGCTCTGTACCTAAAACCCTGGGTTGCACAGGCATGGCATTAAAGCTCTTTGCTTAATGTTCTCATGCAGGTTATTCATACTAACTGTGCCACACGAAGATTTGCATATGCTCCATAAAACTTAATACCCTTTTTAAGACCTATTATACCAAGCAGGAGGCCATTTCTGAAGCTGAAATGGATTTTCAGAACAATATAAAGATAAAAATGTTTTCTGGCCTCTGATTTTTAAACCTTCGGGTAAAACTAAATCATTTCCACAGTGCTGCTTATATTCCATATTGAAGTATATACAAATACCAGACACTCCAGAACATTATGCCTGAATCCAAAGGGAGAAGTTATCTTGCTGTACAAATAAAAGTTGTAATCACTGTTCACAAAAAGCTCACAGCTTGCTGCTTTAAAGTTATTCAATTTTTTTTTCTGCTGTACTGACTTCGTAAGAGAAGCAAATTCAGTATTTCACAACATAATTACAATAACCTGCAGCCAAGCAAGGAACATCACAAATCACAGAATCAGTTGATCCTGAGAATTCACAAACAGCATAATGTATTGTTTCCACTCATTCAATCCATGCCATTGCCAAACAAAAGCTTAATTGTTAAAGTTAATACTTCACGTATGCCATACTTCCCCTTTATGACTCAAACTATAATTTCCCTGGAACAGAACTTTTATCATTTTCCTTATTCACTGATGTGATTGTAGCATAATTTGTACAGATTCCTGCTCTGTGCAGGGTAGCGCACAACAGTGGCATTAAAATATCAGGTGTAGCTACAGGTCAAATTTAAATAGCAATTAAATACTAAACAAATAAATTAAACCAGCAGTAAAGCATACAACTTCCTTTCCTAAAAATGAGCTTTAAAAATAACTGCAAATCTAGAGAGCACAACTTTCCACTAGCCCCTTTTCCCTGTCCTCAGCCAATGTATCTTCACACAACAGTCAACTTTCCTCTGGAAGTACTCCTCCATAAATAACCTCCAATGCTTCACAAAACTGTCCCTAATTTTTAAACTTCCCTCAGAGCTAATTCCTGGGTTTTCCCTCTCAACTATTCAGAAGCTTTCACCTTTCATTATGGCAGAGATTTATCAGTGTCTGTATAATCCATACTTAAGTTCATGGAGCCCTCTGCAGCACTTACGTGGCTGTCCATGGAGTTCCTGCTGCAGGCATGAAGCAGAGCTGAAGGAATCACACAAGCCATCAGCTGCCCTTCTGACGTACCACTGTGGGAGCTACAGTGAGCACACGCACATACCTTGATACAGCCAGATAAGTGAAAACAGATGATTTCTTTTTTTTTTTTTTTTTGTGAGCTTTCTTAAAATTTTATGGATTATGAACAAATAAATCTAGTCTCAGCTTAGAAGCATGAGGAACAGAAAAGGAAGGCATACAGCACGGTAGCTGGATATGAGCAAGAGTAGCACGGGAAGTAAAAAAGAAAAAGAGAGGGGATTTAAATGGAAAATTAAGTCTAGGTTAAGTCAAAATTTAAGGTTGATCTTTTATTAATCTAGTCAATGTTTTAGAAGAAATTCTTCACTGTGAGGGTGGTGAGGCCCTGGCACAGGTTTCCCAGAGAAGCTGTGGCTGCCCCATCCCTGGAGGTGCTCAAGGCCAGGCTGGATGGGGCACTGGGCAGCCTGGTTTGGTGGGAGGTGTCCCTGCCCATGGCAGGGGGGTGGAACTGGATGGGCTTTAAGGGGCCTTCCAACCCAAACCATTCTGTGATTCCATGATTAAGTCAGTGCTGAAATGGGAGTTGATATTACAGAGAAAATGCAGAATTGATTAAAGGAATTTAAGATGGCATGAAAAACTGATTCACAGCCACCAGTACAGTGAAAATAGAAGCCTTGAATAGACTAGTTCATTCAAAGAGGAGATGTAACAGCAGAAAGAAAGGCAGCTGCAGATAAACTACTATAAATCCTTTGCAAATAAAGTTAATTAGAATGGACTTCAGACATAGAAGAACACATCAGAGGTAAAGAAAAAACACCACACTTGATAATTACGATCTTGTTGACCAAGAGTCGAATCAAGACTGTGGTACCAGTGTGGCTCTCAATGCATGTGCTAACTTCTCACTTTAAAGAGAGAGCAAACAACATACAGCAAAGGTGACCTGGGAAGTCTTTTGGTAGGTCTGTGACACAGATGGTGCACTGAACTAGAAGAGATTTCCCAGCCAGAAAGCTCATTTATTTCCCTGCAGGAAAAGAAATTGTCAAAGCATTCCTTTTTGCAATTTTTTCATAGAATTATGGTTTGGGTTGGAAGGGACCTTAAAGATCATACAGTTCCAGCCTCCTTGCATGGGCAGGGACACCTCCCACCAGACCAGGTTGCCCAAAGCCCCATCCAACCTGGCCTTGAACACCTCCAGGCATGGGGCAGCCACAGCTTCTCTGGGAAACCTGTGCCAGGGCCTCATCACGCCGAGTGAAGAATTTCTTCCTAAGATGTAATCTAAATCTTCCTTCTTTTAGTTTAAAGCCAGTATCCCTTGTCCTATCACCACACACCCTGGTGAAGAATTTTCTCCCGACTGAAGAGCCTCTCCCCATCTTCTTATCATGCTGCATCTTAAAAGCCTTTGTTTCTTGGCAATGATACTCCTACTGAAAGGTTTTGCAGGAACCTCACTGCTGAGATATTAGAAACCTTTCAATCTCCAGTTTAACATCTTCATAATCAACCATAACAGTATGATCTCTTCAATTTCTTCTGAAGGCAATCAATGAACATTTACAGTTATCTGGTACCCATTGCTACATTATTTTCAGCAATTTGCTGAGTAAAGACTTTCATCATAACTAATTGGTGATACAAGAAAGCCACCAGGATAATTGTGTTACATAGAAAGGCGCTACGCATAAGGAAAAGCTGCAGAGGTGCTAAAAGTGTCCGCAAAATTTCCATGTTGGTGGGCAAAAACAGGTTCTCAGTAACTGATTTCCTCTTACAGAAGCCAGTAGGAGTTTCAGCAGTTTCAGAAAAAACAAAATAGCATCTCCAATACAACAACCTCTCAACTCAAACAAGAATTTGCTTTTCTTAATTATCACAAAATGCTTCAAAACTTAGAGGCCTTAATAATATTAATGACATGCAGCCCCTGCTGTTTGAAATACAACAGCTGAACATCAGTTTGCAGAAATAATATGCAAACAGTTGGAAACGGGAAGTCTCAAAGGACAGATTTTTAGGTATGGCTACAACCAGTAAAGCTCACTTGTTAACGGTATTAAATGCAAAGTGCACTGAATCAATAAACATCTGAAGGCTATTAGAGCAATGTTTAAGTCTCGTTTTCAGAAGTGCATTACCAGCACTAATTCCAGCTCGTCAAAATTATTTTGGATTCTTTTTATTTTTCTCCAATTACAAAATATTCCCCAACTTCTGGAGGAAGTTCAGTTCAACATCTGGAAAAAAAAAAAGTTTAAAATACATAGAAACATTTCAGCAGTTTTCTATGCAATTGTTTCTATCACAAAATATGAACTTTGGACAAAGAGGAGGAAATACAATATATTGCTGAGCCTTATTGCTTTGTAAGGAACACAGGACAGTTGGGAAACTAGCAAAAAAGGAAAAAAAGTGCTTAAGGAAGTGCAACTACAATGCCTGACACACCTCATCAACAATTCCATATTGACATAAAACAATTGTGGTGGGGGTCAGAAAAATCAAATTCTACCAAGAACAGAAAAAATGTGCTTAGATTAAAAAATGACTTCTAACCAACTCTGCTACCATAGCCTCGATCGATACCAACTGAACTGACCAGTAGGAGCTTAAAAGCCCAGGCTGGAGCATCAGAGGTAGGGGCATCCAGGTCAAACAAATGCCCACAGTCATTCCCAGAAGAGCCATCTTCAACGAGGCACTGCACAGTTTTGCTTTCCCCAGGAAAACCAGCAAAATCAGGATCCACAGGAGCACTCCAGTGATTGCTGTACTGCTTTCTCCAGGAGTACAGATGACTCCATAAAATCTATTCGGATCACAGTGAGGTAAAGAAAAATTTGAAAGCTTAACAAGTATTCTGGTAGTGCCTACATGCTGGGAAGAATGTAGACCAAACATAATACTCTTTTAACCACACACAGAGGGGAAATGGGCACAGTCTGTCCAACAGCTGACTTCTGGGTAGATCTAACAGTCCTGCCTTCGGCAATTACTTAACTGAAATTCAGCAATGTATTTGTCCGAAAATCTAAAATTTTGCTGCAGTTTTATTCCCTGGAACAATACCTTCCACCTTTCCAGCCAGATCTCCTCCCCTTCTGCCTCGCACATTCACATCCACAAAGGCATCAATTATTATGCCTATTAGTCATACAAATTATTTCATTTATAGCTTAAGGCCAGTATTCAGAGGACCTAGCAAGAGAATTGCTTGCTCTGTTTATCCTTGATGCTACAGCATTCAAAATAAGCATCCAGCAGCAATATCCTATTGTTAGCACACAGACATTCAGCAAACAAACGGAAATATCCTCAACAACTTCACAAATTAGCCTTCCATGGTCTCGAGTCATATGCTCCCAATTTGCTTGTGCCTTATTGATATACAAAGTATTGCAAGTAAAATTAGCAGCCTAAATCATTTCATTAATCTAAGTATTGTTAGTTTACACAGCCTGTCATGGAGAAATACAATAGAGAAAACAAATGCTAATTAATTTTAAACAGCTCAAGGCTCTAGAATTCAGAAAACCAAGTTTTGAGGTTTAAGCAGTTCTTGTCAGCAATCTCCCCAAAAGACTTTTTTAAGTTCCTTTTTTTCCCCCCACTCTTTGCTAATTATAGGATTCCTTCCTGCTCAAATAGATCCTGTCATTTAAAAGGCATCATAGGAGCTGAGTATTTACAGTTTCCAAGTAAACCCAACAGTCTTTAGAAGTCTATCAGCAGCAAATCCTAAGCACCTAAGTGAAAAGTTGCTATAGTTCAACCTACAATCATAACAGTATCCTCACTGTATAATTGCTATGACATTTAGGCTATCCAGCTTTCAAAAACGCAGTGTTAAAGCAAAATTAATATAACAGAGAGACAAATGTCTTGTAGTAGGACTTGCATAGATATGACATTGCTGACCCTCCAGCAAACCGGTAATTAAATCTAAATATAATTACCAAGAACACTGCATGATGTAGTACCAGGGTAAAGTTTAGGTTCTCCATGTCTATTTTGCCAGTATGAATGCAGAATTTTGAATACCAAATCCCCCAATACTAGAGGCAACTTACGTAAAACTGTAGTAGATCAGTTTAAAAAGAATATTTTACACCTGTATTGATCTTCAGGAACTTGCTGTTTTAAAAGGCTGTGGAGGCAGACAGCACCAGTAAGGTCAAGAAGTGGTTACACGGAAGATGGTCAAAAGATGCTCGAGCAGATACTAAGGAAATAGGCAGGACTGCATCTTCTTAACATCCTTAATGAAACAACTACAAAAACTGAGCAGTGAAAGACAGTTCATGTGCTCCTGTAAATAGCACCTCTTGATCTCAGTGAGAGTATATTGGGCTAGATGGGCACTGATTTGGCCCAGCAGGCAATTTCTTGTATTCTTATGTTCCTATAAGAGCTGAATTAACCTGACCATTTCAGACTATAAATTTTAAATTAATTTTAGACAGTCTTGCTGCTTTTAATTCACATTTTTTTCCAATCCATTTTATCATTTCTCTCAAGCAAATTCTGATATTACCAGAAGATCTGAGCAACTGTAATACGAACAACAGAGACATGAGAACCACATGAGAACCAAAGTTGTGCTTTACTAATCAGTGTTTCACTAATAAATATCAATAATACGAAGATGGTGCATAAGACTGAATTGTATTTTTGCTTTATCATATTACAGAACGACAAATCCTGATTTCAAAAGCATATTAAATGTGATAGGAAATTTTGACAGCATATTTATCTTTTTCTCTAAAAAATTAGAACCCAAGAAGTCAATCAGCAATTGTAGTTGCGTTCAAGTTCCTAGTTGTACATGTGGTAAGTCACTGTGTATATAGGATTTAACTCTTCTAATCACAGTGTAACAGCAGTACCTTTCAAGATGAGTAGACACATAAGCATTTTTATGCTACACAAGGAAAAAAAAATTAAAAATAACTGATCAAGGATTGCCTTTTTTTTTTTTTTTCTTTTTTAAAGTCAGAGCCCTATCTCCTTTGACTTCAGTGCTCAATTTCAAAAGCTGAGCAGAAAGGCACCTTATGCAACAAGCCCAGCTGGAATGATAACATGAGCAAAATTTGAGCAAAAATCCAAGAGACCTCCCTCCTTTGGTAGACAAAGTTTTCATTCCAACGTTTTTTTCTCTAATTCAGTTAGTACTTCTAAGACTATTTATAATTGGAAAGATTAGATACCAAAAATATGACAGCTCCAGAGAGCTGGGAAGATACACCCATGCTTAGGATCAAGAATGAAGTTCTTCAGTAACAACCATAAAAGGATGTTGTACATGGCAGGTCTAGTTTCAACAAACAAGAGTCTGGATGTTTCTCCCGAAAGCTATACTTAAAAAGTTACATACATCTTTTTCTAGAGGTTGGAAAGGATTTTACCAGTATTGAAGAACAGTTCTTATCAAGAGTAATCTCTAGAAAAGAAAAAAAAAAAAAAGCATTCAAAGTTCAGTGGGCTATATAGCTCCCCCATGTCTTTCCCTAACTCAGAGGAATATTTTTCTTTCCCGCCTGCCCCAAATCCCTTGACTGACATCTGGCATCAGACTGTATCTTTCAAAAAGCTTTGCCTGTCTGCTCTGGTCAGCTCTTTTAGGGCAAACCAGCCCATCTGTGGTGTCAGCTCTCTCAATACCACAAAAGAATCCATGAAAGGACAGAAAAAAATAGTATCTGAAATAAAACAGATCCTTTACAGTCCACTTACAGTCACACCCACTCATTTAATCATTCCAGAGATAGCACAACAAGCTTCTTAAACTACAAAACTCACTGTAAGGAAACCACAGAACAGTAGAGCATTGGTCACTCCTCAGTCAGTCAATTCTTGGTGTGGGTGCTCCCTGTATACTTTCTACAAGCAAGAGATACTGAAATACTAGGAAAAGGCATTCTATTGCAGACATACAAGAATCAGTGATATACTATACCATTAAAGGAATTTCAGACATTTTTAGGACAGCTTGATACTTTTATGAGAGGTGAATTACTGTAGAATCATACACAGAATGAGCACCGTTCTTGGGACAACTTGATGTTCTGCAATCCATCAGTAACAGAGCTTCATAAACCTCCCACTGTACACGGACTTTGATGTAATCATAGAACTCTAATAAAAGCTCTGGAGCTCCAAAAAAGTCATGTTTTGAGCCACAAACTCATTTTTTCTCTAGTTTAATCTATCCCTCTACGACTAATAAAAAACACACGAACAATTTCTGGAAGTTGCTTTTCAGCTTTCATTATCTCAAATGATAAGCAGCAAATTCTTACCTAGGAGAAGGCTTCTGCAAAAGCTGTAAACCATTGAGAGAGACTCTAGATGCATATGTGAAATAAAAAGCTATCAATATTTTTTGACAAACAAAGCTTTGCCTAGCACACTACTGTGAAGGGAGAAGTATGATTTCCTCTCATTGTACCTTCACAAATATTTTCTGAGATCAACTTATAGTCAAATTGCTGTGTGACCTTATTTTCAATTTTCTTCATGCATTTTTACAACACTCACACTTCAGCAGTATTTAACATTATCACTCCCAGCAGTCAAGGTTGTTTGTATAACATGTTATTTGCCGAGAACCTGTTACTTGAAAGGAAGACCTCTCCTGTCTGCACAGCAGATTTGTAGGTGGAGAAAAGGAGCCTTGCTGAGAGAAGAGTGGCAGGCACCAATAAATATCGCAGTAAGAACAGAGCAGAAAATGTATGGGGCATCCTTCACCAAGGAATGACAGCATACTATTCCTCTGCATATAGTTCCAACTAATTTGTTGCAGGAGTGTTCCTAAAGCTCCCATAACAGCCATGAGCCTAACTGCAGGCAGACCTACCCAGGACTCATGCTATCACACAGGACACACGTGTTTCTAGTGCTGTTTAATAGCTGAAGAAGAAAGATGCAGAGGCTGCATCAATACAGCACTTCAAAGGAATCCCTCAAAGATCAGTGGAATAGGGCTCTGCGAGGAGAAATGCCAAGAGCCACACTATAAATAGCGTGTCTGGATATACCTAACCATGTCTTAGCTTCACAGTGCCTTATGAGCTGCTGAATGTCCTTAAGTGACACAATCTAACATACCGAGCTGGTTGGAAAAAAGTACCCAGAGCAAAGCTGTTAATAATTAATTCCCAAGGCTCCACAGGTGTCCCTGGTCCTGTTCGATTTTATATCTCAGTCACTTTCCTGGAGATGCTTCTTTCATTCACAGACAACATGAAGCTCAGGACGATGTTCTAGTCCCTTAGAGCAGACCAGAGGCTCCAAAACCTTGGAAGTATTTCAAAGGGTAGGTGTGTATGCAGAAACAAGCAAGTGAAGTATTATTATTGGAATATGGTGTCTAAAACACCTATGAAACTTGCACTATTCAAGAAATCAGACATTTTGTTCAGAATTCTTGAAATAAGTACTTGAGAACTACATTGCATTAAGTAGGTTGCACTGTTTCTTGGCATTTTTTTCTTCTGATGTGTTTACATTACTGTTCAATATGGAAAGACGTCAACTTCATTGCACGTACAGGCACTACTCCAAGTCAACTGATAAATGAGTTAGTGGAATCAGAATCAAGCCTTTATGTCTTTTTCATCATGCTACTAGAAAAACAATAGTGAGAAAACAATAGTAAATCAACAATAACTTTGGTTTCTGTACCTCAGAAGGAAAAAATACAAAGCCGTGCATCAACCAATACAAACCAGAGCAACCAGCTCTCCTGTCCCCACAACATACATGTGTAAGAGTTTTTCTAGAGAATTAGAGACTAAAGATGCACATCATACCAGTTTTAAAACAAACAAAAAATAAAAATGAGGGTTTGAATACTTTTGCTCTTTTGCCTAAATCCCTTATTTATTTCTGTAAGAGCAGAAAGAAAAAAAAAAAAAAAATCAATAAAACTAACCCTTCCCTCATTTTCAACTGTGAGCAGGTCCAAGTTTTTTTTTTTTTACCTAAGCCTCTAATATATTTGAGTCACATAAAAATACAGATCCACCATGTATTTTAAATATTTATTTAGTTTTATGCTTCAGTTTACCTCTACACAACATATCAGTACCACAACAGCAACATATCAGACAAAAAATGTTTAATTAAATCTGCAGACACCAAAATCAATACTGTGCAAATGAAAATATATTGCTGCTAATTCTTATGAACCAGTGCCGTTCAGCTGCATACCCACATCTAACGTGGCAGTTAAATATATCCTTTTGAGTTAACATTACAGGAAATAAAACAGCAGTTTTAATCACACTATTTAATTTAGATACACTTATTTACCATGTTCAGATTCAAAAGCCATATTTTCTTCATTCCCAGTAACTCTTAACCTTAGACAGCTACACTAAAAGTAAAGTTCAACTTCTCTATGCAGTCAGTGCAAGCTGAGAAACCTATCTTGGAAAGAAGAACTGTTTTCCACAGAGGAAACTGGAAGTAGTTACCTCGTCATCTGCTCTAGGCAACATTCTCTGTGGGTCCTGTTTGAGCAGGGGGCTTGACCAGATGACCTCCAAAGGTCCCTGCTGACCTCAACCATCCTGTCATTCTGTGATCTAAAATCTACAAGCAATTGCAATACTGAAATAGACCAAATCCAGTCAGATAAATCCTTTTTTTAAAATATATATATATATATTTTAAACCTACATGCACTGGTTACATCACTGAAAACTACCCAGATTATTCTGTCCTCCCTAAAGCACTGTGGGCTACCACCCATGGTGCAAAATGTGCTACAGCACTAAACAAGAGGGTTCCTGCTCCAGCACATGATCTTAGGTAAAAGGATTAATTAGCATAGTTCCTAACAACTTGTACACAAACTTGTATGGACGTCTGTAGATTTCTTCTAGCTGTTAAAATACTTAACTGGAGCAGTTACCACAAAAAGATGACATTATGAACAGGAAACCTGATGTTCTTAGGCTTACTTATAAGAAAGAAAGAAAAAAAGTTAACATGAATTGAAGAGTTTATTCGGGAGAAATATTAATAGAGCAGGTTTGCAAATATTTTGTCAATAGATCAAGCTCTAAAGTACACTGTGTTAATATGGGGAAAAATGAATAATTAAAATTTTACTTTTTTACTACACATTACTCTCCTGTGTAAGGGAAACAACTTCTATTTGTCATCACCCGAGTTATCAATATGCCTGCAAGTACAACATAACTCTTTTGTCTATGTGTTGAATTTTTTGCACCAAAATTTAACCACCAGCTTCTCTTTGGCTAAATCTGTTATTTCTCTGTCATTTCATTTAAAAAAATAAATAAATGTATGAGTTCAGATATGTACATCTGTGTGATTAATGGATTGTCCAAAGAACTTCAAAGAAATATTGCTCACCTAAAAAGCAAAATGAAAAAAAAGATCAGAACCTGAGGCCAGAAAAGGCTATACTTACTCTTTATTCCTGCTCTTAATGCATGGCTGGTAAAGAACTTTGACAGCATTCCAGGTCCCCACTGGTCCAGAGTTAGGCATGAAAATATCTCCAAACAGTGTAAAAGCATTGTGGGAGGAGGAACTTCCTAAAGACTCCACCAGCAATGTGTCAGAATTTAAAAGCCATATCTATAAATTAAGAAATAATTTATTTTACTGAGGATGACTACAATTTCAATTTCTTCCCTTAGTCTGATCCTAAATCTGATGTGCCATGAACAGCTGATACAAAAGCCACATTCTGACAGTTCCTAAGAAAGTGTTAACAAACAAACTGACATTTTACTTTCACTATTACTTATCACAGTCTGCTCAGCCTCTGGAGAAGAAAAACAGGAGTTAATAAAACTGATGCCTGATACATCACAGTCACTAATAAGATTTATTTATTTATTTTAAGGAATTAGTAGAGCATATGGTGTTGAATGGCTGAGTGCTAAAGACAGGAAATTGAAAGGCTGCCCACTGGAAGTGCCAGCAAGTAAGGATTTTTAGAAAACAGTTATGACCAGGTAGAGCTAAGACATGCAAGGAAAAAGAGAGCAAATAATGTGGTCTAAAAGTAAAGCTGGGATGTACAGAAGGCTGTAACAGAGCCTTACTTGGAAAATAAAATTTAATTAAATATGATCGGGGACTGGTGTTCTTCAACAGTAGTTGCTCACAGCAGTTCATGGGAAATTTACTGGGGAGAATTTTGAGAAATCTGAACTATTTGCATCACTTTAATGATTTTGTCTAACATTTGTGTGATTGTATTAGTGTTCCAAGCTGGATTCGTAGCTTTGATGCTAAGCACTGTACAGAAAAATCAGGCTTCTCCTTTATTCATAGCCCAGAGTAGTGAAGTGATCTGAGTTAATTTTGAACTTAATTTTTATAATTCCTGAGCCAGTATAAAATGTTTGCGTATGAAATATTTATTGCAGAAAACAGATTTTACACAGTGCTGCTCACTAGACCATAATCTTTTGTTTCTTGCAACCTAATCAAATTCAAGTAAAACAAGTTGTAGATGTAAAACAAAATGTAGATGAAACAGAAGTGTCCTACACACATGGGTCAGTACTACCAGCACACTTAGCTTTAATTAAACTGAGTTCCTTTATTTTGAAATTGTTAACAGCTTCCTTTGAAGGAGCCTCCTGGGATGCTTTTCAGAAGGTGACTGTCCTTAAAACTAGTCTAGGGAACATTGCAGTTATAGCTGTCAAAATTTTTCTGTAGCTTGCTTTAGAGAAAGCAATTAATCCATTTAATTGTATCCAAGCCATCTGATTTTGTATGTATGAAGTCATCCTGAAAGTACTTCACATATCACAAGTGTTGATATGTAACTTTTGACAGTAGCATTCTAACATTTGTTCAGAGTATGTCTTTGTCTCAACTGCAGTCTAACAGACCGTTATTAGTAATTTAGGTACTCATTATCTCACATCTTGATTGCTTGAACGACCCCTTCTCCAGAGTTGGCAAATACAGACTTGTTCTGCTCAGGCAGAACACGACATGGTCTGTGAACCTGTATCTGACAAACAGGTCTCTCCCATTTTGTTATTTTCCCATCCCTTTCCCCCTCACTGCTGAATCCGACTCCAAAAACCAACTTCGATTCACTACTGAAAGACAGAAGTTAGTATTCAGCTACTCCAAACTCTACCACAACATTTTTCATTTTGTGCCTATACGTGGTTAAAAGAAAACATCTCTGGTTAGACCAAGTGTTTAGTATTAAAGTAATTCCAGACTCAAATTCCCATCCATCTTAGAAGTTTGAGGAATTTATCTGTTATTAGTTAAATATAAAGCTTAACCAAGTTTAACAGCATTAGAACATCAAGTATAATTGGCAATTATTTTTTGCACTTCACTCTGCAATGCAATGTACTGACTACATTTGTAGCTCTTGCTGATCTAATAAAGTATTTGTGAAAGATGCAAGAAAATTTGATAAACTTGTAGTGATTACAAATAAGAAACATTGGAGCAATGAGAAAGAAAATGAAATATATATTACAAAGTCAAAATTTAAGTTTTTTCTATTTTCTGAGTAGAAAACGTTATTTCTGTGCATCCTCATTTTTGGCTGGGACAGAGTACCTGTTATGGTGCTGTGTTTTGGATTTAGGATGAGAATAATGCTGCTAACACACTGATGTATTTACATGCTGTGGAGCAGTGCTTACACAGGGCTAAGGCCTTTCCTGCTCCTCATGCTGCACTGCCCAGGAGGAGGTTGGGGGTGCACCAGGAGCTGGGAGGGGACACAGCCAGGGCAGCTGGCCCAGGCTGGCCAAAGGGATGGTACACACCTGGTGGCATCGTGCTCAGCAATAAAACTGGGGTAAAGAAGGAGATGGGGAGCACGTGGAATGATGGCATTTGTTTTCCCAGGAGATCCATCACCTGTGATGAGCCCTGCTTTCCTGGAAGTGGCTGAACATGTGCTGGCCATTGGGAAGTACCAGATGGATTCCCTATTTTGCCTTGCTTGTGAACACAGCTTTTGCTTTACCTCCAAACTGCCTTTATCTCAACCAATGAGCTTTCTCACTTGTAGCTTTCTGATTTCACTCCCCCGTGCTGCTAGGGGAGAATGAGCAAGCTGCTGGGAGATGCTTAGCTGCCTGCCAGGGTTAAAACACAACACTATGCTGTTTGTGGTGCATCTGCAGTATTTTCATTGCGCATGAGAAAGTTTCTGCACATACTTTTGCTTACATTTAAAAAAAAACAGGGGAAAGCTTCTTACATGAACTGAACTGTTCAGAACTACTTCAACATTTACTTCAACAATTCTTCTTTACACATACAATCACGATCAGCATAAATAATGTGTTTTACGAGCTGCGATTCATATGGTAATTTTTTTAAGATAAAAAACTTACCAGAATATAGATCTTTCCGTCATCCCCTTTTATGGTGAATCTAAATGTGCTTTTAGCAGAGGACAATTCCATAAGACACTGAGCAACCATGCTCTGTACAAATTGAGACCTGTTTAAGAATTAAGCACATATTTGTTTTAATAACAACTACATTGTCAAAGTCATTCATACCAATGCAGTGAAAGTATATGAACAACTCCATATTGTAAATTCCACCACATCCCATAATCACTTTTTATATAGAAATGTAGCTTCTTTATCTTTGTCTCTTCCCCAACCAGAGCACTTATTTCCTGCAACAGGATCTTTTAACAGATTTTTTAAACAGATCAGCAGACTAAATTGTTCCAAATCCTTTACTTTGACTGACAACAAATGTCAAATGCTGAGTAAAAGCTTTTCCCAATTATATCTTACACACGCGAACACAGCAAAGTTCAGAACAATGCACATATTTCAAATACAATTCTCAAAGTATCCGTGGCTAATGCATAATAGAAGACAGCTAGATCAAATTCTGTATGATCTTAGTCTTAACTTCAAACTGAATTACTTGAAAATTCAAAAACCCCACAATTAAACATTGCAAGTTTTACTTAACTTTACATAATGTGGTCTACCATTTCAATAATTAGTCATCACATGCCATGAAAACATAAAAGGCTTGGCTTTTTGAACTATTTATTTTGGATTATTGTCAGAATAGTGGGACACTGCAACAAACTGTGTACTATATCTCTTGATGTTATAAACACACATGCAAACACAAAAACATAATAATACGAGTGAATACAGGCTACAGTATCTTTCAAATGCTTAAGTCTGTGAATATGCAAAACCTGATAGCACTTTTGTATTATACTTAATCAGTGAATTAACTGAATTTTCCAACATTTCCAGCATCCTCTCCAAAATATAAAACTGAGCACGTTATCTCATTTTTTTACCTTGGTATTGTGCTGAAACTTCCCTCCGATGGTTTTACAATCACCTCAGTGACATAGTATTTAATAGTATCTGAAATGACAAACATCTTTAAGTACAACATAAAAACAAACTTTTTAAGATTAAGCTGTGAATCACTATATCACTATACTATAATTAAATTTTTGTTCAGCATTCAATTAAGAGGTTCAGCAGGTGATCAAATTCCTGCTTTGGTATGTGGGAGGAGAAGCAACCACGAACAGAAAACATACATTACACCAAAAGAAAACTGCTCTGAGCTAATTACATGATCAGCAATTTGTCATTCATATTGATCCCTGTTTAACATTAGGAACAATCAACTTGAAACAAAGCAGGCAAGAGCCAAAACACTTGGACTGAAATGTTTTATGTATTGATGCTTGCTGGTGCCAATTAACTCTTGCCCATTACGCACTACTACGAAGCCAAACCTGAAAGATGAATTGAAAGAACTTTCCTAAAGTACTGAGATCAGCATAGCTTACATAAGTATTTTAGTACCCTCTGCTGCTCAGTAATGCTGCAGTGAATCACAAGAGACAGCTTTAATAACACACAGCACACACAAGGGAATAATTTTCTTCTTTGCTCAAAGAGCAGAATAGAACCTCTTCCCAAAAACTGCACTAACTTAACACTAATATACAAACCATACATTCCAAATTTCAATGCAAGTGTTCCCAAAAAGCTCCACTAAGACATCCTTTTAGTACTAAATGGAAGAGTTTGTGTTCAGAATTTAATCTTCTTCAATAAAGTCAGGTCAAAGATTATCACACTGAAGCTCTGGGTCTAGGCTAAAACACTGCCTAACCAGAGAGCAAGCAGAATAGGTCAAGTGTACAGAATAATAAATTCATTCCACTAAGCCTTAACATGTGAACATCAAAAAAGGATTCATCAATTCTATAAATTTTAAAGGGTTTTGGCCTATTTAAAGGGATTGACCCATTTGACCTCTGTCTGCACACACTATTAAAACTGGATGAAAGTAAGCTTTTCAGAAAGACACTTAATCCTATTACAAAGATTCCAAAGGCTTGGCAGTCCCACCCCTTGTCCAGATAAGTATTATACTTTTTTAATTATCCTCACTGTTAGGAAATTATATGTTACCTCAAAGCTTAATTCTAGTCTGCTCCATGCTGTGCCTAGATCTAAGACACAGGAGAAAAATAAGCCAGTTCAGTCATACTAGGTCTCCAGCTATTATCTTGAGCAAGGAATTGGTTCCATTGCTGAATGGGCATTGGAAATTGAGGAGATGTCTGCTTGCAGAGAGGTAGATGGTAGGAATTCCCAACAAAAAAGCCTAAGAGCATGTAGCAATAGTTGGGGAATAAATAGGCAAAGCCAGATCTGGCCTCCACAGCTACACCATTCCAATCTGGTTTCATCTTCAAGGCACTGGTATCTTTGCTCGTAAGAAAGCACCAAAGTGTGACAGTCAAACCTGCTCTCTAGTCTATTCTCATAGAAATGGTTCTGTCTAGACTTTGCTATACATCTCTGATTAATTTATGTCTGTTCTTTGAACTCCCTATAAATTTCCTACACTACCGATGAAACATGCTCAGAACAACTGACAAGCTATCTAACTTCAGCAATGCACAAAGTCCAGGACAATTCCTTTGCACATCTACATGCTTTTTCCCTTTTCCTATACCCTGCAATCATATCAAGTTACTGGTTGCTACAGGCTTAGGTGAAGGCATTTATTCATGACAATCCACAAAGCTCTTTTCTAACCCCTGTTTTTGCAGTATTACAGTTTGCTTTGTGGGGTTTCCAACACCTTACCTTAAAAGTGGTTTTCTTAAAGCCTGTACTTTTTAGATTTCTGTACAGGATAATCGGAACCTTCTGTAACTGTCCTCTGTCTCCCTCGTGACTTATTTCTGAAACAGGCTTTGCATTTTCTTTAAAGTTTTTATATTCTCTGAACTGAGCTGGACACACTGTTGCAGTAGAGCAGAGGGAGAATGAAAGAAAGAACTCTGCTAGTAACAGCCTTATCATTGCTTCTCTCCTGTTAATAGCTGCATTTTAAAGATCATCAGAGACTCATCTTTAGAGTACTTCAGGTAAGCCCTAACAACTCAATATAATGACAGCTTTTAAACCAATAACCTCATAATTTCATCATTACTTGATGAGAAATATTACATGTTTCTTTGATAAGATTTCCCTTCCACGAAATCAGGCTGGCTGTTAGCAATGATATCTTCTAGTTCTTTGCTGACCAAGTTCTGAATTAACCTTTCCATCATTCAGTAGGACTGATAGCAAAATAAACAATCTAACTTTTGAGGTCTCCTTTATTACTGGGATTCCTAATAAACTGGAATCCTTCTTCCTATCTTCCAAAGCTCTGCAACTAATTTAATATGCCAGATAAACTAGGATGAGGAAAAACTGCATGGTAAGTCACTTTCAAGGTCTAACAGTGAAAGCAATCTCATCTATTCCAGAAGAGAATAACACAAACACATAGTAATCAGCCCTGCATTTGTCTGTTAAACTATTTTTCTCCAGCGCTTTTAACCTCCAGTGCTCATTGGATGAAGCAGTCAAGTCTAGTTTAGTCTGTACATGCCATACCTGATGATATTGTTTCTCCCAGCATTGTCTTGCAGCGCTTACAAAATACTCTGGTATTTTCCTTTGATTTCTGTAGGATAAAGAAATGTCATTTAAATGTTGCTCAGTTATTCTGAAAAAGGAATGAAAAAGGAACTTTAACATATTCTCCAGAGTATATAGTTGACATTGTACTTTAGTTTGTTACCTTTATGTTTACGTATACAGAGATGTGCATTGACTATTACAGCCTTCTACATTCTTGAAGTTTTATATTAATTTTAAAATCTGGCAATATTACTGATCACACAGCACAACCTTTAATAGATAACAGGAGAATATCATAATAGCAAGTGACAAAATGATGACGTAAATTCAACTTTGATAAGGGCAAAATAACGCACACAAGAAATATTACTAAATATATACACAAAATATTAAGCTGTGACTACCATCACTCAGGAAAAAGTTCTAGTCACTGTGGACAAGTTTATAGGAATCCCACTTCAGCAAAAAGCAGAAAAGGTCCCCAGAGTATGCAGAGTTACTAGACAAGAACTAAAGAACACAACATATGATATTCCAGAAAGGTGCAATGGATTCAGTTCTCAAACAATCCCTCTCCTTCAAGTCGAAAAAGTACTGACAAAAATTAATTGTAAGAGGTACTAAACAGTTCCCATACGTGAACTGAATACACATAATAGGAGAAAGCGTGAAAGGCAGAAAACTGAGGGTCATTACTGAGATGTATAAAATCACAAATGTTGAGGAAAAGCTGAAGTGTGAAAACTTATCTAATACTCATTAAGTCATGTTGTGAAATTATAACCTGGTTTGAATCAAACAAAAAGAAGGGACAAGGCACAATAAGGCACAGTATAGCTCAGTACTCACCACAGGAAAATATTTTTCATGCTACAAGTATACATATGTTCAAAAAAGTCTTCAAAAACTCAGGGAAACAATGTTCATCAAGGGCTTATTAAATACAAAAATCATGGATAACAACATCTCATTAGACAATTCTCTACACCTGCAGAAACATCCCTCAATACATGCCATACTGTTATGCATCTACTACTGCCCATTGAAAAAGATTTCATTTCTGGATCAACCTGTGGTCTGACCTAGTAACACTCCTATTAATTCCAGTGTTCATATTAAATTCAGTATCAGTAGAAAGATACAAGCACAATTCCTACTTTAACACAAAGTACAAACTCCAGAACTGGTTCTATGTTGGTTTATTAACCTGGCTGTATTATGGTATGGCTCTGGTCTAGAAGTAACACATTCAGGCAAACACAATGATGTTTCTGAGTTAATAAGCCCTTCTGGAACTTAAAAGCCTGGGAACGTAATAAGAAGACAAACTGGATTTTAACTTGCGGTCTTTGTATAAACAACTTTACAGTTGTTAATTCAGTATATAGTGCATAAACATAACCATATGTAGTTAACAACTATTAATCTTACAGGCTTGGTAAAGTCCAGACAAGTCACTATCAAACTAAGAAATCATACAACAATGTAAGTATACATAAATATCTTATATTAGCATAAATTAGCATAAATTAAACTACTTTAGGGGAAAAACTCTGCATTTGTCTTTTTCTGTGACCTGTGCAAAAAAGGGCCACAGTTCCCATAGGTTCACAGAATCATCTAGGTTGAATGAGACCTCTAAAATCACCGAGTCCAACCTCTGACCTAACACTAACAAGTCCTCCACTAAACCATATCCCTAAACTCTACATCTAAACGTCTTTTCAAGACCTCCAGGGATGGGGACTCAACCACTTCCCTGGGCAGCCTATTCCAATGCCTAACAACCCTTTCAGTAAAGATGTTCTTCCAAATACCCAACCTAAACCTCCTACGGCACAACAACCCCAGCTCCCCATAAGACTTGTTCTCCAGACCCCTCACCAGCTTCGTAGCCCCTCTCTGGACTTGCTGGACCTCAATGTCCTTGTAGTGAGGGGCCCAAAACTGAACACAGTACTCGAGGTGCGGCCTCACCAAAGCCGAGTACAGGGGAACAATCACATCCCTGGACCTGCTGGCCAGGCTGTTTCTTACACACGCCAGGATGCTGTTGGCCTTCTTGGCCACCTGAGCACACTGCTGGCTCAAAATTTGAGCTGTCTCCTTCGAGCCGGAATCGAACCAGCGACCTAAGGATTCCCACAGGCAGCGCCTCTACAGTCCTCCGCTCTACCAGCTGAGCTATCGAAGGGACCTGCCTACTACTTTGAGTGAATACATGTGCACTTCTTGGGGAGCACAGATTTTACTCATCACTACCATCATACTCTTCAATATTCAATTTTTAAAATGTGTGATGGCAGATAGCTCTGTTGGACTAACATCCAGAACACAAAGTGGTGCCCTGGGACCTATCACATTACAAATAATAATAATAATAATAATAATAATAAGAGCTACATAAAATATATGCAATAGTCCTAGGGACACTTTTCATCTTACAAAGGTAAGTTTTGAGGTGTGTTCATTACAGGCTGCCTTCAGAACCTGGATCGGGGATGTTCAGACTATACAGACTTCCAAGTCCAACTACCCTTGTCAGCACTGAATAATGCATCATTATTTAATCAATCCCAGTTCAGGGGCCTTGGGGGACGTGCGGTCTGTGATTAGACCAGTCATGCTCTGTGGAGAGGTGTAAGTACTGCCTGCCTTAATAAGAGTGGAGAGGTATACAAAGGAGACAGATATCTTATACACACCAGTCTGGCTCATTAAGTAAGTTATGTTTAGTCTAACAGTACACACTAAAATAGCAAAAGACAGCAAAAATCAAAATAAATCAGACAATGGTAGCTAACCAAACATGGGTTATTAATGAGATGGTACAGAACAAAGGGCAAATATAATTTCCGAATGCATGAGCAACTGAATTGCTGATAAGGGTAACAATAGAATATAGCTATCCAGAATTAGTAATGTGATTATTTCTATAATGTATATTGTATATTGAGTGTAAAAAGTTGGAAAACAGTTTGGAAAATTCTTACAAAAACATTTTCCGGAAAATAAATATATATTAGGAGGGAAAAGAGATACAGAATTGCAATTCTTAGCATGTTTAATTTAATAAGATGGCAGAAAAGAGTCACGATGATTAATCACCAAAATAGCTTATCAAGGAAAATGATCAAGTTTCCATCATTTGAAGTACTAATCAGTACTGGACATCTTTCCCAGAGTCATGCTATAGCTCAAACAGAAATGAAGGATTTGATGCTGGCAATGCCTGTCAAGAGTTCTCTAACTTGTACTATGCAAATACTAAAATGAACACAAAGGACTGTTGTAGCTCCATAGAAAACAAGAAGCAGCTCACAGAATCTGACCTTGTGATCAGAAAGTTCTGATTCTCTGCTCTCTCTCTCAAACTAAATACATTGTGATGGCAAATTTCCCATCCCCACAAAACAGGAATCAAAGTAAAAGCTCAAGGGAGAGCCCTACAGCCTCTGTGAAAGCTTCAGAGAGCTACATCTTCCCTTGTTACAGAGATCAGAAAACACATCTGGTTCATGTATACACAGTTATCCCATTTCCTGCCCTCAAACATATGCAGTAAAATTATTTGCTTAATGGGAAGAGCAAGGATAAAGAAACTTTTTTTTGTGAAAACCAGTATTTGAGGATGGTGCAAATACCGCACAGTGTATATATACGGTACTTCTTTGAAAGCTACAACTTCAATTTTTTTTCTGACTACAGCTACAGGTGCTAGCTGAGAACTGGGCAGTACCGTACCTATAGAACACCACTAACTCATATCATGCTTCAACAGAAAACGTGACAGTTTTAGCCAGACTAATTAAGTCAATACATCTATTTGACAACTTACAGCTGCTGGCAATCTGCAGACAGAGGTGGATCACCAGCCTAGTATTTTCTGTTTCTGTTCCTAAGGATCCCTACGGCATCAGGGAAAATATTTTCCCCAAGAGATACTATTAGGATGCTGCAGAACCATGTGACATTTAAAAACTATGTTACACTGCAAGACTAATAGATGTGAGAAATATGTTTGCAATGGAAGGATGCTGTCTTGGTCCCACAGGAGGCTGCAAGAGTTTGTTTAAGCATCTCTGGTATATTCCTGCTATTTTGGTCAGTCGCAAACACTTTCCAAAGAACTGCAGTGCAATTAAAAAAGAACTTTAGTACTGGGGTAGACTGCAACAATATTCTCTAAAATGAGAACATTTATGCCAATAGCAATCTATCTTGCCTGTTACTTTCTATGACTCTCATATTATGGAAGAATTTTCTGTTTCAGTATGAGTGTTTTTTTTCCTTATTAGTCCAGCTTCTGCTTGATCTTACAGTTCTGCTCATTTGCTTGGCAATGGAATGATGCTAGAAATAAGCAAACATGGAAATGAGAATTCAGCACAAGTGTGAAAGATGTAGAAAGAAGGATCTGACACAAACAAGGAAAGAATTCTCAACTTCAAGACAAGTTTAAGAAAGCAAATGTGAAAATCCATCATATTAAACAAGCATTGTGTGTCTCTGACAGAAAATGGTCTCCTCCCACATTCCAAAATTCTGCTATTATCCTGGTTTGACCCATATCTCAAAAACATTTTTGTCCCATATCCTTTTCATCATGTTTCTGCCTCAGAAACAACCCTTCCTTGGCCCTTCCCTTCAAATCAATTCTCTTGGATTTAACAAGTGTGTTGGGCAGACCACTGCACTTTGTTTGGGCTGCAATATGAATTCCATGCACCCTGCCTCTTCCCATCTTTGTTTCCATTGTTCTATGATCTCTTTTGACAGTATTACAATGTGAGATAATTAATTTTGGGGACCTGTGGCAGAAGGCATTGTCCTCTTGGAAATTCAAAATCTTCTACTCAGCTGCCTCCTTAAGAATTCTTAGAAGAAATAACTTCAATTGTCAAATAACTTCAAGAGTTAATCCAGATTAATCTGCTTCTCCCGTGCTGGTATCCCTTCAGGATATCAGTTCTTACATTCCCCTCCCCAGACTCTGCTTTTCAAAGAACAATGGAACACGAAACCAAAGAGACCACAGCTGCAAGACCTGCAGACACAGGCAGCAGGACAGAACTGTTCCCCAAACAGATGGCTCACTTGGATGCATCACACCAGCAACAATTGAACTGCTAGAATCCTGGTGATTTAACCGGGGATAATACAAATCCCTGATGATGGTAAACAGCAGCAGCGAACTACAATCAGGGCCTCTGGTGTTACTCTCAGCAGATTAAAAGTTTGATGTTGGGAATCTCTACACAGCAAGTCATCAGCTGTTAGACACAGACATTGTCAAGTCAGCAATGGTTCCCGTAACTGCTGAAGGATTTCAACAACCAGGTTTATTACATGGTATGATGAAAACAAAGACGATATCTGCAGGACCAATCTTTGTCAACACAAATACAGACAAGCTGTACATCAACAAAAAATATTTTATGAAAATGCAAGCTTTGATGAACTAAGTTCATGGATGCTGTTCTGGTGGAGGAAGAAATTATTGCTCTAACTTGTATACAAGTGCTAGATTTCCAAGATGAGTAAAGCAGTGAACTCTATTTCTTTATCTCACTATTGAAACTCCAGTGTCCCCCCCCTTTTTTTTTTCCCCAACACATTTTGATTTCTAAGCCAAATGTTAGTCCTAATCCTAGAGACTCAGATGACGGATATAATCTCCTCCTTTAGAACACTTTAGAAAAGTCATCATCAACAGTTATAGCCTGGGGTGGCAGGTCCTTTTCACTAGACAGAGAGCAGTCAAACTCAACCTCCTTATTTTATTCTCAGAATATGAGAGCCACATCTGAACCCAAAGTACATTTTGATTTTCCAAATCTTTCTAAAGTTTATATATATATATATTGATCATAACTATGGTTATATATCCAGTAATATTTTGAGAGGAAAGAAACACTGTTTTTCCACTTTCCTCGTTATTATTTGTTTCACTGCCCCTTGACAAATGCCTAACCTATTACAGTTATGATCATAATAAATGCTGATTTCCTACACTCAGGATATTTTGAAGGGGAAATACTTGGCTTCAAACTATATCATTAAACATTTTCTAATTCCGTTTATAAGGAAAAGATTTTCTAGTATATCTAGGTCAACATCAAGGCATGGTGCATGCTTTAGAAAATAGCTTAGAATGGCTTCTATGCAGACAAATGTCAACAACTCTTTATGACCTTCAAAACATTTCTACAATACATGTAAGCCAGTGACAAAAAATAATTTTACTAGGAAAGTCCAAATACATTCCCTTAAGAATTATTAAAACAAACTACTTTACCAAGGTAGAGCCATTCTGAGAAGCATGATGTCCAGTCTCTGAGCAGCAGATGGGAGGCTCAGGCACATGCAATTCGTTTCTTGAATTCAACAGAAAAAAAGTGTCTCCGAGAAAACAGTCATCACGCTGAGGGTGCAAAGTGCTTTTGGCAAAGGGGTTTGGGTGACAACACCACTCTTCAACTAAGGCATTCCAGCTTTCACTTGGTAGAGGAAGAACTCTGAGAAATTTCCTAAGAGGGAAGAAGAAAATATATTTCAATATATTATATTTTTTATAAGATATTAACACCCGGGCTCCCTACAAGAAGGAAATAAATAAGCATGGCATTTTCTTCAAAAGGTGGTGTGTGACTCTCCTTTCAGTAAAAGGTACTTTCTTTGGATGAATTCTGAGAAAGCAATGGCTGAGTGTTCCCTGCCAAGTCTGTGATGAAGCATTTCCCAAGGGTGAGTCTCCAAAGATTATATAGCAGAACTTCGCATAATCCCCCAGATGGTAGAAATCAAACAGATCTATTCAGTCATGAAAAATATAACAACGGATATTTTGCGATTATTTTTATTATGACTACTTATAAAGTTTCCTTGTACCAAATGTTCATATAAAAAAAAGAATGCTCCCATAGCAAAGGAGCATGTGCTTTGAAGCCCCTTAAAGTCAGATATGAGACTCTGAAACAAAGCCAAATCCTGACAAAAATACCACAGTGCATATTCATTAAAAATAAAAAAAAAGATAAAAATAAAAATAAAAAAATACTGCAATCTTAATTTAGATTCAGATTCAACTTTCGGAAGTCACACACCAGAAAACAAAACAAAACAAAACTTCTCCTTGTCTGCTACATGGACCAAGGAGTCTGCCACAGGTGACACCATGCTTTGCTTTCTTTACCAGTGTTTTTCTCAACTTTCTTTGGTTACCCGCATTGTCACAGAATTTTAAAAGCCAAGATTTGTAACCACTGTTTTAAGCTGTAAAACACGCTCTGAAAGCTAGAATATATGCATGGAAATACATATAAATAAATATACTACTAATATATTATGCATACATATAAATATATTTATATATACTGTATAAATACAATCTTGGTCATTATGAGTCAGTGGTCAGTACTTTCCTGCTTACAGTTCTCATAACCTTTCTCTGATTCCACCACATGTGATTTTATTAAGAGTGCAGAAGCACTAACGGATACTGTCCACATATTTACATTTGCTTTAGTTTACATTTTATAGAAAACTATTGCACTAGGATAAAAACCTGCCTCTTTACCACAATATTTTTAACTGTGTGCACTCCTCCAACAGTTTTCTAGATGCGCTGTTAGCTGCAGTGCTGCACTCTCTGCTGTTAGTTTCTTTGCTGTGATCTCTGCTGCTATTTTCTCCAAACATTTGCCTTTTGTTCCCATATTTCTTCTGCTGTTGCCCAAAACATACACATTACATATACGTTCTTGATTCCACTCTTAATTTAAAACTTGCAAACACCACTTCACTCATGTTGCTACTTTGCAAAGAATCACAAAACCACAGTTAGACACCGTCTCTTTCTTGCAGTTCACAGACAATTCTTTTCTAAAGATGCCAGTTCTTCCCACTGTAGCTTATTGCACCTTTTGTGTTCTTGGGTGGGTGAAAGCAAAACCTTTCATCAAAACTTCCTTCTTCATAGATGCTCGATTCATTTTAAACTGTGCTTGCCCCATCTGCAGATGAAAGTTGGAATAACTGGTCCTCTGGCCCAGCTTTAGAATTACTAGTAAGGTCAGCTCCTGGCACTAATCACCACCTCCACTCTCTGGAGTCTTACGTATTACCTGAGATATCACGATTCTGCTCTGGTACAGCCTTTATTCTGCTCTAGGTCTAAAGACTGATTATTCTTCCCAGCTTTGTACAGTTAGTGCCAATGCCTGGACTCACAATGAAAAAGGTCTTCGTCCCATGTACTGTTCTTTATATTACCACAGGAAAAAAAAATAAAAAGAGCTGGTATTATTCAGCAATACTTTTTCAAGTGTTACAGAAAAAAATAAGAGATTACTTTAAGCTGCAAACCAATACTGTCTAGTTTCTTTCCATTACCCTTTCTTTACCCTCAAAAGCTAGAGCACATCCCTTTGAAATTTCATGAAGACCTTCAGTTCTTGCCATACAAAAGCAGGTACTCCAACCATCAGAAGTTCCTAACCAGGTTCCTCCTACCTCTAAGTTACACCAAAAATAAATAAATAAATAAATAAAACATTTCTAGTTTATTTTAGTCTTTCACCATTCCTAGGTGGGAAGCCATATTCTGGGTCACCACCTGGGTCCCCACACTAGAAAAATGTAACTCTTGCATGAAATTAGCTTTTCAGAAAACAACAACAAAAAAGAAGCCTCAAGTTTACTGGGTACTGACTCTCTTAGGGCTGGTAAATATAATGATAATACCTGACTAACACAGGAAGTCATCTCCCCAAACCAACTCTTAATAACAGCTAGGTTTCTACTTTAAGACAGCCATATAGTCAGAGGGAAATGAAGAGATACTTTCTTCTTCTGAAAGGATTTAATACAGACAAGCTGAATCTCCTGCTAGAGATTCAAAACAGATGAGATTCTCCCTCTCTGGATAGCTCTGTCTCCAAACAGAGGAAGCCAAGGTAACCAACCTAATTAAAAAAAAAATAAAAGCTAGGCACTAGTCTGAGGCAGGGGCCATAAAGATGTCATTCTTAGGTGAGCTTCCATGCTAAGGTAAGGATTTGGCCAAGGAGATCCTTCTACAACTAGATTAGAAAAAATACTCTCTAACATCATTATTAACTAATATCCAAGCAGCCAGTAATATCATCCTGTCTTTTAAAAAATTCAGAAGCTGACAGTAAAATTGAAGTAAAATTAAACACATAACCCTGTTGATCAATCAGAGATGAAGAGAAAGAAAAAAGATCCAACTGAATTTCTTTAAGAGCAGACATCTTCATTCTTTAATTAGAATGTAATTAGACAAATTCCCCTGCAATCAGTTTTTCAATAGAATACTTATGAATAAAGATTCTTAGAGTTGGAACTAATGAAAACAGTTACTTCTTAGTAGTTAATTTATAAGAAATATTTTCCACAGCATTCTGCCTCTGAGAACTTTTACATGGAGAACAACTTTTTGCTTGGACAGATAATGGTTTTAAACTAACATGGGGGAGATTTATATTAAAGGTTAGGAGGAAATTATTCACTCAGAGGGTGATGAGGCCCTGGCACAGGTTGCCCAGAGAAGCTGTGGATTTCCCATCCCTGGAGGTGTTCAAGGCCAGGCTGGATGGGGCTTCGGGCAACGTAGTTTGGTGGGAGGTGTCCCTGCCCATGGCAGGGGCTTGGAATTAGATGGTCTTTAAGGCCCAAGCCATTCTATGATTCTATGACAGAAAGCCTTAAATAATTATTTTACATATGAGCTACACAGCATAACTGTAGGGAAAGAACGAAAAAAATCAAAAATTCATTCCAACTCTTAAGTCATGGAAAAAAAAAATCTGACCACTTCCTCTAACATGAGGATGACGTGGAAGAAGCAGAGACCATAATCCTAACCTCCGATTCCCAAAAGGAAACAGATTAATCCATTGGATCTTAGAGAACGTAGAGAGAACCACAGAAAACTGTGCGGAAAGAATTCACCTAGTCCATTTCCTTGCCTTAAGGAAAGATTGACGTTTAAACTATTCCAAAAGTATACCTTTAATCTAGTCTTTAAAATGACAGAAATTCCACTGGCTTCCTATGCAGTTTCTAACAGTAAAAAATAAGCTTTAGAGTATGTTTTTTCAGCTAAACCTAATTTCCTTTTGCACTTCAATAAGTTCCCCCTCGCATGACAAACGACCATGCTGCCATTAGGACCACGCAGAGACCAACACACAAACTTTGTTTCCGAAAGTGCTGCCTTTCTTTTGGAAGCATGGGAGCACTGGAATGGAAGGTGTTGGACAAACTGACAGATCCACTTAATCTTCTACACTTATCTCACTCGGTATTTTTTAGTGGTAACATTCAAGGGGTTCAGAGGTCCCCTGCAAGGAGAAACAATTTACATGCAATGCATTAACATGCCTTGATTTTACCATTCTAAAAAATTCCCATTGTGTCACACTGTAGGATACAGGACTACAATATGTAAATTCCGTGCATATGAATTTGGTGTGTTGATAGTCAGGAAATCGCCCACTCAGAGATGGAAATATACAAGGTGCAAGATCTTTTGAAAGCAAATGTTACTGACTATAAATCAGAAATTTCTTTACCCTATAAAAGTATCAAAGAGAGTTACTGCTAGACTTTCTGATGAGACATTTCATAAGAGAAAGCCAGGAAATCCTCATTCATTTGTGTTCATGCCAACCGTAAATCCATATGTATGACAGGAAAGTAACAGAAGTTTACAGATTTACAGTTGTATTACCATTTTGAGTATTAGGAGTGACACAGATCATAAAGGCTGCAAGTGCGTCTCCAACAATTTGTACATATCCAGCTGCAGCTGTCAAAATTGTTCATCACAAGAGCCAGAAAACGCAGCAGCTTTTTATTAAAATTCTCATTCGCTCTGCAGACTTTGTAAGGAGCAGAGATAAGGCCAAGTCATACAGCTAAGAAACAGCTCCTGTACTCCCCAAATTCAGCATCCCTGAACTTAACAGATAGGAGGGAGCTGCTGACGGCAACCCCATTCTGACCAGCCACTTTATAACTACAGCACACTGACTGAAGAGAACCTATAAGAGAATGAACACAACTGAAAAATGAAGTCCTGCGAGCACAGAGGAATAAGTCTAGTTTCAAATTTTCAGTTTTACTCCCTTCAACATTGCAGAGATGTCAGCTATTAAGACTATGAGTATTTTTAAATCAATGAAAACTACCAATGCGTGTTCAGCATTTTAACTGCAATGTTTCCAGCTCAAAACGTTACAACATTTTTTTTTTATGCACAGGGAAGTCCAGCCACAAAAGAAAATGTCTCACTTGAGGCACGGCAGACAACCAAGAAAAGAATCCAGATTTCCCACCTCTCAGGGCCGATGCTCTTAGTAAGCTATTTCTACCTTCCAGCCAGAATGAAACAAGAAGTAAATGAATAAATGGTAAAAACCTGTTTCAGGTAATTTTGATTTTAGTCACCTGCAGTAGTGCTTCAGAAGCGTTCTCATCTATCAATTTCAAAATGAGTATCTTTTAACTCTCTAAGTACACCAAATGTCACGAACACCAATTGGCATGGCATCTATTGCTATAAATACAAGACACTGCAGTACTTACCGTTCTTTTACTATGACATCACCACAGGACTGGCAGTAAAAGATGCAATTCTTCTGGGGTTTCAGGCTTTCCCTCAAATTATAAACAAGTTCTACAAATAGGAGAGGATGCATTAATCTTCAAGGTTGTGTAAAATTCTCACTCATGCATAAAAATCCTTCCGAATACCTCAAGCTTTAGACAAGAATCTAAATAAGCAAAATGTTGACATTCTAAACACAACCTTATTCTTTTAACCTGTAGAAGCAATGAGATTTAGGAAAAACTTGCCACCTCCACCTCGTGCCCCATAGTGTTGAATAGGGGCAGCACTATGCAAATATTTATTTTAATGGTGCATACCTTCGCAATTGGAGGAGCTGAGACACAGGTATCATTGCAGGGATTGTGTAACTTAAAATTCAATCCTATTCTTTTGTAATTAGAGTTTCGCTAGCAAGCATCTCTGTAACATGATGGTACATCCCAGTATATAACAAAAAATAGTTGGAGGGTTAAAAAAAAGAAGGCAGTAGTCTTAGACTTTCAGCCAGGTAAGATACACAGCCACTGCTGTACTACCCAGTGAACAGAGAGCGAGCAATACCCTCTGCAGGCCAGCAGACAGAAAACAGTTTCACAGAAGACAGCTCAGACAGCTTTTCCAAATTAAAAAACAAAACAAACAAACAAACAAAAACTATAAAAGCCTCCAGAGAACATCAAATAAAGTTAAGTAGAATAAAAACCAATCTGTAAGCCTAGATCTATGTATAAACAGGCTTTGCATTGCCCACTTTCTGAAATCAAAGAACTGAAAGTATGTTCTCAGCATAGGTACTCAGTATTTAAGAAGCAGGTTGCAACCACAAGTGAAAGGTACTTAAGAACATCCCATAAATTCACAAGAGACAGCCGGTTTTGCACACTAATTTAAAATTTTAAAGGCTGACCAAGGTGAGTCTTTATAACTAAGTGGTCAGTGACAACTGTTGCACTATGGCTTGGATGAATCCCATTACTGCATTTTTAGCTCAAACATGAAATAGGAAAGGGGTAAGTTTTTGAAGTAGTGGAGGAAGGAGAGAAAAAAATTGAAGTAGTGGGGGGAAAAAAGTTTGAAGTGATGTGGGAAAGGACAGGGGAAGGAACTGAACGATGCTCTCAAACTCCCGCAGAGTTATTCAGCAACAGCTTGCCTTTCATCGTGCCACCTTTTGTGGCTTTGCTTTTTAAAACTGACAGATGCTGAGCACTATCAGAAGCTGCACCGTGAGCTGCTAGCTAAGTTGGAAACTGAACCCCAAAAGCAGCCTTATAGAAAAAGCAGGTGCACGCACATAAGGTGTGCTTCAAACTCCAGCTACCGCCTTGTCCCCCCAAAGCCTGAAGGACAGCCGCGCTCCAGACCTCCCCCAGCCCCATCTCTGAATGGCTGCTGCCCCCCAAGCCCCCCAAAACTCCAGCATCCCCCCACAAAGCCTCCAGAGCTCCATCCCCATCCCCACCCACAGCCTTACCCGCGCCGCCCGGCGCCGCCCGCAGCCGCAACCGGAGGTGCAGGCCCTCGCCGGGGAGGCGCCTCAGGCCGCGGCAGGAGGCCGGGGCCAGGCTGAGCCCCGGCGGCAGCTCCAGCGCCCCGCAGGCCCCGGCGCTCCGCAGCTCCAGCCGGGCCGGCGCCAGGCTGAGGTCCGCCGGCAGGCTCCGCAGGCTGGCCTCGCTGCGGAGGGAAAGCACGGGAGTTACGGCGCCGGGGGAGTAAAGAACGAGGAGAACTAAATAAAGCACGGTGCTCAGGAAGCGTTTATTTGCGCGGCGGTCAGGCTTTCCCCAGCTGCAAAGGACCGGGTTTGTGAGCTCCTTCCCCACCGCCCAGCCCAGCCCAGCCACCCCATCGCCGCCCCCGGCTCCTGCCCCGCCGGGGAGCCCCAGCCCCGGTGCGGGGCCGGGAGGCGGCGGCAGCCCCGCACTACCGGACGAGCAGCAGGGCGCTCTGCGTCCCCCGCCGGACCTCCAGCAGGAACGGCCCCGCCATGCCGCGGCCGCCCTCAATCGCGCAGGAAGCGGCCGCTCGTCCGCCGGCTGCAGGCCCGGGCCGCCCCCAACAGCGCCGCCTGCAGCCGGGACACCCAGCAGCCTGCCCCCGGGGGGCTGCCGCGGACCCCTCCGGGGGGAGTCACCGCATGGCCGAGGTGGGAGGGGACCTCTGAAGTCATCTGGTCCAACCCTCTGCCGAGCAGGGTCACCCAGAGCACACTGCGCAGGATGGCAGCCAGGCGGGGATGGGTATCTCCAGAGAAGGAGACTGCACAGCCTCTCTGGGCAGCCTGTCCCGGTGCTCTGTCACCCTCACAGTAAAGAACTGCCCCGTTACTCAGCCAGAACCTGCTGTGCCCGCTGCCTCTCGTTCTGTCTCTGGGTAGAACTGAAAAAAGAGACCGGCTCCATCCTCTCAACACCCTCCCCTCAGGTACTTATACACATGGATGAGGTTTCCCCTCAGTCTTCTCTGTCCCAGGCTAAACTGGCCCAGCTCTCTCATCTAACACACCAATGTTTTAGTTGTTGCTGAGCAGTGTTTGCACAGAGTCATGGCCTTCTTCTCATTTTCTCACTCTCTCCCCCCCCCCCCCCCCCCCAGTTGCATAGGTTGGGTCGGGGAAGAGGTTTTAGTGGCACAGGAAGGACAGCTGACTGAAACTGAGCAGAGAAATAACTCCAAACCATATAACGCCAGGCTCAGCAACTAGAGTTGAGCCAGAGGCAGGTTCTCCAGCGGTGTTGGGCACTGTGCCCTCTGGTGTGTCACTGCACCACCACCTGCCCCATGACATACCACCTCCCCCAGCCCTTTCCTGCAAGATCTGCCCAAGTTCCTCCCGTGTTCACCCAGCTGAATGCTGTCCCACTGCACTCTTAGCAAGTGGGCCCTCGACACGGCCATCTGCTGCTCTGAGTGAGGCCTCCCATTGCCTCGCAGCAGCTCCTTTGTCAAGCAGTACATCCATCTGAACACCCGTCTGAGCACCGTCACCACTGCATACTTCATCCAGCACACTGCCCTCACAGCATATGAGACTGTTGACAGCCTGTACTTGAGGACACCAAGGAAAGAAGACCTTTGTTTTGTTTTTGGGAAATAAAAGTCTTTTACAATGTTAACTTTCTATGAAAAGTCCTAAAGATTTTGTGATTGCACGTATTTGAAAACATGGTCTACAACACTTCATGCAGAAAGGCAGGTTTGCACTTGTTAATTTTGTAGCAATTTATTATCTAAGACATGATTACTTTGAAGTAATCCAAATCCTTGGAGTTGGCAAAACCAAGATTTCTTAGGAGAGCCTCAAGGAAGTAGACGGTGTAAGTTTAGATTTTGTGGGGAAAATAGGGCAGACAGCCGTCAGCTAAACTGTCTCCGCCAAACATTTTTAATAATACACAAGTTACATCAAGTATTATAAGATGCAGACTATACTCTCTCTGTGTTCTTATTATACTTTCTGGTTGTTCTGGGTGTGGTGTTTCTTGTTTGTTGTTTTTTTTGTTTTTATTTTTTTTTTTGTGAAAGAAAATATTTTATTCCATATGGCAGTTTTCATTTCCAACTGCATCTCAAACCAACGCACATATTTCTGGTTAAATTGTTCTGAGCAAGCAGGTCGCATGTCAGACACCACTAAAATTCACCTCATGACATGAGAATGGACTCCTAGTAAAAGGGACTCCTATTAAAAGAGACGTTGGCTCTGACAGAGGATTACACAAGACTACAAAGCTATAAACAATCTCAAGTATTTCTTGCAGGGTGTGAGCTTCATATATTCAAAATTGTCTGCTATAGGTTTCTCACTGTGTCTGCGGTGAAATAATTATATAGAAATGAACTTTAATGTCCTACAGAGTGGGTGCACCTAGCCCAGTATTTTGACTGCAGTGTCGGCAAAAATGAGATGCTATTTAGGAAGAGCTCCTTAGTGCAGCTATTGTGTTAAGGGTGCTGGAAGGCACATCTCTGCCTATTTCCTTCTTGCTGTTGATATGAATAATGCTGACTTTGTAAATCCTCATGAAATCTTTCCCCAGCCTTCTCTTTTGAGCAGTCCCAGACTTTGTTGCTGCCCCTGTGAGGGAGTGGCTCCCTCCCTCCTGTGCCGTCCTTAACTACCATACAGCTTCTCGATCTGCGAAGACAAGAACTGACACAGGAATCAATCTGAGCAGCGGCTATATTGACGCCAAACACCTCCCTTTCTTCTTCTCCATATCCTTCCCAATGATGTGCAATGTTTGTTGGGCTTTGTTTGGATTGCTACTGCACATAAAGCTGATGAGGCAGTTTCACAGGACTGCTCTAAGATAGCTCCAGGTTGTAACGGCCACTGGTAAGAGTTCAGCAAAAGGTAAGCCCAGAGATCTCCTCACCGCGGCGTGTGAAGGTATGTCATTACCTCCTGGAAGTCTTACCACCTCTGGCAAGACCTCCACTTCTGAACAGCTCCAGAGGCACTACCGATCCTTAGTTAGGAATTAAGTCTCAGTATTTGTATGGCATTGTAACAAAAAAATGTCAATACAGTTTTAGTTGGAAATATGACACCTGAAGTGGTACTCAATGTCTCACCAAAACCAGTGGGAACTGCCAGCTTTCCAAATGTGAAGTTGTGAAATACTGAATCCTTAATACTGCAGGATTTAGGAATCCTACATTAGCAGCTTAATGAGAGCGGGAATCCTATCTCCTGTTTATTACCCCAAGCTTGGAGAACAAAAACTGCCTTGTTAGACTGCTGGCTGAAAGGATTTGCTATCTGGTACCTGGTGATCTACGTTGTGAGATTTTCCTCGGGCTGTATTTTAGAAATACATATATATATATATATATTTAAGTATTTACTTGTTTTCAAAGCCTGAAAGATTAAGCTGCTTATGTAATAAAATTTGTGAGAAAAAACCTGCAGCCAACAACACAGGCTCAGGTAAGAGTCTCAGTGAAGTATAATTTGTGATTATCATGGTGAGTGTCGTGGAAGCAGGAGCACCCAGCAAAAGTATATCACAACCTTGTATTCTCTATTACCTGACAATTCCTCACTGTCTGAATACCAGAGGTTCAAAAATGACTCGACACTTTATCATATATGTACAATTTTATTTGACCAACTGTTAATTTCTCCTTTTTTCCCTTCTCTCGTGACTAGAGGACCCGTGATTTTTTGTCTTGACTGATTTCGCACTGCTCATCCCGTTTTCCTTAGCCACCCTCCTTACTGTGGGGACAGGGGGCCAAACCAGGAGCGCACACACAGCACAGCCTCCGGCCGGGTGACAGCCCCGTCCGCCCCTGAGGCGCTTCATGAGGGGAGCGACCGTTAAACCGACCCCGCAGGCGCGCGCCGGCCTCACGCAGGGCGGGGCGAGGCGGGACGCGGCGCGGTGCACGCCGGGAGCTGTCAGGGCGGCGCGGGGCGGCCGGTGGCGGCGGGGCTCTTCCGGCGCGGGTCGCTCAGGTAACGCGCCCCCCCCCTCCCCTCACGGCAGCCGCCATTTTCTCTTCCCCCCTCGGTACTACCGGGGCACCCCCGGGGCCCAGCCGGCCGGGCCGGCAGCGAGCCCCGCCTGAGGGCTGCAGCAGGTGCGGAGGAGCCCGGTGACAGCGCCGGGTGGGCGAGCCTGAGGCGCCCGGCTCGGCCCTCCGCCGGTGGGTTTCGCGGGGGGCGATGTCCCGTGAGGGGGAGGGCCCGCGGCCGTCCCGCCGTGACCTTGAGGTGTGAGAGCTGCGGGGCCCGGGTGGCCACCGGAGGGGAAAGGGGGCGTCTGGGCATTTGCAATAAGCAGCAAGGCCTAGGTAGTCGGGCTCTTTAAGCATCCTAAAGCACGCTGGCTACAAGCTGCGGGTTTGCTGAGCTTGTTCTGGGGCTGTCACCACTTGTGGCCCTTGCGTTTCCTTGCTGGGTAATTAGCATGCCTGTGTCTTCTTCCCAGCTGCAGGAGCAGCGCGTTGCTGCCCTCGGATTAACTGGGTGATGCTGCCTGAATTCTGTGAGCTGGCAGGGGGATCTCCTGAAGTAGCAATGTGCTAGATGTTTGCAGGCAATCAGGGGCTTCCTGTAAGGTGGCATATGGTATCTTTTAATTTTGTTGCCAAGCCTCAGTCTGTCTGTATCCCTTCTAAATACTTACATTGGCCTAGCTGTCAGATGTGCTTGTTTTTTTTTTTGTTTTGTTTGAAACATTGGTAACTTTCCACCAAAGAGACTGAATGCAACATAGTAATATCCTTTCACATGTCTAATAATAATTTGACGTGTAGTCGATAATAATAATAGTGGTGTGATTATCCAAAATGTACGGTCACCTTTAACGTAACATGGATGAACGCTGGTTTGGAAAAAGGCAGGATGTCAACCACATAATTCCCAGGTTTGTTTTAATTGAAATTAGAATAGGCACTTTTGGAAACTAAGTAGTCTGGAAGGGAGAGATGGGGAAGGAGAACTGCATTTCTGACTTACTGAGTGTCTCCTGTTCCCAGCTGGTTGGTGGCACCTGTGACAGTAGGTACTTAAACAGCATCTGGCCAAAACAAGTTGTCCTGCATCTTCCAGTAGGGCCGTGGCTGTGCATTCCAGTGCATGCTTATGTTTACAGGGGAGGCCGTGTTTATTTTGGCAGCATGTTTCTTGTGTGAAAATACAGGAATGCTACACTGACCACTAGAAACACTCATCACATGCACGGCAAGCTAAGCTGGTGAGAATGCAGTCTGTCTGGTGCAAGTGGGCTTGGATTGTGTTCTGCCATCATTCTCCATCATTCTCAATCCGAATAAGATGAACACACATCTGTGTGTTCATTACTAGCTTTGTTGTCTTGATCGGTGTTAGTGCTTGTCCACCTTTATTTTTAGCGTGTTTGTGCTTTAGCTGGGAATGATTGCTTGGGCAGGACTGACTAAAAATAATTATTACTGTTCTCACTTGTTTTGTTTTGTCTTACTTTGGAGCGGTGTTGATATGCAGTGCAGAAGATGACCAAAAAGGGTTATGAAGTGTTGTTTTAAAAAACGGGGGGAATAACATGTTTTGGAAATGGTTGAGGAAAATAGAGAGAGAAAAGAGAACTAAGAGATAATAAAGAGAGACTGTATCTGCTAAATCATGGAATGGAAAAATAGGACTTTATACAGTAGAATTTATTTGTATGCACTTAAGTTGTCTTTAAGATGAATAATCATGTTGCCTGAACTTGTAGCCGATAATCAGTTAAGCGATAAATAAAAACAAATAAGGGTATGTTTCATCTCATTCTCCCCAAGCTCTCAGAGAGAAGCAGTCCAGGATCAAGCATTTTTTCCCCAATGAATGAAACAAGAAGAGAAGAGACAGCACCAAAGCTACTAAGGAGATGATTTTGCTAGTCAATGCAATGTTATTTTTGTAGTTTTTATTTTAAATTATTTATATAGGCAATGTTAATTCTTTTTCTCTGGTAAGTGCTTCATCATTATAGAGATTTCAGAATACCTACATAGTTGACAGTGCATTTGGAGGCATTGATAGGTTTTTCCCTTAGTAACATTTTCTTGTAAACAAAGGAAACAGATCAGAAAAAAATAAAGCCAAGGAATGGTGTTTTGTCTAATTTGGTTTCTATTATTTTTAGAAATCAAAGAGAATGTAAACTTATTAGTTAAGCCCTTTCTGGCATAAGAAAGGCCCTTTCTGGCCCTTTCTGCTGATAAGGAGGGTGAGCAAGTTTCAGTCCCACGGAGTTCTGTTTCCAGAAAAGTCAGAAGAGGATTCTGCCTTACAAATCCCTCTGTAATCCATCTGCAGAACATGTGAAATCAGACACATTGCAAAATATTAGCACAATCTAGGTAATGTGCAGGCATAAATATGGCATATGATACTAATTCAGAATTTAAATGAGTATGAAATGATAAAAATCAATTGACATAAGAAATGAGTGAATATCTCAAGACCGCAGGTTATATGAAAAAGGGAGATTGGACAAAGTGTTACGCAAATAAAGCATGGATAAGATTATGTATGGAGAACTTCTGACAAACATTTCTGTGAACGCTGAAAACAAGTCTCAGGGTTGTTTGGAGACAGGACGTTAAATTCAGTGGAGGGTATGTATTAGGACAACAGGTGTGGTTGTATAAAATGTTTCTTTAAATCTTCAGTTTTAACAATATTGTGAGCAAAGAATCAATGAATGAATTACCGACTTTTTTTTAAGCAATGCTTATCTTTCTGAGGTGGAGAGTACGGGTACACAATGTAACACAATGAAACTTATGTAGTCCTTTTTTGTTTTCCAGGCCTGAAAGTATCCGGAAGTTGTCAAACTCTTTAAAGCAAAGCGTACTGCAAATCTTGGTTTAAACATAGCCATACTGGTTTGAGGAGTTTGTTATTGTTAAGGTTGCTATGTTTGGTTTTTCTTCGTTTGCTTTTTTTAAAAAAAAAAAAAAAAAACAACAAAAAAAACAACAAAAAAAAACCAACTTAATCAGTTTATTATTTGGTTTTATTAGTCTGTTGAAAGTAAAAAATATTCAAGAATGCTTCAAGATAAGTCTCTGGTCAGTAAATACTTGGAAGAGATCAGAAGAGGAGCGATAGCTAGTTAAAAAGTAATTATTTCCAGAGAGGGCATAGTGACCATTTGAAAGAATGAAGCTGAAACATGAAATAAATTGATTTTTTGCTTTTAGGAACCTTTTCTTTTTCCCATGTTTAGACACCTGGAGAGAAGGTAACTCTTTCAAACACTGTGCTGCAGGGAGAGCACGAAGGTGCTGCAGGGAGAGGTGGTGAGGGAGCTGCAGCAGGCGTGCAGTTGTGCACATGCTGGAGTACTCACATCTTCCCTGCCCATCGGCGTGGTTACCATGGGTCAGATAAACACCTCAGTATTCTGGTTCAAGTAATGCAAGCAGCCTACTTTCTAATATGTAGCCTCATGATCTTTTTATGAAGGTGGGGAAGTTGCCCGCTGTGCAGTGCTGTCGGTTGGTTTGTGGAGAGCTGAGAAAGGCCCTGCTGATGCCGCGGGTAGGCCCAGCCGTGCCAGCCTGGCAGTGGCTTGTTCTGGTGCAGGGAACAGCAGGTGAAGTGCTACAGGTGATGTCATGCTTCGCTTCTCGGCGAGGGTTTCATGTTGCCGTTTGCTTTGGCATTGTCACAGTGTCTGGTTGACTCCGGGAGGTTGCATCTCATTTAAATCTATCAATAAATCTTAAACGTTATATTCTGTCTTCAGAATTGTTGGGATGTCAGCCTGGGGATTTACTCTCTTATAGGAGACTATCAAAATGCCTTTACCTATATTGTTTACGCTTCTTTTACAGATGCTTTGCTGTTACAATTCAAATTGGTTATAAAGAAGGTAGCTCTGTGAGCTGAGATGAAATGAAACGTAAGGAGGAAAACCCTATGCAAAACTATTAAAGCAGTACAGGTTAAATTCTGAGTGTTTTGTTCTCCTTTCCTTCAAATGTAGAGTTGACTAAGAGGGAAATACTGTCTGGTTCTAGATTTCCTTAAAAATGAATAGAGAAGCTGGTTACTAAGAAGGCTTGCTGTATGTTCCTTAATAATTTTTAAGCTTGTTACTTATTACTCTTTATGAGCTCATATCTGGTGTAAGTCAGACTCTGGAATACCATAAAGAGCAATAACAGGAAGATTATTTTGCATATCTTAGGTATTTCCATGAGACTCTGCCCCCTGATAAAATGAGAGTCTTCAGTCTAGTTGTCTGTCTTCTGCGACTTCCCATATAGCCAGAAAACGAAAAAGGTGTTCTTACTGTATTGCTATACACAGTTTATTTTTGGAGGTAGCAATAAGGGTGTCCAGTAGATTCTGAAGCCAGCAGGGAGCACCTCCATTTAGGTATCTAACCTAATCTAATGGTTGTAGTACAGGCCATACACATTTTCTCATTTAATTCTTGTTTGAATGAGCATCAGTCTCTCTCAGAAGAACATCTCGTGTTGGTTTAGAAGTTGCCAGTATGGATAATGCACGGATCAGTATGCTGACTGAAATGAAATATGACATGAAAAGGAATAGGAACACCTGACTTGGTGGCATTTTTCTGTGGAAAAATAGTTGTTCCCACTTGTGAATTTTGACTTGAGAGAAAAGTGTATGGGCAAGTTACTAATTGCAATATTAAATTTTACTGAGTGCTCTGCAGTCCTGTAGGATAATGATGAGATCAGGGCTACTTAACAGTGAAATATACATCATGTGTGTGTTTTATTTGGGCAATATGCCTTCTTTGCATTGTTCTTTACTGTGCTGAGTAGTACTTCAGAAGATACTAGTGATGCCTCGGATAGATTCTGAATGTAAGAGGATTCTGTAGAAAGTCATTTTAGAAACATGTTAAGTGGTTGTAATTGGAAAGTCTTTGTATTTGTTGGTAGAGGAGAATATGTATTTCCAACACATGATTTTTGTATTAAGACACTAGCCTGGAATTCACAATATTTTGCTCGTCATGCTTTTAAATGTTTCTGAGGAAAAGCAAAGTTTAATGAGTTACCACATAACAAGGCTTCTGTTTTCTGTGTGTTCGAATCTGTGTTTGTATTAAGTCTAATTAAATAAAAATGTGCTTCTGCACTTAGCAGCTTGGTATGTGGGCACTGTACACAGCTTAAAAACAAACAACTCAGTACTGTGAAATCTGAATTTTTTCTCATCTGCTTTTTAATTACCTCTTTTTTTTTTTTTTTTTTTTTTTTTTTTTACCTCTGTGTCCTATAGTCATACTTGAATCACTAAATAATTTTAGAAATAAACCTTGACATCTTAAAGAGCTAAAAACTACTCAGAGTTCAAAGGGAACAGGTTTGCAAGGTCAAGTCCTTAAGCTACATGGGACAAATCTTGGGAATTCTTAAAGTAAAATGATGTAGGCACATCTGTGCTCCACAGTGGTCAGCCCCTTGGTCTGTATTGCAGGTTGGTGTGAGGAAGACAATTATATCAGTTCTGTGAGGCTTGAAAAATGTAAGAATGGAACAGCAGCAAGTCAAACTTGTAGAGGAGATTTGGGGTACAGCAGGTGCTGGAGAATTTGAGTAGTTGGGAAGTTTTATAAGTTTGTGATAAAGTTGAGGCAGGATCTAGATGAAAGCTACTTATCCTGAGTGTATTGATGAGAACTGCAGCTTCAATGTAATTTCTTTAGCTTTAGCCAAAAGCGTTTAGACCATCTTAAACAGATTAATAGTTTGTGTCGATGTGAGACAGAAGGCTCTTAAGCATGTGAGTTTGGGAAGGAAGAGCATTTGCTGTGGAAAATGCAGCTGTAGAAGTAGCGTCCTAACATGGCTTGGGAAAGTCATGATACTGCCTTAATGATGAAGGGAATTGTTCGCAGGGCTGCTCTGTGAACATGTTGTACACAACCCAAGGAAAAGGAGATCCACAAGCCCAGGTAACTGCGTTCCCTGTCAAAGGCATGCCATAAAACTGGGCATCCAGATGTGTCCAGCATTGTGTGGTCTGTCTTGTTGGTTTTGTTAGGCTTTGTAATCCCCTCGAGAAGTTGAAGGTATTAAGTGTCAAGACCTCCTTCTGCAGTCACTTGTGATTTAAATATGGTCTTATCAGGTTGAAAGTGCATGACATTTCTTAAATAACAGAAATATTCTTCATCGATAATAAATCTTCCGCTCTGATATCATTCGTTCTTTGTCACCCATTTAAAGAGAGGCATGGTCATGGAACAGGTTAAGGTTATCCGTGCCCTGACTGGCTCTCCAGGAGACTGGGTGAGCCTTCAGTCTGGGCAGCTTGCCTCTTTCTTCTCTTCGGGTATACCAAGAGGGGAAAAGACGACAAAAGCAAAGAATGCTGCCTTTCATCCCTTCTTTTTAAAGGAGAAATAAATAAATAAATAATAATAAAGCATTCCATGGAAAGTTGACCCTTGTGCTAAATCATGATTGTGAAATGGCAGGATAAATTATCCTTTTGGTTGTTCGTGATGCGGCAGAAACTCCTATTTTTATTTATTTTTTAATGGTTTTAATCTACCAAATTTTGTTATTTATCTGATTTTTCAAAGTAGCACACCCTGAAAGAATAAAACTGAGTGTGATATTTACAAGGAGATAAACATTGCTGAACTTTAACTTTGTTTTCAGATATCAGTGCCATATAATTAAAAGTTGCTAAATCTGCTTTTTCACTCTAAAAGAAGAGAGAAGTAATAGTAGGAATACATGATAGGAACAAGAAAAGATCAACAACTGTATTTTGGAATATCTTCAGACTAAACAAAAAGGAAACCTAGTAGGACAACCATATTTTTATGTATTAAGGCTAATAAAGATAGGCATTCCTGTAGTTTTAATGGTCTTATGATAAACCTGGCACCATTGTTATTCTTATAATATGTATTTACTTATAATTTATGGTATTAAATAAATATTATCTCATCTGCTCCCTGTCTTATTATAGCTACTGAAATGGTTTGGGTAGTTTGAAGTAGAGGCTCTTCATTGTGGAAAAATTATACCAGAAATGCATTCTTTCACTAAAACTTCAAACTTCATAAAACATTTTTTATGAAAATTGAAAGAAAGAAAGAAAACTGAAGAAAGAAAAATGAGGCTATAACCATAGAGTATTAAGAAAATGTATTTTTTCTCCTCTCTATAAAACTTCATAATGGTTAAATTCACTGACAACATGTGGATAAATGCAAATATCAATTAAAAGACTAGAGTAACTTCGTTAGTATCAACTGCTTGGCGAAAGGCTGGTGTCTAAAAATAAATATAGGTTGTTCAGGTAGTAGTTTGTTTTTGTTTTAAAGTAGGAAGAGAATATCCTGATCGGTTAGTAGGTGCACAAAGACTGTCCATTTTAACACTGTGTTCCTGCTGTTTCAGTAACCTTTGATAATCTTGAATCAGTCCAAACTCTTGGCTGTCAGATTTTTCAGGTACTTCAGGAATACAGAGCCCAGTCTTCCACACAGCTGCAAGTGGCTGCATTTATGCTTTCACTGAATAGGAAAGGATGCTGATGCTTTCTTGACTCAAAAAGCATTATTTGATGTGTCAAGTACTTCCTCCATTCCTTGCGCCTGAAAAAAATGAGAATTGTGTTGCTTTTGTATGTTGCTCCTTTTTTCTTCTTCAGTGTTAATATTTTATCTTATGTTTGGAGATCAGACGCTGGCGGTTGTGCAGCAGCCTCTTTGAGATATCTGCTGGTATTCTATAGCCTTTTCAAAGCAAAAGCCATCTCTCTCAGGCCTTAATCCAAAGAAAATACGGCTATTATAAAATGAAACCATATGGAATAAACTTTTAAGTGAAAAGCGAGGTCTAAGCCCCTTATGCCGGTGAGGTATCATGCCAACTATTGGTTTGGCACTCAGAATATATTTTTAAGTAATACTTTCCATTTCCATTCTGCCTTGGAGACAATCTGTCATTATTAGCCTGCCACCAGAATCAGAAGTGCAAAAGGTCAGTAGCTATAGACCTTCTTATTCGCTCCTGCTATACGAGGTCTTCTTCCTTTTGTCTGTAACTCTCCGCTTATTTTCCTGTTCTTTTTGCAATTTCTCTTGTCATGCTGAGACATGAGCAGTATGAGGAGTAAGATTGCAATAAGGATAAAGAAATAATGTGGAACTTTGGTTGTTCTGGAAGAGAAAAAGTCAGTGTGATGAGGGCAGAAGAGACAGACTTGTCTGGTACCTTGCACATGCCTTGCGTGGAAGGCTGTGGGCTGAAATGCATCTTGAAACAGTACCAGTGTAGCTGGTATGGTCTGGGGTAGTTCTAAGAACAGGGAAATGTGTTTATTACGTGAAACAATACAAATTGAGTTTCTAGTCTTTTTTGACTTGTGCCAACCCGTAAACTTTTCCTTAGTGGAATTTAAAGATGTGTTTTATTATCTTCTTCAACAGCAGGACCACCAAAAAGCAGAATGTCATTTCTGTTAGTGTTTCTGCTGTCATCTCTCATAGACGCCTTTCATTGCAAGCATTCCCACTATTTTGTCATATTTTGTCACTGCTCACCAGGAATAGGAGCCAATGAGGCATGTTTCCCAGTCGTGGTGGAAGGTCTCACTGAAGCTGCTGTTTTCAGCATGATTTCTATTTATCGTGCCCAGTAGGCAGCCTAGCGAGTACAGTTCCTTTATTGTTATACCTGTTCACGGTTTGTTGTTAGAGGTTTTCTTTTTTGTCTACCATGCTTCAGCCTGCAATTATACACACCATTTTCTTCCCACTTTCCTTTAATAAAGACAGGAGAGCTGCATTTGTTGAGGGTGAAATCTTTTTGAAAGCTGAGTATCAGAGAGAATTCCCCAAAGGCTCCAATTAAAAGCGACATAAAAGCCTCTTTTCATAGAATTTCCCATTATGGGTTGTAGGTGCTTGGGGCTGAAGTAGCTTTGAAAGGGTGTGTGTGTATATATATATTGTGTGGGAGGAAAAAAAATTTAAAAGGGGTTGAATTTCATGAAATAAATAGTTTATGCCCTATATGTATGAGGTGTTGTTTCTCAGACTAGAACATTTTCATTACTTGGTGTAAACTACTGTGGGATGAGAATACAGAGAGCAAATTGTGAAAGCCTCTGATTACGGAACACCACTGATGTTATACTTTTTGTATGTGTGGATGACAATGATTTAAACAAAGCAAATACAAAATAGTTGTATTGCTGAATTAAAATAGCAAGTCCTGTAAAAGTAAGCGTTGAGGAATTAAAGTACTTGTCAATAATGTGTGACTATGACTATGACGTGTGTCCTTCATTCTTGTCCTCCATCTGGAAGTGATTATGAAAGATTGGCATCTTTTGTTTTCAGAAGGGCTGGTTTGTGGAAAGGTATTTTTTCATTTGGCAGGGAAAAAATTCCCCCATTGCACTGTTTACAATAAATAGCTTTTTGGGCAGGGGCAAGGCATTAATTTTCCAAGTGTTTGGTGTGTGTGTGTTTTTTTAAAAGTCTTCATTTTAAATATACTCTGTTGGATATGTGTCACATATTTTTGTGCCGTATGTAAGCCTTTGTGTAGGATTTGCTGCAGATAGTCAAATGTTAGTTTGATATTTCTGTAATGCCTTTCATAAGGAAAATGTCTTACTTTTCCAATGAAATTGTTCTAGTAACACGTCTCTGGAAGCAGTGGTGTCTGTTGTTTTTGTATTTTGAACAGGTAATGGTCATACATGAATTACAAGCTAGTCTCTAGCAGGGACACTGTGGGAGGATGAACACGGAGGAGCTGGAGCTACTGACTGATTCCAAATACAGAAACTATGTAGCAGCAGTTGACAAAGCGCTGAAGAACTTCGAATATTCCAGTGAATGGGCAGATTTAATATCTGCACTGGGGAAGCTGAACAAGGTATGCCTGTCAGGTGCCTTTGGAAAAGATTCAGGAACAGACAAAGAGTGATAGTGTAATAATGTAAAAGGGTAAGGTTCTGTCAGTCTAATATGCTTGGAAATAATTTCAACTTGAACCATATGTTGAGTATGTGCAGGGAGCAATAAAATCAAACAAACTCCGTTGAGTTTGGAATCTTCAGTCAGGGTCATAAAATTCCCTTTACACACACAGACACACATTTTACCAGTGTGAAGCTCTGTAGAATTTGGCACGGAAGGCATTTACATTGTCTTTTAAACCTTGTGGAAAATCAAAGACAGTACTGTTGGCAGTGCCAGTGGGATAGTTTCTTTGTGTATCCCTTTTTTAAAATCATAACAGTTCTTACAGCATGTGTATACCATACAAAGTGAAAGCACTATGTATTGTGGAACAAAAATATAAAGACAAATACATGTTTTGGTCTTCAAGTGTTTATACAGTTTCAGACAGTGGTAAACTTTAGTATGTTGCCTCAGTCATGGCAGTTTTTAAACTTTGGGTGGTAACTTGTTTGGGGTAACTTTACTAGTCCTCTTTGAGCTACTGGCAATGCATTTCAACAAGTGGAGTCAGTAATTTTTGTCCTGAACTACTGCAGTGTGATTGTGGCACAAAAGGACTAGTAAAACAAAGTGAATAAGCTGTAACTGAGGAACCCGCAGCAAGTGAAGTTCTAAATGCCTTAGCGTTTCCAGCTGTAGCAGGTGTACAAGTGGAAAGGCATTGCAAATAAAAAGCTCCAAAGTACATGTTAAAAGCTTTGTTAGTTGTGTTGTAAAACCAGGTGTGTGTCTTGACTGACCGTGTTTGGGAACTCATTTGTAAAATGTGCGTATGATGTTTAACTTGCTTTGTTCTGTTTTTCTTATGTGTTGATTTATTTATCAGGTGCTGCAGAACAATGCAAAGTACCAGGTTGTTCCGAAAAAGCTGACTATAGGGAAGCGCTTAGCACAATGCCTTCATCCAGCTCTGCCAGGCGGGGTTCATCGGAAGGCACTTGAAACGTATGAGATCATCTTCAAAATCATTGGGCCCAAGCGTTTGGCCAAAGATCTGTTCCTATACAGGTACAATAGTTTAAACAACTGTAGTCTGAATGCACGCTTGAGATGCTTTTGGTTTCCTGCAGCTTATATTAATAATATTGCTTTGTTATATGGCAACAATCAGCCAGTTTCTGTGCTCGTGTTACTGATGCTTGTGTAATACTGTTCTTCTGAGTACCGTATACCAAAAGATATGCAGGTCACCTCATTTTTTTTTTCCTAGGAACAAACTCTCTAGTGGTAGGAAATCTGGAATTCATTATTTCTTTATGGAAACAATGTTTTGTGCATATATTTACATAATTGAATTAATTGAAATGTTAACGTTTATTTCCATGTATTTACATGTTTCTGTGATTTGAGTGTAGCTTATCACAAAGAAACTGCCTCTTCCAAGCAATCAGGGCAACAAAACAGAAAGAATAATTGTCTGTTTTGTTTGAATGGTGGGCAGGTGCAAAACTTTTCTTGCTGTCAATTTCTAGAATTGACTGTAATGAAAGAAAGGATAACCTTGAAAATAAAGTGTAGTGAAAATACAGATTCCTAAACCTCCAACAAGGTTCTTGGATGGGTGAGCGAGGGCAAGACATTAAGCTGTTTATTATGCAAGGAATAGAAGGATGTGTGCATACGTGTATACACACAGTTTTTAATCTTTAGCTATCTCTAGAGATTAAAATTTTGTCAATTTCAGAAATCATAGACTTAAAGTTGAATTCTGATTAGGTAGCGAAAATGTATGTTAATGCTTGGAAATAAATTGTGTACCTTAACTTCAGTTATTCTGTCTTTCATTGGCAATATGTTTATATATAGTTACTTTTGTGGAGGGAGAAATCTCAGTTTTCTGGTCTTATTTTATATTTTTTAAGATTTTGTGAGCTCACAGCTCACTATTTTTTCCTTGTGTGGTTAGTCAGTAGCTGCAGCATCTTGCTAACAGTAAGTTCTAGGACAGTGAAAAATGCTACCTTGTGTAATGTAACTAAGAGCCATTGTTGCTGGTGCTTAGGAGGAGATGAAGACATTCTGATTACGGCATTATCAAAGATTCCAGTATTTTTCATGTAAGCAGAATGTGTCTAAGCATCAAATCTTGAAGAACAAGTAGTAGCCTTACAAAGAAAGACTGTGGGTAGTGTGCTAGTTATTGAACAAAAAGACATTTTCTGCAGAAAAACAAACCCATTGACAATGGCAAGACAGTGATTCTTGTAGATAAAGGCAAAATAACTTTTACAAACAATTCTGCTATTTGCAAAGATTTTCATTTCTTTGTAATGTGTGCAAACTTTATATCCAGAATGATTTTCAATAGTGGATCTGTAGGTATGTAGTTTAAGACCCTTGTCTGAAACTTATCTTTATTACCGTTCATTTTTTTTCCTCCATGTGTCGGGAGTATTCTCACTTGAGTGCTCGCCGACTTTGAAGACTGAAGTTGTGTTCACACACCATTGATTACTGGTGTTATTTGTAATAATTTGTTACATTTAGTAGCAACAGCAGAAATGATCTTAATATGTAGGATAATCTCTTTTATTTAGCTGATCACATTTTTAACTTTTACGCACCTACATTTTCATGGTAAACTCAAAAATATACTCTTTTTCTAATCCTTTAAATATTTCAGTGTAAACAGTGGCATTATTTTTAGGTTGAGAATCTGTTTCAGACTGAATTTTGAAGTAAATCTTGTTGCTACTTAACAGTACAAAAGCCTTCAAAATGTATCTTCAGATTATTTGGTAAAGTAAAAGGTCATTGTTTTTATTTTATAATAAAAGTGTTTTTATAAACTACCTCAAAGGTTCCTGTCTATTTTTGTTTGTTCTTAATAAGTGGAAAGACAACGCATTTTAAAATAGTTTTTCCATTGTGATGTAGTTTGACAAAATTAGCATTCTATCTTGTATACTTGCTTCTAGTTTGATATTTGTGTCTTTAGTGAAAGGCACATTCATTTCTTGGCCTTTGGTGCTTTACTGTTAAAGCTCATGATATTAATCTTGATACACCAACCTGTCAATTGGGGGGCAGTTGTGCAGCGTGGTGGTCTGTGTCAGTGCTAAATTCCGATATTAAAAATGTGACATTTAGAACTACATTGGGCATATCTGCAACAGTTTTACGATATAAATGAAACTGTCTCATGTGAGCAGCTTCCTAAAAGAGGTAAATTTTATTTTTCCACAGTTCCGGGCTATTTCCACTCCTTGCCAATGCCGCTATGTCTGTCAAGCCAACATTATTGAGTCTGTATGAGATTTATTACCTCCCTCTGGGGAAAACACTGAAACCAGGTCTACAAGGACTGTTAACTGGGATTCTGCCTGGTTTAGAGGAAGGGTCAGAATACTATGAAAGGTAAGGATACATATGTTAATAAAGCAATATGACTATTTTTTTCCTGCTACTTTTCATTACATACTTATTTATGGATTTTTTAAAGATAAATGATACAAATTTAATTCAGTCATATTAATTGCAACTTAACATTACAATGTAAGATTCCAAAGAATAATTATGGTAAATTAACTGTTAGTTGTTCCTTATATTGAAAGGGAATTTACATTAAGTAAACTTAGCGTTACAATTCGGTTATGGAAGTATATGGCATGCTAGGAACAGAAACATCAGGAACCACTTGTATCAGGAAGCACTTCTTTACTGTGCAGGTTGTGGAGCACAGGTTGCTGAGAGAGGTGGTGGAGTCTCCCTTCTTGGAGACCTTCAAAAAGCCACGTGCATGCAGTCCTGGGCAGCTTGCTCTGGGTGTCCCTGCTGTGCCAGATGACCTCCAGATGGTCCTTCCAGCCTCAGCTGTTCTGGGATTCTGTGAACATACTGCTTGTTTCTTTTCATGGGTTGTCGCTGAAATTATATTTGCTGTATTAGTTCTGGGTTTAAGATACACAGACCAAGTTTCCATTGTTAAAATTTGTTTTTTTACCATATCCAAGTTATAATTGAATCACCTGTGTGAGAGACAGGCAGCAATGATCCACCAATCTGTATGGATTATTAATATGTTTCTAGCAGAGTGGCCTGGGAGGTAATAGCTCTTCTTACACTGACTGGGGCTTAGGCTTGCTGGTTATTTTGATCGTAGTAGCTGGGGCACTGGTGTAGATGAAGTTACAGTCCACAGCTTTGAGGTTTTGGAATTGATCATGTGCTGACATATTTTCATAGAATATCGCTTGGAACTTGGGAAGCTAGAATTTTACCACTTGTATGTGAAGAACAATTTAACCGTACCTGTTTCCATTTCTGCGTAGGCAGATACAGCATAGTTGGCATACCAACTACAGTGGTCAAGGGCTACTTCTTTGCTGTGCAGTTTCCATCACTCTCCAAGGGCTGCTCAGCTTGCCTCTCAGGGCCTGCCATACTGTGTGGAGGTGCTGCCCATGACTGGGGAGAAGTGAGGGCAGTGAAAGCGATTGCTCTTGCTCAAACAATTATTATGCCTTGTTATTGCCAGAAGTGCCTGGTGTAAGGCATCAGAGGGCAAAAGCTGTTTCCTTCATTCTTTTCTTCAGTAGCTGTGCTTTCCTGCTCTCTCTGTCTCAACCAACAGTTGGCTTCAAGTAGCAGATTAAAAAGTTATTTGGCCCATTGAACATAAAAAGTATGTAAGGTGAAGCTGTGGGCATGCAGAAGTGCTCTGTAAGCCAGGCTGGCCCAGGCTTGCTAGCTGGATCACTCTGTTCAGGCTGCATTAAGAGGTTCAGGACCAGGGCTTCTCTTAGCCACTCAAAATAAAATGCCATTCTTCCCGTAAGGCTTGATTATTAATTTATTAGAATTAGGGGTGAGGGCAAGGACTGTGATGCATGACCTAATTCAGCTGACTTGGTTTTATCCTGCAGAACAAACACGCTGTTGGAGAAGGTTGCCTCAGCTGTGGACCAGTCAGCGTTCTATAGTGCTCTCTGGGGTAGTCTGCTCACAAGCCCTGCAGTTCGCCTGCCTGGAATCACTTATGTCCTCTCCCATCTGAACAGAAAGCTTTCAATGGAAGACCAACTCTATATAATTGGCAGTGACATTGAATTAATGGTAATGTTTTACTGACAGCAGTAACATTGGTGTTAGACTTATTTATATAATAAGCTGCTTCCAGGGGGGTTTAGATATCTTTGGTATCTTTGAATGTAGCCTTTGAAAATAAAAAATGGACATTAGTTTGTTACACCTCCAGTTAAACTAATTTTTTTGAGCACGATGAAAGTGTTGCAAAGCTGATTTAGTGTTTCAGACCTGCTTAGGTTTGGTATAGAACTTTATCTCCATTCATGACTTCAGTTAAAAATGGCTGTCGCTTTTTTAAAAAAATATTGTCCTACATTTAATATATTGTTATTTAAAGAAAGCAAAAGCTTAATATTGATAAATACATAGTTCAGGGAACCTGCTGGTTATGTTTCTTCAATGGTAAAATAACTATATACTCCTGTTTTGTTTAATTATTTAAAATTCTAAAATAATTTTATTTCATACGTTTCCCCATATTTATAAGCAGCTGATCTTATTTTGTGAGAGTTCAGTTATATCTACCTACTTAAAAAAGATAGAGCAAATAACTTACTTTTGGGTCCTGCTGTTACTTCAGGTGGAAGCAGTAAGCACATCAGTGCAAGATACCAGTGTCTTAGTACAAAGGAGCACGTTGGACCTTATCCTTTTTTGTTTTCCATTCCATATGAGCCAGGTAGGTTATTAATATAAGAGACACTAATGGGCAAACTCTTAAAGGCACTCTGCTTCTTAATCAGTAGCAGTATTTATGCAGTGTTTGTAAGTGTTTTTTCTCCAAGTTTGAAGAGTCACCTATAAGAGATTCTCTTACAGGTTTGGCTCTTCTCATGTCATGATTCTCCACCCTTGTTCTTTCTGACCTGGTGTGTTAACTTCCACTTAACACATACCCAAACCCCAATATACAATATTGTGTCTAGTTGCTGCAGAAGCTTTTAATTTGCTCTAATTCGATTTGAAAACCATCTGTTTATGTGCAAGTGTCTGATTCTCAGCATTCAAAAGCAGAGAAAGCTAATCTTTTTAGCATAAGTGCTTCAGAACATGAAAAAATTAAAAAATAATTACTGGTTTGGTTCAGCCCAGTGGAGCTGGAGTAATGGGTGATAAGACCTAGAAACTGTAAGGTCTATTTTTTATTTTTTTATTTTTTTAATGTAGGTATACAAAATTCTCACTTTGTTAGAAATTATGGAAAACCTGCACTTTCCTGTATAAAGAGCTATGTTTTTCCATGATGAAGTGGTTTTTTCACACTTACCAATTAGTATAAGAATATTTTGTGTGTCCCTTTATAGCTGGTAGGATGATGAAATTATCAATACAGATTTTTTTTTTTTAATATTAAGACTTATACAAACCTTCAAAACAGTAACAGATGGAAGTTACTTAAAATTCTTTCCTCTGATTTTTTTTTAACTGTGTTTTAGTTGAATTTGCTTTCAATGCTTTTGTCTAATAAAGAAAATTAAAGAAAGAAAAACAAGTTGCTAACGAAGTCAAGTATTTTTGCTATTTATTAAGGGTGTATATATTTTTATATACTACAGAGTGTTTGTCTAAATAATATTTTTTTTTTTGGTTTCCTAAAGGCAAGATTGTGTTCTTGTACTACTCTGAATTCATATATGACCATGAAATTAACGATGTTTTAATGTACAATAAGCTGCTACCGTAGAAGGAGTGTTACTTTTCATAGTTAAATTGAGTCTTGTTTCTAACTTCAGGCAACGCGTCCAGACATGATCAGAATTTTGTCAGCAGCCCTTCATGTAGTACTGCGCAGGGATATGTCGCTCAATCGAAGGCTTTATGCATGGCTTCTGGGTAGGTTTGCGCTTTGATTTTTGACTGAAAGTGGAATAAAGATTCATTGGCAGTGTTTTACTATATTATGGAGAAAGCTGCTCGGAAAAATGAAATGCATAATTTGTGTCACAAGGAAGAAAAGCAATCTGGCTCTCTGGGCATACATGAAGGATGTCATGCTGAAACCTACCTGTTACATAAATTGTTTGTATGTTTTGCTATAGCAGCAGTTATGGGCTGCATTCAGACATGCACAGACACTGAAAGGCAAGTTTTGTCTCCCTAAAACCTTACAAAAGAAAACCAGAGAACAGATATTGTAGACTGTAACAGTTGGAGGATAACAGGACAGAAGGGATGAAAATAAAACGGAATGTTAAAATGTGTTGATACTATATTGATAGAGGCTTGAGCATGCAAACCTTAACTTGAAGCTTCATTAAATATTTGCATGGTTGAATTAACGAATCACCAATTATTTTTCATGTCTTCCACAGGCAAAAAACATTATTTCAATCCCATTTGAGGGTAAAAATGGATTACTGAGAAGACAGACACTTTTACTACTACCAAATGATAGATTATCATGTATTAATACAGGCTTACTCTTCTGTATGAAATCAGTTTGTAATCAGAAAAGAATGCGAGAGAAGAACAACTATTTAGAAGATAGTAGTAATTACTTAGGGAATATTTAGAAAATTTGGAAATTTTCTAAATAAAAAATATTCTTATTCAGCCTTTTTCTTTTGAGAAAATGAAACCTGTGGTCACATATAGCTGGTCTGTTACTCTTGAAAACCACTTTCAGCCCACTCTGAGAGAGAATTCAGGATCTTAGATGTGGGAGTTCCTAAGTGCGTCATAGAAACCAGAGACTGAATGGAGAGAGATGGTGTTTTCTCATCTGGAGGGAAGACATTTATGCTGTGCTCTTACCTTTTTTTTGTTTAGCTTCCTATCTCACTAGCAAATACAAATGTACTACTCAGGCTAACCAGAACCCTACCCAGCAGCTGTACTATCTTTCCCAGCAGATAGATAAGACGTCAGAGCCAGGTAGCCTGTGAGTGAATGGGGAAAATAAGTAGCCAAGGGACATGAGGGAGAGAACTGAAGGCACTAAGGGAGGGATGAAATAAGTAATACTATTTTTCATGAGGGAATTGGTTTTGTTGTTGTAGAAGCTGCAGGGATTTAAAGGATTAACATGAAAATATCTGGGCTTTTTTTTTGTTTTGTTTTGTTTTCCTGCAAAACTACGTGGATTCTTTCTTTTCAGTCCTGCATATTAAATTCACACAACTTCTTGCCAGATGGACGTCACCCATTAGATGATTAAATATATCAACTTCAGCAAAAATCTTTTCATGCTTTAATCATTTTGCAAGACCCTGACTTGCAAATTATTCATCTTTTAAAGAAAGACAGTGAAATGCACTGTCATGCTGCATGCCTACATTTTCCAATTTAGCTAAGTTTGGGGGGATTAGATATGTCTTCTGCTGTCATTGAAAAAGATATTTCATGCTTTTAAAATTGCTTTTTTCTTGGTTGTGGAAGCTCCTACAGCCATTGCATGAGTGAGGTTCCCACTGAAAGATACTGGAACTTCAGAAAATAGTTTCATAATGACTATTCCTGGTCCTGTTCTGCGAATAGTTAGTGCCTCCATTAAATATATTTTCAGAGAAACTTCTTGGCATTTTGGCTTTTTCTTTTTACACTATGCTGCTTTTATATTACCATGGTATCCTACTGCTAACACGTGGTGTATGTGTAGGGGAGTCAGTTATGTTTGAAGACTCTCTGAAGTCTGATGATCTGCATGGATTACTTAGTTCTGGTGTTAGCTATTCCTTCCTATTGTTTTGTAGCTGGGAGTGGTCTTACTACCATTTCCTAGGCATAAAAATGACCTTCCATCTCTTTGAATTCTGGTTAGCTTAACCATTGATAACAGCGGTCATTTTAGGTTGCTGCTGAGCAGAATTCTCAGATTTCCCTTTTTTCTTCTTTTGTCAAATCAGTTGTGTGTCCTTGTAATATTAATATTGACATATTCTTATGGGACATAGTCCTAGAGTGTCTTCTTGGAACTATAATGTTTAATGTATGCTGTGGTATTGAATGCCTGTTTCTTTTCTGTAAGAAGTAATTTGATTAGTAGTGTTGAATGAAGTTAAACTTTGTAATTTGTGTGCAAACTGCTTGCATGGAAGTATCACTTAGTTTCTTGTATTAAACTCTTTCTAAAATGTATTTCTCTTGCCAACATTACTTGGACATCATCTTGGTAAGTTACCAGTGCTAATATGTTAATTTGTAATTTAAAGAAGTTGATAAAATATTCTATTAAGAGACAAATATTTATTTGCCTTCTCTTTTGTTTACTTGAAGGTTTTGATAACAATGGTGCCCTTATAGGACCCAGAAGTACAAGACACAGCAATCCAGAGGAGCATGCCACTTACTATTTCAATACCTTCTCTAAGGAGATGTTAGTCCAGGTAACTATACAATATTGTATTGTGGCATATATCTTCATAAATAGATCCTGACTGAAGTTGCTGTCTCTGTCTTGTGACTTGACATTGCAATGTGACCATGTAATTTGTCTTGTTGTGGTATTATGTCCTACTCTTCTAAAACCTTATCAATACAAAATGTAGTAAAGATATGAGACAATGTGTTTCTTTACAATAATAATAAGATCGGGACATATGTTAGATTTCTGCTTGTCCTATTCTTCCATGAATGAAGCACACATGGAAAATACTTGATTATAAACCCAGCACACTGAAGTCTTTTCTATCGCAGAATAGAATTGAAGAGTTCTTTTCTTCTAATTCCATCTGTGTAAGAAGGATCTTCTTACCCGCTAGGGAAGGGGAATGTCTTTTCTACTGTCCACTGGCAGGCAGGAATAGTCAAGCAAGTTGGCTGTCAGACTGTTTGACCCCTCAGGCCTTGCTAAGTGTGCTGGTATCACCTTGTCTCAAAAGCTATGCTCCTTCTCTCACAATAATTATAGTATACAGATGTCTTTCAAAATGCTGTGACTGATCTTGAAATCAGAAAGATGTTTTCTCATTAAGGCAAATTGATAATAACATCAGGATTTTTCTGATATTCAGTTAAATTGTGGTACTATGTATGGGAATTAGAGTGGGGATTCCAAGATTAGTAGCTGACAAGAATATTTAGCTTCCCCCTACTTGAAGCTGATATCCAGCAGAGAGCTAGCGCTTCTCAGTTTTGTCTGAAGTTAATGAGAACTGCTGATTTAGTGGTGAGGAAGAGAACTGAATTCCCGTAAAGCAAGGAACTTGCTGGTCCTCTCTTTACCCTTTTCTTACCTATTTTGCTTCCCAGGGCAGATGATGAATATCTAAACCTTGAGGAGAGGTTTGGATGAGATGCAGTTTCACCCATACCACGTATACAAAATGTAGTGATCTTTTACCATCCTTTAGGCACTTGTTCTGGTTGTCCTTTTAAATCTGCCCATCTGTGTGTCTTAAGGTCATTAAAGTTTTTCTGTCTGAAAAAAACTAATGGCAGTGTAAAGTTGAAACAGTCCATTTATTTTTTATTTATTTATTTTTAAGCATACAACTACTGTTGCACTAGAATGGAGAGTGGCTATTTTTGACAATGGGGATGATCTGGTTGGTTGGTTGTTTTTTTTGGTCTTAAAATACTTTAAGGGCATTAAAAGCAATGGTTTGTTCTAGAAGACATATATATATTGTTCCGTTCTGCCTTCTCTAGTAGTCTCTCAATGAATTGTACTCATTGAGAAAAATTATTGAGAGTTCTGACCTTCTAAAGACATGTTAAAGTACCGAAGCCCTTCCTTTCAGTATACTGGCTGATGCCACCTGATTTGTAGCAGGTATAAAAGTGGTCTGCCATGTAGGTGGGCATAGTATATGCTAGATGGACAGATTATTATTTATTCAGTCCATAAATTCTACATGCCTTGCATTCTCAAACAATTTCTTCATTACTTTTTATGTCTTCTTTTTTATTCTCAAGTTTGGTATCTATTTACAGTATGTTACTGGGCATTCTCTATTTCTTTTTGAATTTGAATATATACCTATTAATATTTCTGTGGATCAGAATTTGATCTTACAGGCGAAGCTGAGAGAATAGTTAAGCTTGGAGAGAATGAGCTGCATTGAGATAATGGTTTCCACTACTAAGAATTGTCCCTTTATATGCAACCTTTATTGTATCTTTCTTTCAAAAGCTGTTTTCTGGTGTTCTTTTTCATTTTCCTGTTATGCTCTTGCTCTTTGTAGGCCATGGTTGGAATATTACAAGTTAATGGACACGGAGAAGAAAGCACATTAATGCAAGACTTAAAGCCTTTTCGAATTCTTATCAGTTTGCTGGATAAGCCTGAACTGGGTAATTGTCATATTACTACTTTTAGTCTTTATTTTGTCTCACATGGTTTGCTTAGCTGATTTTTTTCTTTTGTTGGTCAAATTGAAAAAAGCTTTTTTCTTAATGGCAGTGCTAGTACTGGATTTCTAGATTTTTCCAAGCTAATAATTTTATGTAGTTGTTAGATTTACCTTCATCCAACTGCAATTTCTTCTACTTTCACCCCATGAAATAGGAAATTAAAGTCATAGGCAGAAACGACTGCATGTTGAAAGAAATGCTAATAGGATCTTTCTCATTTCTTTAACTGAACAGTGAATTTACAGTATCGACTCTCAGGTCTTGCTTTTGGGAATAATCTCATTCTGCTAATATGCACATAGAGCCCAGAGGTATTAGCAACAAAACAATTATTTTATTTCAGAAGAATTATCAGTTAGGAAGCAAGGTTTCTTTTTTATTTTTTATTATTGTTATCTTTCATTTTCCTTTCTGCAGTGTTAAGATGCAGCTTTTCATCATCAGTTTAAGTGCAGGGGACTGAGACAAAAGTGGATAAGGCAAAGTATTGACAGTTATTGAGCCTTTTTTTCTGTAGTAAGAGTTTGGGAAGTCACTGATAGTTATGGAAACTTCTGTCCAAAGGTTTGGGAGCAGAATAATAAAAGTGTATAAATACACCAATTGCAAGAGTAGAACATGAAAAAGAAGTGGATAAGACAGACTGCAGAGAACAAAATATCTGATAAGAATTTGATATCTTCCTTGTCATTTTGTGATTTTGTGGGGGTCAGTAATGTTTTCAGAGGCAATGTGTGCACATGAAGTTTTCTCGAAGTAACTGCAAAGCTGTGAGGATTCTTTCAGCAAAGTGAGATTTTGTAGTAGGATTTTGACTTGACTCGGTGACCATCATGTCACCAAAGGTAATTCAATAAGGCTAGGAGACAGCATGAGAAAACAAATGATATTTTCAGCTGGATCATCTTGGGAACTAATCGCAAAGTTGGTTTTGGTTGTTTATTTTTACATCTTAAAACTCAGGATTTAGCTCAAATCTGAAGGAGGCACTATTTCAAAAAATACGCTGTAGCTTGCATCTGAAATTAAAGAAAACCTACCTACATTTAAAAGGAAGATACTCAAAATATTTTCTTCTATTACTTGCATTTAAATATTTGAATATATTTTCTGTATGATAATAGTATAAACCTAGCTTCTGAGTAGGTATTCTAAAATGGTTGTTTAAAAGGTAACCTTGATTGAGAATCCATGTAGTTACATGTAATAATACCTCAAAGACGGTGTTTTGGCTTGAGCATGGTCCATGCTGTTGTGCTTGCCTAGCACTTCAACTAGATGTATTTGTATTGAGCCACCGCTGTACATGTATGGACCAAGAATTCCCCTTGTGCTTTAGGATACTCCTAGTTAGAGTAATTACCTGTATGTTTCTGGAATGGGAAAAAAAAATAAATCTGAAAATGAGGTAGTTTACGAAATTGAACAAAATGACTTACAGCTTCAGTGACCAAAGTTAATTAATGATTTGTTTAATTTCAAGGGTGGACTGTTGTGCTGTTATAACCCGTGTGTCGTTGCTGGTATTTCTCTTTAGGCCCTGCCATCCTGGAGGATGTATTGATTGAAGTGTTTCGAACATTATATACACAGTGCAAAGCAGAACTGGAGCTTCAGGCAGAGCCTTCTTTCAACAAAGATCACACACAGCTAAGCAGGTAGACAGTGTGTATAATGTATTTTACATTTGAAAAGAAATGCATCTTTCTGTTGCTGAAAGCGTGCTGTATCTAGGCCATGACTGTGAAGCCTGTGAGACTGTGACCTTGTTTTCTTCCTGATACAGGTTCCATTAATACTAATTGCATCTTCTGTGTTCACTGCAAAGGTCTGCAGGGCTCTAGTTTTTTTGTTTTTGTTTTTGTTTTTTTTTTTTAACATTTAGAATGCAAGTGATGTTTTTTATCCATGACAAAATTGCTTTTTTGATACAGCTGAAGTTCAGTATTTCGATGGTATAGATTAGTTGTGGCATTCTTTACATCTGAGTTTTTCCCACTTCCCTGCCCCTCACTCCCCCCCCCCCCAAAAAAAAAAAAGTGTGGGCTGATGAGCTTTCTTGTAGAAAAAATTGAAGATAGAGAGAGGTGTTAACAGTATTTTAAGATTGGTGCTGAATACCTTAAAATACAGAGGAGAAAAGTTCAAAGCAGGAAGGAAACAACTAAACAACTATAGGAATAATAATGAGAAAACAGACAGGAAACCTGGGAGCCATACAGAGACATTGGTATGCAGAGCCTGTCCTACACCTAGTTCTAGAGCAACAGCCATAGGGATGGGGGGGGAGATGTTTTGTCAGTGGTGACTGGCAGCAAGTAAACTTGGTGTAGTTACATAACTTAGAAATGAAGTCTAAAAATGAAAAATGTTTGCTTTTTTCTTTTAGCAAACTGAGAGAAAACAAGAAAACAGCAGAATTGATTAAAACTGCCAATCTTCTATTTAATTCCTTTGAGCCTTATTACATGTGGGATTATATTGCTCGTTGGTTTGAAGAATGCTGTAGGTAGGTTATAATGCTCTGTATTTTTCTGTTTGTGTGTTCTTTTTTTCTTTGCCTTTAATGAAGTTATCCTAATAAGATCATCAAAGTTGTAAGTCTGACTAACCCAATTTCCTTCTGTGATAAGAGGACCTGCCTAATAGCTGAGGAAAAGGCTGTGGATGTTGTTTACCTGGATTTTAGTAAAGCATTTGACACAGTTTCCCACAGTATTCTCCTGGAGAAGCTGGCCGCCCATGGTGTGCAGTTTGCAGTTTGCTGGGTGAAGAACTGGCTGGATGGCCAGGCTCAGAGTCATAGTGAATTGAGTTCAGTCCAGTTGGTGGCGGGTCACCAGTGGCACTCTGCAGGGCTCAGTCTTTGGGCTAGTTTAATGTTGTTATTGGTGATTGGGATGAGGGGATTAAGCGCACCCTCAGGAAGTCTGCAGATGGTAGTGAGTTTGGCTGTGCTTTGACCTGCCTTGAGGGTAGGAGGGCTATGCAGAGCCATCTGGATAGGCTGGGTAGATGCACCAAATCCAATAGCACGACATTCAACAAGGCCAAGTGCTGGGTCCTGCACTTAGGTTGTAACAACCCCATGCAGGGTACAGGCCTGAGGAAGAGTAGCTGCACAGCAGAAAAGGACCTGGGGGTGCTGGTCAGCGGCCGGCTGAACATGAGCCAGCAGTGTGCCCACGTGTAATTGCTGTTATGTGCAAATTTCTGAGTAGCAGTAGAGAACGTTAGCAAGAATGTGTTACAATTGACACAGAAGGACCGTTTCACTGAACTATAAAGTTCACTATCTATAAAGCAGGCTACTAGTTTTAGGAAGAAAATTGTCTGTTTTAATGAGAGATGGTTACCTGATAGAGGTGTAGGTTGAGTGTTTGTTTTAAACATATGTCAAAGACATAATGCTGTTTGTGTTGTTATTATTTAATCTTTTGATAATTACTGTCAGTGTTTTAGACTTGTTTTCTGTGATGTTTCTATTTCAAATAAATCACTTTTTCAAACCTGGGGATATATGTTCATGTGCTCTTCCAAAACCAAGAGAAAAGATTAGCATAATTAACTATTACTGAGAATGTGACACTGCCCTTACCACCACCCTCATGAATGAGTTGGAGAAACAAATTCCTTTGTTCATATCCTTTGTTTATAATATCTTCAGATTGCAACGTGCTTTCAGTGTGTCTGTGTCCTGTCTAACTTTATTCAGCAATAAACGCTCACCAGATTTTGAATTCTTGTTGATAATAAAACAGTGCTGGCAGTTGAAGCTGAAGTGAACATTTAGAAGAGCCTATTGTTTTTATCTTGCATGGCTTTAAAGCTTTTTGGGCCTTTTATTTCATTTTTGGTTAACTTAACTATTTAATGCCTTGGATATTGATCTCTTCACAATGACTGCTTCCAGTAGCCCTTTAATTCTGTCATTGGTGCCTGTGCTCATACCAGAAAATATTGCTGTACATGGTGGAGTCACAAATGCAATTTTCTTTAGCATTAATTTTGTTATTTTATGAACAAAGGCTGTTTTACAGTGAAAGGCTGGTTGCATGCTTTCAGAAGAAGCCACAGTGGGGCAAGTGTGGTACTTGACAGAAATAGGAGAGACTCCTTAGTTGTTTATAAGAATTCTCCTTCAGGAGTACAACTTTTTATTAACTTAGAAATGCGGTCAATGTGATGTGGAAAAGATGTCATGAAACTCTATTTGAATTTTGCAGGAGGACATTACATGCCAGACTTCAAACTGGGCCTGGAGGTGGTAATGAGCAATCTGAATTACCCCTGACAAATTTCTGCTTGTTAGTAGATTTTTTGTTGGATATAGTGTCTTTGGTAAGAACTGTTTTGTTCGTTGCTAATCCTGGCGTATTGTATCTTTATAGTCTACATAAATTTTATATCTACATAAATATTATATCTACTTTATTAAATTTTCTTACCAAAAAGATGTAGTCATAGATTGGTGGGCACCTTTAAAAAAATTTTTGATTTCAGTGTATGATTTTTTGGTGGGCAGGTTGGACATTCGCAAACTTCTAATGATGCTTATGCTTGAAACTTCTTTGTTTGTCCTCGATTTCTTTTTCTCTAAAGCTACACTGTATTAATTACAAGCAGTCTTTTGCAGTTTCATATGCTAGTTTAGATGTGCAACTTTCTTTTAAAGCTCTTTTAAATGTCGTGATAAGATGTATCTTTCTGTTGGCATTGCTTAATGTAGCAAAGACTGTTGGAACTGTTATTTTCTACCTGTCTTTCCTCAATTCTTTGCTTTCTCATTTCAAAGCCTACTAGAAGTATGAGAGTGCTGTGTCAGGTATGGCAATCAGCCTGTTTTCAATTTACTAATGATTTATTTTTACATTATTTTCCATTCTTTAATTTGTATGTTAAGAATATTGAAATAATAGTAGTATTTTTAGCCTTACAACTATATTTTGTAACTTGTGCGTGGTGAACAAGATGTACATTTCTGAAAGTTAAATATATTTGTTGGTTACCCAACGGTAAAGATAATTTTGTAAATTTTGGGAAGGATATAGTTCTTAGTCTCAGATATTAAGACAATCGTTTTCCATTTTCCGTGTGTTTAGAACACAGTTAAGCAAATGATAGGTACCCCTGTTATAGCCAATAACTTTGGAGTGGGATTTGTCTTACAACACATGAGCTGTTTTATTCCTCTTCTAGGAGACTTACATTGAAATACAGACAGAACACTTGCCTCAGCTGTTGCTCAGAATGATTTCTGCACTGACAAGCCACCTTCAGACTTTGCACTTGTCTGAGCTTACTGATTCTCTGAAACTCTGCTCAAAGATCCTTAGTAAGGTCCAACCTCCGCTGCTGTCTGCGGGTGCAGATGGTACGCTGCAGCTTCCTAGTGGACACAGTAGCTCCATCAAAGAATGGGAAAATAAAAAGGTAACTGATTATATTGTGCAGTGTCTTAGAAAAATGATACTTTTGTGTGTGTGTCACTTTCCCGTAATGAAAAGTGGGCTTTTGAAGTTGGTGTTGGACTGCTTACAGGCCTTCATTGGATTTAGCTTAACATACAGCAAAAGGTCTAGATTCTTAAGGGTTTTTATCTATATTTAATAGTATACATATATAAATCACTTCAGAATCAGAGAATTAGAAAACTAAAACTCCTGTTTGATATTTTAATGCACTTCAGAAGTCTGATCTCGTAAAATAACTGAACTCAGAAGAATTCTTCTCCTTGGTTATGTATGAGGCATGTGTTAATTCTTCTATCACCCAATTTATATGCATCAGATGAATATCAATTGTTTTACTGTCAAGTTCTTAGAGTTATTTATTAAAGAAAAAGAAGTTACAAACCAGCCAGCAGTTATTTCTTTTAACAATTTGTCTAACGTGTTCCAGGCAACCATGGCAGTGGAAATTATTTTAAGTGACATGCCCTGAAATCCTTGATCGCTGATGTATCCAGATGAAGAAACTAGAGGAACATCATAGAGTGGTTTAGGTTGGAAGTGACAGTTGGAGGTCGCTGCTTTGGAATTGCAGGGGCAATTTCAAAATTAGATTCTACTTTAAAGCTAGGTCAGGTTGCTCAGGATCATATCCAGCTCACTTTTGAGTATCTCCAAGGACCAAGTTCCCACAACTTCTTTGTACAGCCTGTTTGTTTGCACTGTTTGGCTACATTAATAGGGTGAGATATTTCCAAATATTTGGTTAGAATTCCCATTGTTGCAGCTTGCATTTGTTGTCTCTTGTTCTTTCACTGTGGATTTCTCAGCACGCCTCCATCTTTTCAGCTAACTAATGGGAAGTCTTAGCAATAAAGATGCAACCCTTAGCATTTTTTTTCCTTTTTATTTATTTATTTATTTTTTAATTTTAAGACTGAGCAAATCCAACTCTCTCAGCTTTCCTTGTATGTCAAGTGCTCCTCTGGCGGCCCTCCACTGCGCCACTACTCTAGTACATCAGTGTCTGTTTTGTACTAATTACCACAAACTTGGGTACAATATTCTAGATGCAGCCTTAAAACTGATGAACAGAGGGGAGCAATCTCTTCCCTTGACATACTGGCTATACGTCTGCTAATACAGTCCAGTAAGTGGTTTGTATTCATCTCCAGAAGGGTCCTCTGCTGGCTCACGTTCAGCTTGTTCATTAGGACTCGCACATCCTTTATGCAGGATCCTATCCTTATCCTTTCTAGCCAGCTGACACCCAGCCTGTGATGGCTTTCTTTTTTTTCTAAAACCTGTTTTAATGGAGTGTTTTTGCTCCTTGAACCTTCACAGGCCTTTTTCTTTCAATTACAACTGATTGCTGCGTGACCATAGCTTTTACTAAAAGAGAACAAAATTAGTTCCTTTGTTTCTAGTCTCTTGCACAGTGTAATTCAAAAGTTAGCATCACTCATTATCTCTTTGCATGCTTTTTACTATGTATTAACACAGGAAGCACTGAAAGCTATCCCAAACAAATTTTAGTTTTGATTCTTACTCAGTCTCTGGTAAAGCGAGATGTAATGCGCTATATAGAGAACAATGTTTTAATTTATTTACCAAAAAAACTTGCTCAGATCTTTAGATTATGCTTGAGACTTGTACTGATTAAGACATTAGACAGAAAGACAGAACTTCTGGGCCTGCTGGATCTCAGGCAACATCTGCTGTCACTGTTTAAACATCTTGGTGAGAAGTCTGTAGGCATGTACTTCACCTGCACTTACTCCCCCGATCCATGCACTGCTGTTTGAGCTGCATTCACCTCATACCAGCAAGCAGAGGCTGTGCCAACGGTTACCAGCAGACTGTGTGAGGTTAGAGCAGCACAGAAAGCCACTGTGAATTCTTTTTTAGTAGGAGTCATTCATCAGTTATGTGCATGTTCAGAACTGATAGGTATAGGCACTTTTTAGATTTTAATGTTGTAATATCTAACATAATGATTTACTTGTGCAGTGGGATTTTCAAAAGTGTCAACAGAGAAGTGTATACTTTTTTACTTGTAAGTTTTCCCATTCTTCTTTCCTGGCATCTCCTTTTACCTCATTTGCCTGCAGACACTTTTTACTCTGCTACGACTACAGCAGTTTTCTGATCAACAGATAAATATTTTTTTCCTTTTGTAGAAGCACATGCTAAAATCTAAAGTGTTAAAATAATCTTGCTGGCTAAAGCGACTATAAGCAACATCATTTAGTGTTCTGCTTCCTTCTGGAAGTGAGGGTGTTCTGTTGGTGTATGAATATCTTGATTTATGATGCTGCACTAAATACCTTTTCATATGCATTTCAGAATTCTTTAAATATTATTGCTGTTAACGTTTTCTTCCTATCATGATCATGTCCATTTTTAATTAAAGTATTCTGCTTGTTAAACAATGTTTTTTAATTGTTTTTATTGTTTGGTGTGTCAAGCTTACTGAAAGAACTTGTAAACAAAAAATGCAAATATTATTTTTGCATAAAATGTGTTTATATGAATACATTTAAAACTGTGGGATAAAATTGTTGCTTTCAAATGGAGAAGCAGATAAATGGTTTCTTACTAGTAAATAACCCATTTAAAACTGTCTTTAAACTTTTATTTCAATTAGGTGCCATCAGCTTCGCTTGACAATCCTAATGACGTGTTTGAAGATGGTGAAAATCCTCCAAGCAGCCGATCGTCAGAAAGTGGATTCACCGAGTTCGTGCAATACCAGGCAGATACAACCGAAGACATTGACAGAGCACTGAACGAAGGTCATGGTGCACCTGGCATTCCAATTATAGGTAGCACATCCTCAGAGACTGAGACGGCGTCAACTGTGGGATCTGAGGAAACCATTGTACAGCCTCCTTCCGTAGTAACGCAGGGGACAGCAACTCGAAGTGGGAAAACGATACAAAAGACTGCAATGCAGTGCTGTTTGGAGTATGTCCAACAGTTTTTAACCAGATTTATCAACCTGTATATCATTCAGAGTAATGCCTTGTCTCAGCCCTTGGGGACAGAGCTTCCAGTAGACCCCAGTAGAGAGCAAGGACAGACCGCAAAATGGGATAGAGAATTGCATGGAGATGCTAAGGCAAAGAAAATAAACAAGAAAAAAACACCAAAAGAATACCTTCCTGCCTTTATTGCTGCTTGTCAGCTGTATCTTGAATGTTCGAGCTTTCCCGTTTACATTGCTGAGGGAAACCGTACTTCAGAACTACATCCTGGGAAGCCTGAAGTTGGTAAGCTGAACTCTTTGTTCTCCTCTTTTAAAGTACTTGTTTTCAAAACACTTTTAAAGTAATAGTGTTAATGTTGTGTTTGTGTTGCAGCTTGCCATTCCTTTTAGAAATATGCTTTCCTCTTCATCAGTTGGTTTGCTTTTTGAATACTAAACTATAACTGTCACACTAATATTAGTTAATTATAAAGACTGAAGCCTGAGAGTAGAATTTAGACCTTTAGATGTTCCTCTTTACGATATGGAATGTTCTGTTAATAATACAGCTTTGTCATACCTGATATCAAGTGTTGCTATTACAAAACATGTTTTTAGCTTCCTTTTAGTAGTTTTGGACTGATGTGTGTTTTGATTACTTTGTGGAATGTATGGAAATAAAAGATTCTGAGCACTAAAAGTCATACCAGATAAGAAATTCATTAATTTTACTTCACTCCTATTAAAGGTTAAGTAGTTGTTTCCTTGAGGGACATTTTCGCTAACAGTTCTTCTAACCGCAATTGCATTATGTGCAAATAAAAGAGAAAATAGAAGTGGTGGGTTTTGTGAATGTGTTCACAGGTAGGTGTCTCTCCCTGCAGATACAGGAACATGATTAAACTGTTGACAGTTTGGGATTACTATAGAAGTGTGACTTTTTGATGGATAATCCTTTTGGCAGTTTGTAAATTCTTCCATTTACAGTTCTAATTCTGGTTCTTCTTCTGGTCTGTAGCTTGACAGTTGTATTAAATTGATAGGGTGAATAAGCTTGAAGTGTGCACAAAATTAAAATTACGAGAATTTTGGCTTCGGTCACGTTTTTTCTTGGAATCTTCATATTGGCAGCTTTTTGTTCTTATCAATAACTTGTAAAAGCAGTAGGCACCTCTTGGAGGATGATAGGTTTTGTGGTTTGGTGTTTCTCTGTTTTCTCTTTTTTTGGAAACAGGCACATTGATTTAACGTTATTTCTCCTGTTCCTGTAGTCTTTAAGATGAATTATAAATGCCTTAGCCAGGAGCGGATTGTATCTCTAACTTTGTGAGATCTCAAAATATCCAATATCTGTCAGTTGAAGGCAATTTGGTTACAGTTGTTTATTAACTAAGGGTATTGCAATGCTCAAGGGGTTCTACCTTTTGTAAAAGATCTAAGACAGGTTATCGTCTATAACATGACCTTGAAATACATAATTTATGATTTTTTCAAATGCTAGCTGCATACAAATGAGTGTTATGTCAAATGACTGAGAAAGCTTAAAAATATCAGCTGTCTGCTTATTACTTTTCTGTGGATTTAACACTTGGATCATCACTGCTTTCTGAGCTCCATAGCAAAAAGCTGGTAGAGCTTGAGTAATAATGTGTTCTCGTGAAGGCAGTGATTCTAGGAATCGCGTTCGCTTTGCTAAATGTCTTATTTGCTTTGCTTATTCTGCATCTAAATTTTCCCATTTGCAGTCTGTTAAACAGTTTGAGGAATAAGCATGAATTGTAGGTGGTTGGAATCAGCTGGAAGGGTTTTGTTTCAGATGTGAATATGCGTAGAAGCATTTGCCTATCTTAGGAATGCAATCAATAGAGTCCTTCTGTTTTAAGAAAAAATAGTTTGGTACCTCTACAATAAAAAGGGTGCATTACTCACTTGTAGAGGTGACTGTGAACTGTGAGTAAAGAATCTGACTTCAGAAAGACTCTTAGATTATCAGACTATTGTATGGTATTAAGTGAGGGGACAGTTATAATGAGGAAAACAAGAGTGTACAGCGAAAGCAGAGCATGAGCTAGTAGGATCTATTTTCTGTCACCCAAAACATCAGTTATTGCAGGTACTTGTACTTAAGTTTTATGTTTTTCCAGGAGGTTCTCTTTTTTGCCAGTTTAGACTTAGTTTATATATAATAATAATAATATGTACTATATATAATGTATATTAACTATATATAATATTTTATATGTAAACATTGTATATTTAATACATACACACATATATAATATTTATATATAACATATAATATTTATATTATTATTTTATGATTGCTCGTTAACAATTTCCTGAAGGAGGAAAGTGAATGAAGGGTTATGCAATCTACTAAAAGTCTAGTCTTGTCTAAAGCATGAAATTGTGTGGATGCAATTTCATACAATGTATTTTTCTCTTCCTTGTTCAGTTTTTCCTATTTATTTTTAGTTACTAAAGGTTTAATTGAAGTGACAGAGTATTGCATTCTTGAGTAGCTAATTTTTAAGTCGAAGACGCATCAAGAAGTATTTCTGTCCTGTGTGTACTTTCCCAAACATGTACACGGAGCAGGTTGAAATGTGGAAGATAAAGGACAAATGTACATATGGCTCTGAAATGTAAGATGAAAAATTCATAGCATTTAGAATTTTTGTTAAATGCAAATACCATCTCCGATTTTTATTTCAGACTGTGAACAAGTACAGCCTCCGCTGTGGCTTCAGACTTTAATGAATGCTTGCAAGCAAGCAAGCGATTTCAGTGTTCAAGGTGTTACTATTTCCCTTGTGATGGACTTGGTTGGATTGACTCAATCTGTTGCTCTTGTCACCGGAGAAAATCTCAACAGTGTGGAAACCGCTCAGCCTCTTAGTCCTAACCAGGGAAGAGTGGCTGTGGTTATCAGACCTCCTCTTACTCAAGGCAATCTGAGATACATGGCTGAAAAGACGGATTTCTTCAAGGTACAATGCAGCATCTCACCAATGTTCTCTGTAGACTTTTTTGTTGGCTGGTGATTTATGGTCTTAGCCATTTTACTGATCTTGGTGTGGTAAACAAGACTTCCTTGCTGAATGTTGTGGTAATAGTTGTAATCCATGTTGGACTCCAAATGGAAATACACCGTGAATTTTCCCACTGTGATTGTTTTGCTGACTGCCTGGGTGAAAATACTTGTTTGAAACTGTATTTTGAAAATACAAATGAAAACTGATAGTATAGCATCATTAACTAGCAGGGGCATGAAATGAAGATATACGTAACGTAGGATTCTGATAAGCCACACTCTGCATTTGAAACTACGTAATAAATAATTTACAAAAGATATATATATATATATATATATAATATATTATGTAATTAGTTCCATTAGTAATGGAAGTTTATTTCTGGAGATGCCTGTGAGTTCCATCTCTTAGCAGGAATTTTTTTGTGTAGTTAGTCATTGCAGCGTTGCAATGTGAACAGTTGCATAAGTTCATACAAACAAGAAAGAACAGTTTTAAAGATTGCCTATATGTCTGTCATATGCTGTCATCAGATGTAACGTCACCCTTCATTGCAAAGAGCTCAACGTAGTTTAGAACAAAACAAGGCATGATACTCATTCACTTGTCTCTCTTGCAACTTCTGTTTCCATGTGTAAAGCATATAGCTTTAACTCTTTGGGACCAGTTGGGTGACGGAACTCCCCAGCATCACCAGAAGAGTGTGGAGCTCTTCTACCAGCTGCACAACCTCGTTCCATCTTCTAGCATTTGTGAAGATGTTATTAGTCAGCAGCTGACTCATAGAGACAAAGTAAGTTGTTCATGCGGTTGTTGAAAGATGACTTAAGTATACGTTATCCATAGAGAAATATATTTGGAAACAGGACTTTGGGTGTTATAAATAACTTCAGTATTTTAAAAATGTTGCATTATATTGGTAATATTCTTTCAAATGTGAAAAGTATCGTCTTGTATGCAGAACATCAGATTTATCCACCCTGACACTGCCACCCTTTCCTGTATTCCCTCTTGCAAGAAATTTTAACCTTATCTCTGTATTTGATCCCTGTTTTCATGATATCTTGGTGTTTCAGAAGCCTATAAAAAGTGTTTGCAATGGTAGTAACTGAATCTAGATTTTCTGTAATCCATGCCTGTTCTCCTGACCACTCTTCTCTCCCTGTACAGGTTCCTTAAATGTAAGCACACTTTATTTTGGTGTGCCCTTACCATCTGTAGTCCAGCCCTCTGGCGTGCTCTGTTTCATCTGATTCTTGTGTCTTGTTCTAATGCTCTCTGTGCCTTTCTGCTTCCCTTCCTCCATGAAACTTGGATAAGTTTTTATTGTTGCTATGCTTCTGCCACTTTTCTTGATGGTGAGGTTGGATTTTTTTCTCTCAAGACAGTGATGTGTGGTTCTTTCTCTTTGGTGAGAGGTGCCCTCCTTAACTGCCTTTCATCTTGTCACCGCCTTTCTTGTACAGTATGAAATTTGCTTTCAGTTCCTTTCCCTTTTTGTGAGAAACATCCTTATGAGTCTGCTACATTTGACATTATTACTTTGCTGCTTCTGCCTTAATATCCTTTTTTTTTTTTTTTTTTTTAGGCAGCAATGAATTTGTTTTCTTTTGTCTTTCTGACTATTCATATGTTATCTGATTCTGGTTCTTTTTCTAAGAATAAATGTAAATAACAGACAAAAGAGTAGCTTGTAAGTGCAGATTCCACGAGCTGTGCTATATATTTCTGAGCTCCATCTTCTGATGCTTCTCTTTGTTAATTATTTCCAGCTGAAGTGTTCCTGTGAGATTCTTTTCCTCTGTTGGGAAGTAGAAGAATTGCAATAAATAGATAATTTTCAGTGAAGACTCTTCTGTACTTTTTTATTCTTTGATCTCACGTGGCCTCTCTCTTCTGTAGTAATTTGTCATTAAAAGATTTGAATTGAGTGTTCAAGTGTTTTGCAGTTCCGGAGGGCTACTAATAAACTGCTGTAGCAGTAATTGCTAGTTTTATTTGCATTGATGTCTGTGGAAAATACGGTGCTTGCCTAATCTTAACTGATGTGGCAGCTGGGTTGCGAGTTTTCAGTGTGCTGCTAAGGCTGCTCTTTCCTTGAAGGTCTTCACTTTCCATCTCTGTCTGCTATCAACAGCCATGGCCATACAGCTTGAGCAGAACCTCGAGTGATCAGAGAGCTGCTTCTCTGCTTCTATGAGTGTTTGGTTTCTGCTTATTTGTAACTTGTCCTGTCTCTTATTCTGATGCCACAGGTTATGATGTTTGCTCATGACCCAACCTGGTAGATTGCTCCTATTCCTTCTTGCTGTTCAGAGGTCTATTGGCTCACTGCTGGCTGTTTTTTAGAAACTAGCTTGGCTATTGTATTGACAATTTGCTTTGCTGTCAGTTTAGCTAGTGCAAATCAAGTACTATTTTCAAAAGCTTTTGAAGCTGGAAGGTACTCCCTGCTGTTTCTTTAATGTCTACGATATGTCTGTCTGTGGTCCCATGCTAGACAAACAGGGCATTTCAGTGTTAAGCAACATGTAGGCTGTATGTAGGAGATCTTGTCCCTTGTCAATGGTTAGGTTCTGCTGCCCGCTATATAAAGCACATGGGTAGCTTTTACTATGGTTAATCGGTATTCTGTTCGTCATGGTGGGTACTTTTTTTCTTTTCCTAAAAACTAGTTTTAGATAGAGGCTGTCAATTTGACATTTGAGTTGACGTCTTTGTACCATTTTAAATTTTAAGCATATCAACTGTGTTCACAGCCCCAGCAGAATGAATGGTAGGAAATGACTTGCTTACATGCTCTGACAATTCAGGGCTGTGTCATTTAGACATAATTGCCTTTTTAACTTTCTACCAGAGAGTAACCAGATCAACAAAAGCAATTATGAGCCAGTTTGTCAATCACTGCAGTTCACAGGTTGTCATATTGATAAAGCTGCTAATGATTTATATTGTGCTGAGAGCTGCTGTGACTGCCGATGTGGCATTCACTCTTTTCTGTCAAACTTACTGTGAAGACAGTGACTTCTTGCATTTTACCAGTATGGATTACAAGGATTTACACGGAATTGTCTGCATGTGCTTAAGAACTGGAAGTTTCACTTTTTATTCAGCAGACATGAGGGAATTCTTTTTGGAGAACTGCAGCAGGGTGGTTTTTTTTGTTTTTTTTTTTTCATTTGTTTGTTTTTTTTTTTTTGAGAAGTGTGGTTTGCTTTTTTTCTAAATACAGGTCATGCTTTCTTTCCAAAATTCCTTTGTTTCCTTTCTTTCTTTAAGTACGCCTCTGATTTGATGTATTTTGTATCTGTTCTGTAACTTTCAGATATATTTTTTTTAAGCTTTTACTTAAAATTTGTGCTACTGTGGCAGATACCAGTTGCGTTAGCTGTTGCAAAGCCTTTTAGGCCGCATGTTGTAGTTTAAGTCTGGAATTATGCCAGATTATCACAGTAGAATTAATAGTTTGGTTTGGTCTCATTTTGATAAGAGGTAAATATCCTTACCTATTCTTTATAAGCACATATTTTAAACCAAACAAGTGAAAGTCTTCATCATCATCTTGTCTCTCTTTATCATTCAGTAGCTTAGTTTAAACCCTGACTGTATTTTAAAGTAGTTTTACTTGATGCTTTACTCAGTGTAACCGTTCTGATTTTCGTGCTTTGTTCAATCCTCCTAGTGCTTAGTAGCTTCCTTGTCTCTTGGATAAAGCTGTCTTTAACAGATGTACCCGTGTATTATAGTGCAGCATGTACTATTGCTTACAGTTTTGCTCAATAACTCTTTCCCTTGATCAGCCACAGTAAAGAGATGAAGGCATAAAAATTGTTAAGTACCAGTTTCACCATTAAACATTCTCCATGTTATTAGCAGTCACAAGAAGTCATCTGCTGCCGTAACCATGTCCTTTTTGTCACAACAAAACTCTGAGTTCCAAAGCAAAAATTGGCATTTTATTGATAAACTGTTCTCTATCTAGCTGGAGAATTCTTACATCTCTCTTTCTAGCCAACCTATTTTCATTCCCTTGTTTCCTTGGTTACTGTATTTAATCCCATGATTCCAGACACTACCAGCTGGTTAACTATCTATAAATATTTTTTTCTCTGTCTGCCACTTTTCTCTGCGTCTGTATCGTTGACTGTTCAGAAAGCCCTGCATGTTTCTTCCTGCTCTTGCCTCATGATCTTTTCTAGTGCCTTGGTGTAGATAAACTCAATGAAAACAGGGCCATGCAACTCGTGAGAGTAAAACGAGCATTGTTCAAGTTAAAACATTAAGTGTGGCTTAAAAAAGTACTTGGACATTAAAGCAGCCAAGATCTAGAGGGAGAGAGAGGGAAGAATCTTTAATGTTGCTAAAGTTGTTCACAAAGATCTATTGTTATCTATTGTTCTTACTATTTGAAAATAGGATATGAACACGCAGTTAAAGGAATTTTTAATAATTTCTTGACATCTTTTAGGCTGCTGTATAGCTCTGTTTTCCATTTCTTATTAGAGGCTGATGTATCTTAACAGAACTAACTTACAATTTTGTCCACAGAAAATTAGAATGGAAGCTCATGCAAAGTTTGCAGTGCTATGGCATCTCACCCGGGACCTTCATATTAACAAGTCTTCTTCCTTTGGCCGTACCTTTGACAGGTTGGTCATGGCAAGCATGATCCAGTGAAAAATACTGAGGCAAAATTATTTTAACTATATCATAGTGGCAGCACATAGTGTCCAAAACTTAGAGAAAAATACTCTGACTGAGATCCAGGAAGGAGGTGAAGAAATTAATCCTCATAGCAAAAATTATTTTGTCTAACTTTATGTAAGCTACGAATTTTTCTGATAGCTGCAAACATTAGGACAAGAATGGTCACATGATACATTGACAAACACCAGTTAAAATATTTGTATATTGAACATACTCTCCTATCTCTTACTTTGATTCGGTAAAAGCAAGAGAGAGAAGTGAACACAGAAGTATTTCGTCATATGAAGCGAAAAATAACCATAAAGATAGGAAAACTTAAGAACAATTGCAAATTAGCACGATTAAGAAGTTATTTTGTTTAATCTGGGGGGGGGGGGGTGTTTGTTTATTTTTTTAATATAAGATGTCACACAAGAACAGGGGATTTCCATTTCGCATTCTGGTATCAGACCACCTTCCTAGAAAAAGCTGAATGATCTGGACTCTGAACTAGTCTCATCTTCCTAACCGAAACAAATGCTGTGGGAAAAATACATGTTTAATTTTCCCAGTACATACTTAGCTGTAGGAAGCAGAGTAAAAAGGTTATTTTTTTGGCTTGACACTGTCACTCATTGCAGAAGTGGTAATAAATTTTGTATTTAGAGCTAAGAGCATATGAACACTGGAGGATATAAAACAGTAAAATTCAGTCATATACACATATTGTTTTTCCCCAAGTCTGGAAAGGAAGTCTGGAAAGGATTTGTTGGTTGAAAGGATTTGAGTTGTCAAATACATTTATCCTCCCAGTTCTTGAAGAAAAGATCTTTGAATAAGTTATCTTCTTGTCCATGCAGCTGTGTGAATTGGCATTTTAAGGTTTATCATTTTGTGTTGCAGTAACACTTAGAGGCAACCAAACCTTGCTATGCTAGTAGCTGTACAAATACTTTAACACTATGTAATACTATTACTACAGCAGCTGTGTTAACTGACTTTATTGCTATCTTTTCCTGGCAATTTCTTCTTCAGGCTAGACTAAAATATAGAATTCTAGGTTGCACGGTGGAGTCTATTCTGACATGTAGAAATTTGTCATATATTAGATTGAAATGGGATTATACTGAGTCCTGTAGGATATGTGAGGTTCGTTCTTTCTGTTCCAGATCTTTGTTCATCATGCTGGACAGCCTTAACAGCTTGGATGGTTCTACGTGGTCAGTGGGACAAGCCTGGTTAAATCAAGTACTTCAGAGACATGATATTGCAAGGGTTCTTGAACCTTTGCTCCTACTGCTTCTTCATCCAAAAACTCAGCGGGTTTCTGTTCAACGAGTACAGGCTGAATGTTACTGGACTAAGTCTCCCTATCACCCTGAAGAAGAAAATGAAAAGCACTTTATGCAGAAGTTCAGCTGTGCTGATGGTGTGTACACAAGAATACTCTAGGAAGTTCATTAATGAGTTTATTAATTGGCTATTTATATGCAATATTAAAAATACAGATTTTTTGAGCGTAACTAGCAAAATAAAGTGCTAGAATGGCTTATGTGCTTTTGTGCACGTTTTTTTATTCGGTTACAGACTTCAGTAACTTACAGACTTCAGTAGAACTTAAGCATCTGATCCGAAGCTTAACCAAGAAGTGAAATGCTTTTGTGAATTAGGAACACTAATGTGGGGCTGACTGGAAACATAGTGATTAAATTTGAAGGTGTTTGCATGTATTTTATATTCTTAGTAACATACTACTAATTCTTTTTTGTGAAAACACAGGTAGATAAGACTGCATAAGGCTTCACGAGGGAATTATGTTTCGTTAAGGTCTACTGCTAAAGCAGTTTTGGCTTGCTTATGTGAATGTGTGACTTGTTATTTACTGTTTTTTTCCTGCTTTAAAGTGAAAAGGAGCTATTTACTATACCTTTATTTAATTTGAAGCCTTGATAATAGTTTAAATTCTAAATATAAATTCTAAATTCTGAAAAACAAGATACCAAGCGTATAACTTTTTTGTGTTTTTCTTTAAGCATTTTCCCATGTGCCTGTAAGCCAAGGACAACTTATTATACCTAAAGAAGGCAATGAAAAGCAGCTTGTTATGGATGAAATGGAGAACTTCAGCCTGACTGTCAACCCTCTGAGTGACAGGCTTTCCTTGTTAAGTACCAGCAGTGAGACCATTCCAATGGTTGTGTCTGATTTTGACCTTCCTGACAATCAGGTTGAAATACTGCAGAGTTCTGATTCTGGCTGTTCTCAGTCATCTACTGGAGACAACATCAGCTACGAGGTGGAAACAGAAAGCCTGAGCGCTCAAGATAGCTCTCAGACTCTGAGAGAAGACTCGCCTGATGAAATTGTGCAACAAGTCATTACTGACCTTATATGCAGAGTTGTAAGCAGTCTTGGAGAAGAGAATGACCCAGTTAAACATTGTTTGCACTCTGAGGATACCTCATGTAATTTCAGTCCTTTGGATAATCCCGAAGAGATGACTAAAAGTGAAGATCAAAATATTCAAAGTAGCCAAAGCAGTTTGCTTAGTAATGACAGTTCCCAATTATTGTCAGCCTCAACTGAGACTGGACTTGAGAGCTTAAGAGATGAAATTTCAAGAAATAACTCCTCGCCATGTATCGCAGCAAGCCAGCAATCCCTCTCTGATCTCACTCTTGCTTCCACAGAGTCCAAGTCCAGGAAGCGGAGCCACAGTAGCATTCAGTTCAACTTCAAAGGAAAACTACCAGAAAAAATGTCAGAAAAAGAAACAATTGTTAAAGAGGCTGGTAAGCAACCAGGTGCAAAACCTAAGGTGAAAATAGCCAAAAAGAAAGATGAAGAGAAGAAGAAAGCGCAAACAGAAAAGCTTAAACAAACAAATGTCTTCTTTAGTGATGGCCTTGATTTAGAAAACTGGTACAGCTGTGGAGAAGGAGAAATTTCAGAAATAGAGAGTGATGTGGGGTCCCCAGGAATGCGGAAATCTCCCAACTTTAATATCCATCCCTTGTATCAACATGTACTGCTTTATCTCCAGCTGTATGACTCCTCAAGGACATTGTATGCTTTTTCTGCAATTAAAGCAATTCTGAAGACAAATCCTTCAGCTTTTGTAAGTGCTATCTCCACTACCAGTGTCAACAATGCATATACTCCTCAGCTCTCACTGCTCCAGAATCTTCTAGCCAGGCATCGGATATCTGTTATGGGCAAGGATTTCTATAGTCACATCCCAGTTGATTCTAACCATAACTTTCGGAGTTCTATGTACATAGAAATTCTTATCTCCTTGTGTTTATATTACATGCGGAGCCACTATCCAACTCACGTTAAAGTAACCTCACAAGATCTCATAGGAAACCGTAATATGCAAATGATGAGTATAGAAATTCTGACACTTCTTTTTGCTGAATTGGCAAAAGTTATCGAAAGCTCTGCAAAGGGCTTTCCTAGTTTTATTTCGGACATGTTATCCAAGTGCAAGGTTCAGAAAGTGATCCTGCATTGTCTGCTGTCTTCTATCTTTAGCGCACAGAAATGGCACAGTGAAAAGATGGCTGGAAAAAACATAGTGGCTGTAGAAGAAGGTTTCTCTGAAGACAGCCTTATAAACTTTTCTGAAGATGAATTTGACAATGGCAGTACTCTGCAGTCACAGCTTTTAAAAGTGCTTCAGCGACTGATTGTATTGGAACACAGAGTAATGACTGTGCCTGAGGAAAATGAAACAGGCTTCGACTTTGTCATAACAGACTTGGAGCACATTGGTCCCCAGCAGCCGATGACTTCTCTTCAGTATTTACACTCCCAGCCAATAACCTGCCAAGGCATGTTTCTCTGCGCAGTGATAAGAGCTTTACATCAACACTGTGCCTGTAAAATGCATCCTCAGTGGATTGGCCTTATCACTTCCACTTTGCCTTACATGGGAAAGGTTCTTCAGAGGGTGGTGGTTTCTGTGACTCTTCAGCTCTGCAGGAACTTGGATAATTTAATTCAGCAATATAAATATGAAACAGGATTATCTGATAATAGGTATGTGCATCTAGAGGTGTATAATCTTTTTAAGCAAATTTGATTATGTTGAATTACTTTGCCCCTGGATGAGCTCATTTAAAAAAAAATACAATAATCTTTTATTTTAGGCCTCTCTGGATGGCATCAGTCACTCCCCCAGATATGGTTCTTACTCTGTTAGAAGGGATTACAACAATAATTCATTACTGCCTGCTAGATCCATCTACACAATATCATCAGGTAAATTTACTTGGGCATCTGAGAAGTTCCTATCTATGCAGTATATGTCAAATTAAGGACTGTAATTCTATTAACACGCTTGTATTAGGTACTTGCACAAAACTGAAGGTCTGAGTGGGGAAAATAGTAGCTATGTAGTAATCTTGGTTGTAAATGTGTTTTTATTGATAGTGTATACATTTCCCAAGAACTAAACAGAACAATAATTTTCTACTAATTATTCTTTAAAGAAAGTATTCTTAGATTTTTCCATTGTTATTGTTGTTCCTTTGAAACAACTAAGTAGGAATTCGTTAACTTTCAGATCTCTAAAATACAACTTTTTAGAGATGGCTTCATTGTGGAACTTTGCAGACTGATATGTATCTGGTACTTTCTGGCTGGATTATGTTCATCATGCCATATGTCAAAATATTTTCTTTCTGATGCTTCTGTATGTTCACAATTTGTCTTTAGTCACACAATATTTTTCAAACCTGGTATTATGAGCATATTCTCTTAAGATTGGGCCCAGATTCTTCATGAAAATCTTTGTCCTGCTCTCTCTGATACCTTATTTTTGCCTTATTGTTTTTGTTCCCCTTTGCCTTCCATTTATTTGAAAATAACTGAGAAGTGTTTATTGCCTGTGCAAGTAAACAATTTTGCTTTATGTATTAGTTAAGCCTGAAATTCTGAAATAATTATGTTTTGCAAAGGCGTACACAGATGATACAAAACTGATTGCTGTAGCCATGAGATACCACGTGTTCAGAATAAATTCCATTCCAAATGATTGAGAGTCAAAAGATTCTTTAATCAAATATTATTTGATAAACTAAAAGCCTGTGCGTACTGTAAAAATTACTGAAGAGCTGTTTTGCAAAAGACTCGTGGTTTAAAGCTTTCATGTAAATTGTCTCAATTTATATTATTTTACTGATGCTGTTTGTGTAGATATTTAATGCTGTTCCTCCCCTCTTCCCTTGAAATGCATTAGCTTTTGGTTAATGTAGATCAGAAGCACTTGATTGAAGCACGCAATGGGATCCTGTCTATCCTACACATGATCATGTCTTCTGTGACCTTGCTGTGGAGCATCCTTCACCTTGCAGACTCTTCAGAGAAAACTACTGCTGCTGCTGCATCCATTACCACTATTAATCTTGGGTCAACAAAGGTCAGAATACCAGGGATAATATTGTTTACATTGTACATGAATACCATCATCAAACTAAATCCAATTACATTCCCCTAAATGTAAAATGACTTTTAATACATTTTTCCTAATCTACCCACCCACCCGAGACCCAAGAAAATGGGAATTGAATCTGCTTTTAAACTGAAATGTATCAGCTAACAACAAGTCTCCCATTTGCTTTCTAAAAAGAAAATTAAATCCATCCTGAAAAATATTGAACCATTTAAGCCACCCTTTTGTGCCTCAAAATATGTAAAATGCGCATGTAAAATCATAACAAAAGAGAGCTGTCCTCTTAAAACGCCTTGTATTCAGACACTTTTGAACGGGTTCCTTTACTCATTCAGTGTCCGGACTGTGGTATCTTTATGCAGGGGGAAATAGCCCAGCAATCACAAAGAGGAGAATCCGAGATGGAGTCAAATATTAAGAATGCTGCCTAGCCCTCTTATTGGAAGCACTTCCAACTTCTAATAGTCCACATTTTAAAATAGGAAATTGTCAGTTAAATCTGAGATGTTTTAAAATATTATTTCCTAACAGTTAATTTGAATATTACCAGGTACTGTTTCAGATGCTTTACGTCCTTTTTTACGTCCTTTTCAACACTTGTCATTCAGGATGAAGGAGTGATCACTCCTTATTTAAGACAGACATCCCACAGTCATCTGTGGTCATATTTGTGCTGCCAGTAGGGCTTCCTACTCCATGAAGGGAAAGGGTCTGTACTTGTGGATGGCATATGATGTTATGCTTCTTCTGTGAAAATAATATTTTTCACTCTGGTTCAATATTAACTTTTCTGTAAGTCCTAGGTTTTTTTTAGTTAGTGTATATCCATAATATTCAAAAGAGCATTCAACGTGTGCTGTCCATGAAAACATCATTTTTAAAGTCCTTTCTAATGATAGCAACCACACTCTTGGCAAGTGTATGAAGCACCTAGTCAAGTTCTAGGATCCTATATAACAGTCTTCTGCAAGACAATTCCTACTCAAATATATCAGACCAATGTAGAAACGGCTTTCAGAAAACAGATAAAGTGCAGTTTTCTCTAAAATCTTCCTGTCATAGAAAACAGGTTGAAGAGCAGGATGAGAAGGTGTCTTATGAAATAAATGCCTAAAAAAATCTGGCGTGCTTAAAAAACCATGATGTTAAGAGTTTCAACAATGAATATTTTAGTCTCACAGAGTAGCTTGTTCTTTCTTCTGTGATTTTCTTCCCTACTACTTATTTTTTCTCTCACTTCCTATAAGGCCCATCCCTATTTGTAGCATACACATCTTTCTTTCTTCATAATAAACAATTGATAATTGTTGTATCTCCACTTACCCTCTTTCCTCCTGCCTATACATACCCAGTTTTGCCTCTTCTCATAGGTCATTTTCTGTATCACTAATCTTTCCTATTTTTTATGGTTTGAGTTTTCTCAGCTTTTGTACGTATCTTGAAGTAAGGTGTCCAAAACTGGACATGGTACACAGTATCTTCCTTCAAGACAAATACTTTGTCTGTCATGAAGTGCTGCTATTTATGAATGCTTTTTTCCACTTTCTTCCAAAGTTTACACAGTGAGTTTGTGATCCACAAGAATCCCACATATTTTTTTATGCAGCACTGCTGTCTTAAATAGTTTCTCATCCTGAATAGTTCGTTGTTCATTCCCTACCTTTACATGCAAAGCTCAAGCTGTTGTTGCTGCTTGTCTTTTTCAGGACATTTACCCAATTTGTCAGATCACCTTGACTTCTGTACCTTTCTATCTGTTGCTTCTTAATTCATTATCACTTGCAAATTCATGAAGTATATTTTCTTAGCTGTTCTGAATGTAATGCTGAGATACTTAACTAAAAGTGTGTGTGTTCCTCCGTGTTTCAGAATTTGAGGCAGCAGATTCTTGAACTGTTGGGTCCAATTTCAATGAATCATGGTGTTCACTTTATGGCTGCTATTGCATTTGTATGGAATGAAAGAAGACAAAATAAAAATGCTTCTAGAACCAAGGTATGTTTATACTGCCGTCGTCACTTTAAATTGCAGTAATAGCTTTAAGTGATTTGGAAGCATTAGAGATAAGATTTGGGCATTCCAGTGAATAATACATCTTATGAAATGGAAAATATTTATGTTGTATTTTTAATTAGCATCTGTACTGTTGGGGCGTTACCAATTTAAAATTGATTTTATTTAAAACGTGGTATTACTTCCCTCTGCCTTTCTAGAATCTAGGACAGTGTGTGTCACCAAAGTTGCTCTGTAGCAGAGTAATAGAATAATGATGATGTGTGCAGAAGCTTAGGGACGTGAATGCATGCTAAGTATCTTCATGAATAGTCAAGATTTTTGTTCATATATACTATTTGCCACAGCTGGTTAAAAGCATGATTTTGTTGAATAATTTAGTTCACTGTGTTCATTCTCAGATGTTTAATTACTATGCTTTTTACTCCTATAGTTTTGCAGAAATAGAGTATTTGCTGCCTTTTTGCTTTTGAGGCCACAATTATAAATTTGACCTCTCTGCATATGAATTATACTTCGGGCCTTATTTATGTAATTATCTCATACATTGCAGCAGAATATGTATTCTTTGCCTCAGCATCCTCCCCAGCCTCTATAATGCATCTCTTTAAAATTATACTGTAAGTTCGGTGATGACTTTGTAGGAGCTCTCAGCTTGCATTATGCCCTGGATAGAAACAACTTACATAAACTCTTGTGTAACATCTCACGTACAGCATGTTGTATTTGAAGATGAGGTAAACATTTCACAGAAAAATGTGTAGTGTTTTGTGAAGGGCTGTGTTTCCAAGTTGGAAACCATGTGGTCAAAGTTCAAATTGTAGATGACAAAGCTGAACTGATGCTTCCAACCTTGAGTTTCAGATTTTCAGATTTTTGTATGCTTACCTGCTTGATTGCTTGAGGTTCTTTGATTATTTTGTTGAAATATCTTGAGCTAACCTGAAGACTACCACAAAAGTAGTTGTAGGCAACATGTATTCTTGAAGGAAGCTTTAAGAGTTATTTTTACTCAGAAATTTGTCAGGATACTCTTCATCACTTGATAGAAATCTGCTCATTATGAGCTTTCTTAAAAGCATCACTCACAATATAGGCAACTTTCTAAGATCCCTTTTATAGTCTGTAAAGACATGTGGATCTAAGAGGCATTTCAGGTCTGGATCCTCTTGATCCTCCATAGTAGCAGATTTCTTTCCATTTACCTAGGAAAAAAGCCTATGAGGCCTTAATTTTGGGATAGGTATTGTCTGTGATGGTAATGTGACATACATTTTTTCTTCTAGGTTATTCCTGCAGCAGGTGAAGAACAGCTTCTGCTGGTTGAGCTAGTTCGCTCAATCAGTGTTATGAGAACTGAGACTGTTATACAAACGGTGAAGGAAGTTTTGAAGCAGCCTCCAGCCATAGCAAAGGACAAGGTATGAAAACTGTGGAAGTGCTATTGATTTATTGAAGGTCTTCTTGCTAAAGTTTAGAACACTGATGTAGGTACTTGGTTGGCTTTGTGCATGAAATAATTGTGTACTGTACTTAGTGTGAAAATTTTGAATATCTAGTAGCTAAGTGAGCTTTTGGAGGTAAGTCACCTAAGTCATTACCATTTTTGGAATGACTCCAAAATCTTGTTTACTGCTTCTGTACAAAAAGTGTTTTGTGGGGATAGGTTACTTGTTACTTACATGAGGGAAACCCTAGTATGATTGATTTTTCTTTTGGGTGGGAAAGAAAAGTGAGGAAAAGAAGAAACAAGAGAAGAGTAATTTCATAAAGAGACACATTATTGGGTATTCATAATACCCTGTAAATGAATTAAGTTGCATCTTCAGACACTGCAGTAAAAGAGTTTTCATTTTTGCTCTAGCAAAAGGGGAAAAAGTCTTTTTTTGGTTCGTTTGGTTTTGTTTTTCTTCCTTGTAACTGTTTTCTTTCTTTTTTCCCTAGAAACATCTTTCACTGGAAGTTTGCATGTTGCAGTTTTTCTATGCTTATACTCAAAGGTAAGTCAAGAAGTTAAACTTCATTTCTGTCATAAAGAAGCAGTTGGACAATCTCTAGGAAGAGAAATGGTTTGTGTAACCTAAGTCATGAAGAAAGACATGACAGGAGACCTGTGAGGTAAAAAGAAAGTGGGAAATGCTGAGCAAGATGAAGCTATTTTCATTGCTGTTATTGCTCTCTATTTTAGGATTCCGGTGACGAGCTTAGTAGATAGCTGGGCGGCACTGCTGCTTCTGTTAAAGGATTCCATCCAGGTTGGTCTTCCAGCGCCAGGACAATTCCTCATACTTGGGTAAGGGTTCTTGATATTTGTAGATTCTAAAGCTCAACGTAAGCGTGTGGAATCATACTGAAGTGTTAGTGTGTTCACTCAAAAATAAGAGAAAAACATCTGGAGATGAATCCCTGTTACCTCTGTTCCATTTCTATTAGCTCCTTCTCTGAGGAATGGTTATATAGAGAGATTAAATTTTGTATTAGAATATTACATAAGACAAGATCTTTATTACCTTACTGATTATTGGAGACATTCAGCTCTTTAAATAGTAGATTAAAATTTCACATTTTACTTATGCAGTAACTAATAATAATGCCTATTTTTTAGGCATTGTATGTAGATTTGCAGCCTACTAGAAAGGATTCATTTCTAGCTGTTTGTGGAGCATTAGAAATAAAATGTTGGATATGGTTTTCTGTATAAAACATCAAGCACCATTTTCTTGAATTTATGGAATTTAACTTCACTAGTAAATTGTCTCTAAATATACTAGAGTATATTCTAGTAAAATATGTGATAAACTTCATGATCAAAACTAACTTAAACTTGCAAAGGTGTTTTCTAGAATATCAATACGTAGCAATCACATTAAGGTTTAGTAAATAAATACTGTGCATATAAATTTCTTCAGATTTGTCCTGGCTTTCAAAATTACTAGTTAACTTAGAAAATCCATATTTGCTTCATTTTTTTTTCAGTGTTCTTAATGAGTTTATTATGAAAAATCCAAGTCTGGAGAATAAGAAAGACCAAAGAGATCTTCAGGTAAGAAATTTTTTGTAGGTTTTGTTGCTTTAAAAATATTGAACAATAAATGCCTCACTTGAGAGAATCATATGAATATTTTAGGCATTACCAAATTATGTTCCTTGTGAAAGTGTTTTTAAGCAATTAATAAGTGCTAAATAAATTTTAAATATTTATTGCTGGTATGTTGACAGTTGACAGTTTCATTTTGTGTAGTTTCTGAAGGAAATTAGACCTCTGTGCTGTCCTTCTCCATTCAGCCCAAGGACTGATGCCCAGTTTTGAGCCAAGTCTGATAGAAGGTGTCCTAAAGTTATTATTTTAATTGACTGTTGTATAGAAGGATAATTCATGCCCCCATTGGGGGAAAGACAGCAGCTGGACAATAGCCAGGTGCTGCCAGTTTTCCAGCAAAGCCGGAGGGAGCTTTAAAGGGAGGTCACGGGGTGGAGGAAGAGAGAGAGGGAGGTGCTAGAAAGGTGATCACAAGCAAAAGGGTAGTGGGACTGGAAGGCAGATTGAGGAAGAGACAAATGTCAAACAGGTTGGTAATAAAACAGCCTATATTGAATTTGCTGGTTGTGAAATAATGGAGTCTTGACTGTTTCATTTGATATTTATTTTCCTCAATTTAAGTTTATGCATTTTTCTTATTTTATGTTTTTAGTCTGTAGTGCTTTCTCCAGACATGGCCTTGCCTGTTCTTCTAATTTTATGTCAGTACTTTTCATTCCTAAACTCTTCTTAATGTTACTGTTTTTCCTGAATTCTTTTCTCCTGAGAACAATGGTTGGAAAAATTCTAATGTGGGGCCACCCAGAAAAGAGTAGTTTTCTTGCTTATAGTAGGGGTCCTGTTACATACATGTAGCAGCACTGTATTACGAGCTCATGTTCAAATTATGCTTTGGCTTGTTCCCAAATACTTGATTACTAATCAACATTATTCCTGTTTAATGAGCAGATGTGTGTAGTTAGATGTGTGTGTGGTTCAGTTCCAAGATGACATAATAGTATCTTGTTGGAAAGCATGCAGAGCCAGTCCTGAGTTAAGCAATTGTTCACAGAATGTAACTTCCTTAGTCATTTTCCAGATACTAATTGTCTGTGGAGTAAAGCTTAGATATCTTTTTAGGTATCCTTCTTATCTATTTTGACATGTATTTGAGAGAAGGTTGCTACCACAACCAGGTGTGTGTTCAGAACTGTGGTCAGCATATGTGGTAGGAAGGGTTATACAAAAATGCTTCAGTCCTTCAGGATGTGATAAACACTTACAGATTTTTATTCTGTTGACTTCAAACCTTTTCTTGAATTTACTAGAATTATCTTATATATCAGTTCTGTACTCTGGAAAAGATCTGTAGTATCTTCTACTTAGTACTGTTTGTAATCCATTGATCTCATTTTCTGTGGAGTTCATCATTGATAATATTGAGCAGAAATGATTTAAAGCAGTTCTGTACCTCATTACTTAGAGATTTTCAGCAAAAATGTGTGTCAGGACAACAAATGTAGCCTTTCTAAACAAAGTTATTACAAGCTTGGTCTTTTTCTGTCAGGATGTAACACACAAGATAGTGGATGCCATTGGAGCAATTGCTGGTTCTTCCTTGGAGCAGACTACTTGGCTAAGACGAAACTTAGAGGTCAAGCCTTCCCCCAAGATCATGGTTGATGGAAACAATGTAGAATCGGATATTGAAGGTGACTTCACTCACTTTCATCTTTTATTTGAAATAAAGCTTTTAAATAAACATTATCACACCAGAATGAACCAAGAGTGTAACTTTGTTATTTGGGTATTTGTATTTGAATACTTTCAAAACGTTTGAGTATTTTTGAGGTATTAGTGCCTTACATAGAGTGTCTGGCAAAGTCTGTACATGTTCAAAGCATATACTATTAAAATATGCTTGCAAGGTGAATAATGGCTTAAGAAAATTAACTTTGAACTTCTTACTATTATTATCTTCATTTAGACATGTTGTCTCCAGCAATGGAAACTTCAAGCATAACTCCATCTGTTTATAGTGTCCATGCATTGACCCTACTTTCTGAGGTAAATATCTCCTCAAGTGTAATAAATACTGTCTTATAATAATCTTTTATATCGTGAAAAGCCTGGGGAATGAGCTTTGATGGGAAACAGTGATGTGAATGCATACTGGTTCCTGTCATATAACTATAAAACTTTGTTGTTAATCTAATGATAAATATTCAGTGAGATGGAGAGAAGCAAAGTGTGCCTTTTCAGATGTGTAGTACAGGGAACTGTTGTGGTGACCCACTTCATGTGTTTTAGTTGTATGTGTTATTTACTGCTGATAATCACAGTCAGTCCCTGGATTTTTAAAAAATTTTCTGGATTGTTTTGTAGAATGATTTGTCCGAGAGTTAATGCTTCTGTGTTTTTACCTCACTTTGTTTTAAAAATGAAGGGGTATTTTTGCTCTGGATTTTGTATAGCACCTGAACTTTGATCACCTCTATCATAAACTTGAACATTCAGTGAAAGATGTTTTACAAAAATAAATTGCTGTGTAGTAAATAACAAGCAATTTGTGAATTCATGGTAACGTAACTTCCTCACCTTTTGTAGGTTTTGGCTCATCTCTTGGATATGGTTTTCTACAGTGATGAAAAGGAGAGGGTTATTCCCTTGCTTGTAAATATTATGCACTATGTTGTTCCCTACCTCCGTAATCACAGGTATCTTTACAATGTATTCAATTTGCGTAGATCTCTACCACCAATTGAAATTTGGTGTGTGTGTGATACTTCAGTTGAAATAGGCATGATAAGGATTAGATATCTATTAAAACTTTATGTAAAGCAACAATTTTAAATTCTTTCCTGTTGACTTTCTTTTGTTTAGTGCTCATAACGCATCCAGTTATCGAGCCTGTGTTCAGTTATTAAGCAGTCTCAGTGGGTATCAGTATACAAGGAGAGCATGGAAAAAGGAAGCATTTGACCTCTTTATGGATTCCAGCTTCTTCCAGATGGATGCTTCTTGTGTTAACCAGTAAGACCTTCAGCTTATATCAGTGTTTGATACAAATTTTACATAAAAAATTGAACAAGACAAAGTATGATGCGGTCCAAAACTTCCCAACAGTTCTCTGTTGAGAGAATAGAGAGATGTAGTGTGTTTTAGATTACCACTTAAATTATGAAACTCGCTTACCTAAGGTGTATTTCTTGTGCAGAAGTCTGTTTTTTCAATGTCATTACTTTCCTAAAGTATTTTCTTTGAGAAAAACAGGGTAGACATTTTATATAGTTTATATAGTATTTTATAGTTTCACATCAAACTGCACCAGGTAAATGGTACCTATACAGCAGAGAGCTTGGATTGTAAATAGTAGCAAAAATGGGCCTATATTAGTTAAAAGAACAGAAAGAGCTTCCTGTAAATATCTCTTGCTTTTCTGATTGTATACAATCTTTCTCTTTCAGTTGGAGAGCTATTATGGATAATTTGATGACACATGACAAAACCACATTCCGAGATTTGATGAGTAAGTATTCATTGATGTAGTAATGACTTCTCTGCAAGGGAAACATTTTTTAAAAAAGGGAGGGGAGGAGAGTTAAGTATCTTGAAGGAAACATTTGTTCAGTGTTGATTCTGGTTTGTTCAAATTATTCAATGTTTTTCTTTTTTCTTCACCTACTTGTTTCTAGTGATCTGTAAATAAGATCTCTTGAAGTGAGAGAATTTGAGACCATCCTGGAGCACAGTGAATTTTGCCTATATGACACAATTCATTAAGCAGAGCAGATATTTTTTTTTTTAGATCTGACACTAACTGCTTCAGGAAAAAAAGATTCTGCACATTCAAAGCTTAAAAGCATCTATAGCTGAAAATTGTCTCTTTAAAAAAGCTGCCTGGTCTGCCTCCCAGAGACGCCAAACCCAGCTGCATTGTGTATACCTATGAGTTTTCTTTCAATGTATGTTTTAAATCACTATTGTTAAAAGCACAGATGGCAAAATATGGCTGCTTTTAAGCTACGTTAATGCAATGGAAGTAAGAGTTATTTGCTCCTTTAAGTGGAATGGAAGGGAAATTTGATGTTAGTCTCTGTGCTGTTCATTTTGTCTTTCAGCACGAGTGGCTGTGGCTCAGAGCAGTTCGCTCAATCTGTTTGCTAATAGAGATGTAGAGCTGGAACAGCGCGCTATGCTCCTCAAGAGACTGGCTTTTGCAATTTTCAGTAGTGAGATAGACCAATACCAGAAGTACCTTCCAGATATACAAGGTCAGTACAAACGTAGCAGTTCACGGAGTTCTGGAATCTGATTTTTGACTGAGGAATATTTGTATCACAGGGTAACAGCAGGTAAATTTGTCCCCCGGAATATCTGTGCGCAGTACTGTTTCTGTGGTTGAATGCAAAACTTAGACAGATTTTGTTCAGAACTCTTTCAGTCTTAAAGGGTTACAAAGCACGTGGACTTAGACTAGCAGTTCACTTACCTAGATTACTTCACTGATTTGTCATTTTATACCTTGGTCGATGTCATTGGGCACCTGACAGGTGCTTTTTGACATGACAGCTGCTTATACCTTGAATGTTCAACTAGGGATAAATACGAAGGTTCACCTTGAAGAGCTTTGGAATTGTTGACTTCTATAGTGCTTTTTTTCTGCTTTTCTGTTGGTATGTCCTATTTATCACTGAAGAATATCTCTTCCAGTGACCTTTTTAAATGAAGAGGTTGGGAATGGGGTCTGGTTGATTTTCTAAGATGATGCAAATAGTTACAGCAACTTCTTAGGTATGTTGTCAACTACTGCTGCCAAGATGGATACCTTGGTCTCTTCCTCCGTATGGAAAGTCAGATGCATCATCTTTCTGATTTTCTTTGTTCCAGGACTTATTCTTTGAAATTTCTTTCCCCAGTCAGTGGCTGCATTTACTATGTTCAAGATACAAGATGCTTTTCACTGGTCTGAACTGCACAGTGCATGTGTTGGCTTGACTGATAAATTGCTTTGTTTGCCTCAGTGTTGAATGCTTAATGGTGCTTACGGTTAAATGGCAGGGTATTATCCCTGTGTAATATTAATTTACTGTAATGATGTAGCCTTTTAATAATACATACTCTAGCTGTTTGGGCCCTTTTTGATTTATTTGGAATCTGTTAACTCCTCTTTTTAGAAGGAGTAAAACTGCAAAACTCCCAGATGCAATATTGCAGTAACATGGAGAACTTGATTGAAAATACGCAACTGTTACGAAGTTTCTTGCTTTTGTTCCTTGCTCAGTAAAGGTTCCTTGCTCAGTGGTTATTTGCTACAGCTTTATTCTGTCAATAACATGGCAGATACTTAAACGAAGAAGTAAAAGAGGGAAGAAAATGAAAGTTGGAATTATTCTGAACTGAGAAAACCTTCTTGGCTTTTTGTTTCAGAAAGGCTGGTAGAGAGTCTCCGTTTGCCACAGGTGCCCACCCTTCATTCCCAAGTGTTCCTGTTTTTCAGAGTATTGCTCTTAAGAATGTCCCCGCAGCACCTTACTTCGCTTTGGCCTACCATGATCACTGAACTGGTGAGTTGCAGTTAGCACACATGACTTGGAAAGCTGGTGCAACTCTGAGACGCAACCCAATTCCACAATGGTTTTTAAGAAAATTTCTTCTGGATAGGATGCCTGTAACTGAAAGCTGACTTATTTTCATGGTCCGCATGTCTATTTTTTCCAACCAAATAGAACACATTAGCTTATACTACTGAATTTCAGATGTCTCTCCTGAGTTACATTTGCCTTTACCTTCATTGTTCGCTACTGACTTCTTCAATTTCTGCCTGTGTGTGTACTCAGTCCAGCGCTGCCAGTCCCTGTAGCTGCTTTCCTGGTCATTCAGCCTTCTTCCTCCAACAATGAGGCTGAGAAGCCCCTTAAAGAAGGAGACAGAATCCATGCGGTGTTGGCCGTTTGTGCTCATTCAGATCACATTGTGGCTGAAATATCGTACCTAGCTTTATACAAGGCTCTGTTCTCAGCTTTTCTGTTTCTCATTTTACTCTGCCTAAGACAGGATACACACCTGTTTTCAGAGCTGCTAGCTATGGAGCCTCCAATGTTGACCATTTGACATGCTCTTCTGGGTTTTGGCTTTGGGAACAGGAATGGAGGAGTGCTTGGTGCATCCTGTTAGTAAAGTACTTCCTAAGGGGCTGGCGAACACAAATAGCAAATCAGAATAACTGCTGTGATTTTTTGATATCTCTTGGTGCCTACTGTAGCCCTTAGTTAACCACAGATTTAAGCAATAAACGAGAAAAGCTGTATATAGTATTGTAAAAATCCAAGTATATTTTTTTAGCCATACATGCATTGAATTTTAAGCCTGGGAATTAGTTGTATAACTCTTAGAAATCCCATTCTACCCTGTAAGATCTGCTAAGAGCTGGGAGCAGTGTGGCTCTCCTATCCCTGTGCTGTCCCCTGGCGTTTATGCAAGCTACAGCAGTCAAGGAACTGCTTCCAGTGGGCAGCACTGTGTCGTCTCCAGGAAATCACACCTGAGCTTGACTGTTTCTTTGTGATTCTTTATTCTCATTTCCTTCAGGCCTTGCTCTCTGCTAGGCTCCCTTTCTAAGAAGTGGAGGGAATTAGCCTCTGAGAGCTTCCCTGGCCATAGGAGAGCCAAGTCCTTGTGCTACTTGGGCTATACATGAGGGATGAGTTTCAGAGTGCTACTGTCCACTCGTAGTTCAGTGGGCATCATCCAAAAATGAAAATAAAGCTCCAAACAATAGTTGCTCTAAGGCTTATTACCCACACTTCCCTACAACATTTTCCTGTGTCGCAGTCTGTAAAAAATGGTATTAAAATACAGCGTTTGATCTTCAGGTGCAAGTATTTTTACTGATGGAACAGGAGCTCACTGCAGATGAAGACATTTCCAGGTAATTAATGAACTTCCTGCTTTTTTAGCCTAGTACTGGTCTCCTGGCACATTGATGGACAGATGAGCCATTCTTCGGAGTAGTTTGTCTTAGAAACAATTGTCAAGCTCAAATGAAAAGAACAAGTGAAGAGTGTTCCAGTCTGACTGCAGTACCAGGAACACACTGTTCAGGGCAAAACAAAACAAAAAACAACTATCAGCTTGCTCATAAACATCTAGGGTAAATTCTGGGTTACAAGTGTGTTAGTTCTTAGTGTCTTCCTGGCTAAAATGGCCCTGATTTGCCATTAAAATACACGACATGACTGTATAGTTTTTCTGTATTATACATATATTTAGAATAAGATTGCACCTTTTAAAATTACATTAAAAAGGTGGTTTCTTCTAGTGTTAGAAAGACACAAAGATTAGGTAGAGCTTCTAATTTTGTTGTATTGCCTATTTCTATCGCACCTACCCTCTGAGTAGTGCGGTCTAGTTTCAGTCAACGTTAGCAATAGACTCAGATTTCTCAAAAGAACAAGAGGAGTTATTTGCCCAAGTGTTGTTCTTCACTTTTTTTCCTAGCTCTATATTCTTTTGAAGAATTTTCTCTAAAATAAAGTACTATCCATATAATGGGCAAGATAAAACTCCCTTTAAACTGGATGACTGACAGGAATCAGATACAGTTTAATGTTTTTATTTATATATATAAATGTTTTACGTTTTATTTATATGCTTAAATTCTAAGCTCCAACCATAGCACAGACTTGTAACATTCTGTTTTGATTTATGGATGCTGGATTGTTTTGGTAAATAAAGAATTGTGAGTTTATAAAGGCAAGCACAGAAGGAGGATCTTCCCATGATGACATACCTGTCTGCGATACTTTATTTTAGGACTTCTGGCCCATCCGTTGCTGGTCTGGAGACAACATACACGGGAGGCAATGGTTTCTCCACATCCTACAATAGCCAGAGATGGCTGAACCTGTACTTGTCTGCATGCAAATTCCTGGATTTGGCCCTAGCTTTGCCATCTGAAAACCTTCCGCAATTTCAGATGTGAGTAAAAGATACTATTGTCTATGTTTCTGGATGTTTAACCATGCCTCTTGGTAAAATTCTAGTGTTTAAAATCTTCATTTTCCTATTTCTTTTCCCTTTCTCGCTTTCATCCAGAGTAGCCCACAGTCCAACCCCTGCCAATGTCAGAGTGGCCCCCAGAGCAACTGGCACTGCACAGCAGATGATTCCAGGCTGTTTTAATTTAGCCTCTGGCTGGAGGTTCTCCACACCTGTGAGCTAATCAGTAATAGCGACTTACTCAAATATTTTGTTTTTCAAGTATTTAGTTGCAGTGATGTCTGAGAACCCAAAGTACACCCACGTGTCTCAGTGACTAAGTCATCAGATCAGATGACTGTATGATCTCAGTATGATTTCACTTAACTTACTCCTGTGTGAGCTGACTGGGATATGTAGCAACAAACCTGCTTGTAGAGGGGGCTCTCTAGGTTGGTTTTGAGCAGCAGTGTTCATGCATGGAAACTGCTTGCGCAGTGCCCTGGCAATCCTATCCTAAACAATGCTGAAGGCTGCGGAAGTGAGAGGCAGCACAGGACAAAACCAAGTATTTCTTCTCTTCCTTCATGCTGCACAGTGGAGATATTTGGTCAGCTCTGACCTGGCATTCTAAAGATCCTCGTGTGTGCTAGAGGGTGGAAGGACTTGCAGGACACAAACTGACAGTGTGCACTGTTCATAAATCTAAAGTTAATCTTAAGGTTCCTTGATTTGTTTTATTTTCTCGGGGTGTGGCTCGTAATTCTTGCCAAGATCTCTATGCTATCGCTATCCTGATTTCCACTATTTTTCAAACCAGTTTTATTAAGGTCACTACTGCGCCTTTCTGGAAGGACAGCCAGCATGCTGAATCATGCTGTCTCTTCCAGCATTCTCACAGAGGCTTGGGCAGGAGCCCTGAGGATGGAAACTTCAATTTCCTTTATAGGTTATGGTGCAGGTAGCCAGTCTTGGCAGTGCAGTGAGCAGAAGGGGAGGGAATGGTTCATTTTATCCTTTTGGCTTGTGAATAGATAAAGTAAATGAATTCCTCATATCAACATAGTACATAGAGAACATTGGGAGTGTTATGCAAAGTATCACAAATGCACAAGTGTTTTAAGTAACTTCCATATTTTATAATTCAGAATTACTTTTGGTTCCCTTGCACATAACTGAGATGCAAATATTATTACTTCTGGCTTTGCTGCCTTATCTTGATTTTGACATCCTTAAATACTTCAAGAAACTCTAAAGGAAAAAGCCAATGCTACCTTTCTCAGCCATATTACCTTCTGCTTTTCAAAGTATGACTTTGCTATTTCTGTCAAATATTTAGTTTTGGTTTTTGCTCCTTTTTATTTGATATTTAACAAGATTTTCTCATCCTCTCAAGTTCTTAGATCAAGCAGAAAAAGTTGCATGTTCAGTAAGGATAACATCTGCTTGTGTTATCTCGTTGCAGGTATCGCTGGGCTTTTATTCCAGAAGCATCAGATGATTCAGGCTTGGAGGTACGAAGACAGGGTACACATCAGAGGGAATTCAAACCTTATGTGGTGCGTCTGGCAAAACTGCTGCGAAAAAAAGCAAAGGTACGCCATTTTATCCAGCTCTGCTTTTCAGTGAGAGCTTAGTGCTACAAGTTACTATATGTCTGTTTATTTCAATGGAGAATGGAGAGGAGTTTATCCAGCATGGGAGATTCCTGCTGGTGTAATCTCAGGCCAGCATCAGACAAAAAAAGATAAGTAGATATTAAAAAAAGTCAATAACTCTGAAACATTTTCTATTCACTCAAATAATACTTGTATTTGGAACTCCAAGCTAGCCAGTGATATATGTAGGAACTGGTATAATTACCTTTTGAAAATAGGAAAACATTTTGGTTATAAAAATCACACTTAAGTATCTAGAAAACTGTTGTATTTCCAAAAATGACAGAACAGTTTTGAAGCTGCACAGAGCCAGGGCGGGTTGGGTTCCTTCCCCAGTGCAGTCACCTTGAATGGAAGAAGGCAGAGAGTGATGGAGGTGGTTCTAGGGGGAATCTCAGCTGCTGATTTCTAGAGTGGGAGCAGAATTAGAGCTGTCGGTGCGTGAGCTGTGTCAGAACCCAAGTCTGGCTGGGGTAGAGGCCTGCGCAGCTGTTGGAAGCTACCAAACCCTGTCCAGGGGAGCTTCCGTCTACTGCCACAAAGACAGAGTTGCCATCAGACACTTCGCTGCCCCTGCTGCCAGGACAGAGGCCCCCAGGCAGGCACTTCGCTGGGAAAGGGCACTGGGTGGGCCAGGGAAATAAGGAGAAAGCTTGAAGTCACAAGGAAGAAAGCTTTGAAGTTTCATTCTTGGGGATCCCTCCAAACAAAAGAGGTTGTCAGGGCTGTAACACAGGTAATTTACTGTAGCCACTGTATTTACAGTCTGTTATGAAAGGTTTTCATTGAGCAAAGAAACTATTACTGATATACAAGTGGCTACCTAAAGCATAGTAATAACTTAGTTGCAAGCAGACCTGAGCCAGCAAGACTCAGGATGATGGGGGATAAAACAAATACCTGAAGCATACCCACATTCTTCACTGTATTGTCTTTGAACAGTTAAGATTAAAATTTTCTTAACTGACTGCTAGTCAGGTGTAGCTGGTAGCCCTGATGTCTGTACTGTGCTGTACCTGCTAGAAAGTTGTCGCCCTCCAAATAATCTCTACATGAGCTATATAAAATACACACGCTGTATAAAATACACATGCCGGTAAGTACTGTATGTTAGGATAGATGTTTGAAGGCAGGACTTCCAAAGTGTGCTTCCAGAATATAGAAAGCTTCCTGGGATTTCCACAGCCCCCTAGTCGTGGCAGCAGTTGTACGTTGTGAACCCTAACTCAGGATAGGGGGTGAGATGACCACGAGGTAATGAATACGGATTTCCAGGCCATTTCTTCTTGGTGCAGAGGAGGACACTGTTGCGTATAGCTGTGTGTTTTTCTTAGAAAATACTATTTCTGAGCAAAATGTTTCAGTTGGCTTTAATTCCGCCTCGGGGCGCTCTGACTAATGCTCTGATTGATGCAGTGGGGTGTTTCTTAGGATCCGTTGTCTGAAGAGAATGTGCTTTAAAACCTCCTTCGGCACTGCTGGCCATAAACAGAACAACTGACAGTGCTGTTACTGCCCAGTAGTGTCTTGGCCCCATGAGCCCCCGTCTGCCATTCCTGGCCAACGGGCTCCTGGGGACAGGTAACTTCCCTTGCTGAAACACAGCATCCAACCAAGCAACTGCACAGCCTTCATGGCAGCGTATGATTTCCATTTATGAAATGCAGTCTGAAAGTTCTCCTCTTTCCTTCCACAGGACAAACAGGAGGACTTTAAGACGGTGGTTTTGGAGGGATTGGAGATGGCCAAGCATCAGGTGAGGGTGGCCTTTGATGCTTGAGTTGTGAAACAAGCTCACCATAACACCATCACCTCGAGGCCCTGGGTAGCATTTAACTTTCAGTAAGAACTGAAAGAGGAGTCTTTTTAGAGGATAAAATGAGCATTTTTTGAAGTGAAGTAATCCTAAGGGCCCTCATCTTTATAGATAACTCCATAAATTTGTCTTTAAGTTGGCTTCCTACATGAAATAGATCACAAAAACTTTTGGTTCTAAAAGGAATCATCTTCACAAATCCTTATCAAATTAAATAATTACTTTTGCCAAACAGAAAGCAGGCGTGAAACAATCCCTAACCCAGTCTCTGTCAAACTAACTGTTGCTTTTAGTATCTGAGGAGTTAGCGGTGTTCACAAAGATGCTGCTGTGAGGAAATGGCTTGGACAGATTGTATTTCATTGCTTAGAGGCACAGTCGGTGTTTGCACCTGCACCCATGTGGTTGACTGCTGGGTACGCTGCTGCTGGCTGCATGCTGGAGCTGCTCGGTGCTCATCGCAGGGTCATACAGAGCACGGTGGAGACCAGTCCCGAAATGTCTCCCTTCTGTGAATCCAATGGGAAACTTTTAAAGGAGAAATTGCAAGAACTAGCCATTTCTGTAGAAGTAGGAGGCATCGTCAACTCTGCGTTGGAATGTAGTCTTCCTTTTGTTCTAGTTTATTTTTCAGCCTTTATTTTCATGAAATACTGTAGAGAGCAAGCAGTATAGCTGCAATAATTGTTTCCAGTGACAGGGAGCCAAACAACCAGATTGCAATACTGAATGTGTTCATATTTAGTCTAATTGTTTTGTGAAGCAGATGTCACGGGCTCCTGAATTGGAACAGGCAGTTGCTTTTATTTGAAGGACAAAAATTGTATTTGTAAAATACCATTTCTTGAAATCTGTTTGCTCAGAGGCTGTGCCATCACTAATCCTTACCTTACGCTCCACTCCCCTTCGTTCTCCCTTTGTTACTGAGTCTGCTCCTTGGCAGCAGGGCCCATACCTGCGGTGGCTGCACAGCCCGTGAGATTCTTGGATGCAGAGGCAGGGAGGAGCAGCTCAGAGGCAGGTCAGGACGTGGCCTCTGTGCTGCTCTACCCCTGCCTCGTGGAGTAAAAAACTATTGCTGGAACCCTGCTTTCATGGTAGTAGCTCTCCATACTGGTTTGTCAGTAATTGTCCCAGCGAGGCATTTCCAGTGTTGGTGTTGCCTTCCTTGCTGTCTGGATTTGAATGTTTTTTTTTTGTTTTTGTTTTTTTTGTGAGTAAAAAAAAAGAGTAAAGATTCCTGTATGAGCAGCTGGGTGTTAGTGCTTGGGTATTTCAGTGTGCAGACATTTAAGGCGACCCTAAACAGTTACACCAGGACACTGACTGCAAGCATTGGGTGTGTGACTGCCGCCTTCACTGGCGGTGCGCCTGAAGTTCTCTCCCTTGAAATTCTCCCTGTGAAGTGCAAGGTGTGTAATCAGGGTCTTGTGGGAACACACGATGAGCAGCTGAACTGGGTGCTGTTGTGAGACCTTCCTGAGGTGCTTGTGAGGTGTCTGCTCAGAGCCTCCGGCTGTGTTAGTTATGATACTTAAACAGCACCGCCATTGCTCTTCTGAAAACTTGGAACTGTAGCTTCAGAGTGAAAATGCCTTATTGCCCTTTAACGCCCTCAGGGGTGGATTGTCCCTGCTACTGGCCCATAGGATGCAGCCTGAGGGCTGGCATCAGAACGCAGCCTGTTGTACAAAGCAGCTAGCCCGCAACCTCCCAGGCAGCCCCAGCACCAGTTTGCAGCAGCTCAGGACACTGCCATTCGCTGTGCACATGGGCCTGGGGCAAGCGTTCGCCCAATGCCACCTTCCTGGGCTCCAGCCGAGCAGTAACAGGGAGCAGATCTGCTCCAAAAGCTGCATGGCAGCCCGTGTACTTTGTTGCTGGGATAAATATTCGTAGAATAAGGAAAGATATTTTATCGGGCATTAGCCTCTTATTTGTGCCTGTATTTCTTCTATTTTGCCCTGCATTATTTCCTGCTTCTCTGTATTTACAGAAAAATCCAGAAGAGGAGAGCTCAGGGAAAACACTAAGCTGGGAGCCAGGCCACTTGCTTTTAACCATCTACACTGTCCGCAGCATTGAGCAGCTTTTGCCTTTCTTTAACGTACTCAGCCAAGTTTTTAACAGCAAAGTCACAAGCAGATGCGTTGGACACTCAGGGAGCCCTGTCCTTTACCCCAACTGTTTCCCGAACAAGGACATAAAGATGGAGAACCTCAAGCAATTCTCCAGCAAAGCAAGGCAGAAGATAGAAGAAATGGTGGAGAAGGATTTTCTTGAAGGGGTCATAAAAACATGAACCACACCAGAAATGTTCAGCCTACATGTAATGTACCTATTTAAAAGAAATACTGTATCTTTCCCAGGTGTAAAGTATTCTTTTCTTACTTTGTATGTAATGAAACACTTAATGTTGTATTTAAGTTAAATATTTGTAAATAAGAGTTCTGGATGTGGCCTGAATCAAGTGTAATTATTGGTGGCTCATATTGATTACGGTGCCTACTATTTACAGTACACATTTTGTTGTCCTGCGTTCTGTCTTTAAAAAAAAAATCCTAAAAAATACAAGGTGCACTTTTTTTCAATTTGTTTCCAGTTTATTTGTCTTGGGTTTTTTGATCCGTTGAAACTTGTGCTTATTTAACAATTTCCAGAAGGCCATGCTGAGAGTTAATGCAGTTAGTATCTTTGTTGGAGGTAGTTAACTGAAAGATGTGGATGAGCAATGCCTGTGTATTCAAAGTGTTCCATCCTGCCAGCTCAGCCCCTTCACACCGAGGGGGAGCAGGACAGGTCACAGAAATCAGACTTAAAAATAATCATAAACACTATTACTGCAAGTGTTTTTTTAAGCCATATGTTAATTTCATAAAAAGAAATTAAGCTATTATTGCAATAACACGTATTATTTGCAAACGCTCTCTCATTACAGGGTTGCCCCTGAATTGAACTCAGGCTCCAGCCCAGCGCTGCCTTGTGCTGCCTGCCTGCAGGTGACACGGGTGAGGTGGCAGCACAGGAGCTGGTCCTGCAGCAGCCATCACAGGGCCCTGAGGGTGGCGGAGCTGGACTTCAGGCACAGCATGACGATCTGTGACCTGGGGAGGGGGCAGGGGATTTGTCCCAGTAACACTAAAATATGACCGCAGCAGTTACCTTATGAGAGTCCTGGTAATCAGTGAAAGCTGGTCCCTTTTAATTAATCCCTTTTAATTAATCTGAGTACCAGCTGCTGAATGCTGCAGTTTCATTACGTACCTGTAACTACCTTATGTTAGAATACAGACACAGCTGTCTGGCGTGCCTGGCGGAAGGACGAGCTGCTGGCTCTGTTACAGGCTGCAGCCCTCCCCGCCTGACAGCAGCCAGGCGCTGTAAGGGAGCCTCCCCTCCAGTGAGCCTCCTCTGGAGCTGCTGGGAGCCGGGCTGCTGCTGGTAGAGCACATGGTTCCTCAGTCTTAGGCTGGAGCTGCAGCGCTCTTCTGGACATGAGCCACCGGCTGGATGCTGAGCAGTGACACCTGGAGTACGGCTGGCGCTGCTAACAGGTCAGTGTCAGGCATCAAACCCTCCTCTCACACCCTCCAGCAGCAAGAGCATCACACTAGGAGGTAAGGTGCCAGAGGTAAGAAATAACCGGAGTAATATTCTGCTCAGTTCTGATTAATCCTTGTGACAATCAAGAAGAGTTCAGTACATCCACGTTAGCAAATGGCAGGGAAATGATTATTTAAAAAAAAAAAAAGGTCACGTTATGAACTTCAGGTGCAGTTGTATTGTTTGTTATAGAGGCTGGGGTGGTGCTCCTCTTCCACCAGCGAGGTGGTAAACGGTCAGGCTTACTTCGTGGGCAAGGGCATCAGCATTCTCCTGTGGAATATTGTAAAGTTAGTTACACCGGGGTCGGGATGGGAAGTTTAGAATAAATATGCAATGCTACAGCCAGAGCACTGAACAGTCAGTTCATGCAAATACTGTTTTTCCCCTATTTTTGTGTCATGTTGAGGTGCCCTATGTAGCTGTGGTCATGAAGATGGGGGTGTGAGCCTATGACTGTGTGAAGAGCTTTAGGTGGCAGCTTTTGCAACTTTTAAGTTCACAGGTAGACTAACTCTTAAGAGCATCCAAAGTTCGCTTTGATTTTTTTGCCTCCTAAGAAATCATGCAGTTACTGGCTGCCTAGGTAACTTTGTCTTAAATCCTCAGTTCTCAGAACTTTAGTTTAGTGTCAAATCTGCCTTTGGAAACGTCTAACTTTCAGAGGTAGATGCTAGAACATTAAACATCGCTTTTTTAAACATAAAAATATCTGAAGAGATTTTCTTTTGATCAGAAAGTCGTTTTCCAAATCTAGTACCTGTTGCATTTGATGTAATTACCATCCCCCAGTGCTCACATACAAGTTAAGGTCTGACCTGTGTGTCCGCTTCAGCGTATATCCTAACAACATCTTCTGTTCCCGACGGACGGACAAATGCTCGTGAGAACTTGTACTTCTTCACCAAGGCATCTATTTTCTCTTGTAGTCCTGGAGGTGTAACTGCCCGTCTTTCTGCGTCTGTTGTGTCAATAACTTGTCTGTCGGCAACCTGCAACAGAAACAGACTTACTGCTACAGCATGCAGATGGACTGCCCTGAGGGCAGAATGAAGCAGGTCACTGTAAAGAGAGGGCTTCACGGTTTGGTGTGTGGCACTGTCAGAACGAGAGCTCAGTTTGAGAGCTGCCTGCTTAACCCAAAGGCTTTGGGATCCCCAGGGCCCCTGTTCAGCATGTGGTAACAAATCCTGGTAGGACTCAACTGCTGGGTTTAGACAAAAGGGTCAGTTCTGAACATGCCTCTTTGGTTACCTGCCCAGCTCCAGCCAGAGCTTTTCCCAGTAGGTCAGAATGCATGACCCCTTGTCTGTCAGTTAAATTTTGACCTATAGCAGAGCAACACTTGAACCTGCCTCTTTCACGCAATGTTCTGATCTTTTCAGCCACAGGCAAAGCGAAACAAACATTGATTTACAAGGTAAGATTCTACCTTTGCCTAAGTGTGTATTTCCAAGAAACGTACGGCCTTTGGAGGTCTGAAAGAAGAGCTGCAGCACTGCTGCAGTCCCCTCCCTAGCACTTAAGTCCTGCTGGGCTTTAAGAACATCAAAGCCTTCCAATTCTCATTTTGTGTACAGAAAGCTACCTGCTGGAAAACAGATTTGTATTTTCCTTGTGGTCCTTACATCCTAACCTCTTGCTGCTCTGCTTGGTTCCTTCACGTGAAAACAATAGCTTCAGCTGTTTTTCAGGTGAAGAACAGGAGCACTGTTAACAAAGCCACTCATCAGTAAAGAGAGCAGGCAGGGCAGCACTATGAAACACCAGCACTACACTGAGCAACTTCTCACGTTAACTCACACTGACAACTTCAAAATACATAATGAGCTACCTCAAAATACATAATGAGCTACTTCCCTGCCTCCATTTTATTCAGGTTTTTCCATTTAACATAGATGGCTATTATTTCATCATTTGTTTAAAATCTTTTTGAGTCTAAGTGAAATTCTTATCCCTCCTGTGGGCTGTTTCATGGACTGTTTGGCCTATGCCAATCCTTCCGTGGGCTATTAAAGCTTTAAGATGAAGTTCAGGGCCCCAAGGCACTGCTGTGACCCGAGGCAGCACGCAGTAACTAACCTGAACTTTGAGCAGCCGGTTTGGGAAGTCAGTGTAGAAGGCATCCCACTGCTGCAGAGTCAGACCTCTCAGAGCCAGGATGGCTTCGATCACCAGCATGTCTGAGATGGCATCACCCACCGTCTGTGAGCAGGGAGGGAAAGAGAAGAACTGGAGAACTCAACAGCGCAGAAACGCAGGCATGATTTGATCAGTTAGTTTCCACCTGAAGAAAACGAACATGCAGGCAGCCCACTTGTCTTGGTTTGGGTAGGATTTTCTTTTTCTCCTGTTTTTCTGCACACTGCATTCGAGGTAAGGAGAACAGCAGCACACTTGTGCAGCTTTCCTAGTGAGAACCGGCATCTCAGCTCTGTTCTGGGGTTAGGATGCTTAAAGCTGGCCCATGATGTGTGACGGGGCACTGCTCCTGGAAAAAAACACTGGCTGTGCTAGGACACGTGGGGAGTCCCATGGCTGCATGGACAGTGCAATGTCTCCACCCTCCCATACCAAAAATGTCAGTGAAAAACATCAGATGAAAGATTACTTGCTATTGAATCGTGCATAAGTCACAATCACTAGGTTCTCCTGCCATCCTATTCCCTCTTTTGATTCTGACCCCCGAAGCCTACACCAGACTAAAGCATTCTGCATCCATTCCCAAGAAAGTATTACATCTTTCTGAAGACTGCTGCTGCCCCTTTCCTCTCGCTTTCCATCACGGCTCCCTACCTCCTGCTCCAACCATCCCTGAACAGTGTTAGCCCCATGACTGTCCCCATAGTGATTTGTTTCTCTCAGCTTTTACCTGATTAATGAGATCAATCAGGTTTTCAAGCACCGTTGCTGCTTCTCTTTTTGCATCATCTTTCTCTTCTTTTGCCAGTTGTCTTATTGTATTTTCAGCAGCTTTGCTAAAGAGTACCTAGAATTCAAAAAAAAAAAAGAGAGCTTGTCAAGACCAGCCCCCAGCAAGAACTAGGTCATATATAGCAAGGAGGAAAAAGAAGAAACAGCCTTCTACCACTGCCTGCTCTCAAACGGAGAGATAAAAGTCTCATTTATAACTGTAAGCAGACAGTGAAAAGACTTCATTCTCACTTTTTGTGCATCTTGGCTGCAGATATGATACACTGCATGCTGGTACTTACTGTGCCGTGTCCATTTGCCTCAAAGTAAACACCGACATCAAACTCCTGAGCCTTGTGATGCAAGTGTTTCACTCCAGTTTTGACACAGTGAACAGGCACCTACAAGCCAGGGATATACAGAGAACATAAACAGTGTTACAGACTCTGGTCAGCAGATGGTAACTGCAGCTTAAGTGACAAGTGTAGGAAGGGCCAGAAACTGGGCGCCAGCCCAGGTGGGCTGTTACTAACTAACCAAGCTGCATTTCACAGCTACTGACTTCCAAGAGCTTAAATTACCTGCTATTTTGGAAAACTACACGAAAAGGAGGATTTCATTTCTTGAAATGGAAATAAAGGTTGATTCAAAAACAAAAGCCACAACCAAGAAAATCCTGATATTAGCATCTGCCAAACTTTTTTTTTAAAGTAGTAAAAGCTGACTAGCATTTTCCAGCTTTGTTCTTCCAAATCTCCTTTCCCGCCACTAATTTAGTAACTGCTGCAGGTTTTAAAGAGTCATTTGTTTTAGCCTCGGTTAAGTTTTCCTAATGATCATGTTACAGTAACACTTACTAGAAAAGTAAACAACATCTGCAGAACACTACCAGGGATCAATTAGAGAATACCTGCAGCGTTTCCTCAAGGTACCGCGTTGAACTCCCATTGGCATAGGCTGTTTGTACTACTGCCATCTTCAAAGTCTGTCCCACCTGAGCAAACCAAGAAGGAAAGCGCTTTACTGTCCCCAGCACATAGTCAGAGGGGTAGGGCAAGTGGAAGGAGACTCAGAATACTTGTGCAGGACCGAGTCTATGCTCTACAGACCCTTCAAACTCCTAGGTATCAGAGGAATGCATTAGCTCACACATCAGAGAGCATCCACACGTTTAAGACAACAGGAATCTTATTCAGGTCTTTGTGTATGACAGTTTTTGTGGCTGGCTTGAAGCAGCTCTCCACTCAGGGACCTTGGGCTTTGCAAACTGAGCATCTGTTGTTAACACCAAGTCTAGGAGAACTTATGAAAAAGCGTGTTTGTTTTTTCCCCCTCTATTCCCCGGAAAGGATGGACGCTGTGCTACAGATAGCAGTTTTGGAATGATGTCATACAAACCCTGTGGCTGTCATAAGTTCTCATGCAAGTGGAATGCTCAACATTCATCAGCTTTCATAGCAGCAGTGAGTACTGAACCCCCCAAATTAATGAAACTTATCAGAACAACAGAATGGAATATCACTACATTCAATACAAAGTGGAAAAGTTCTCTCTCACTAAGAAAAGCTTCAAGGTTCAAATTTCAGTGCTCAGATTTTGATTTGGAGCCTGGAAGGCACAGCCTTATAAAAGTAACATTTTTGCCATGCCAACGAGGTACAAAACATCTCTTCAAATTGGGTTAACTTTAGGTAGATGTAGAAAAACTACATGGGTACAAACGAACATAGCTCTTTTCTAGTATTTTACACTTTTCTCTATTCAAAGCATGAGCATTCAATTCACACATTAAACTTACCTTGGCAAGAAGTTCTTTAAGGAAGATACTAATTAAAGTTGCTATTTTATCTCCATCTATGAGGTGAAAGTGGCCAGCTGTGTCCGTGTAGTAATACACAATTCTATCTGCATCGCCATCAAACGAGCAGCATCTCTCATTAGGCTTCATGTCTAGCCCTGGTGCACACGCAGTTAGAAATGCAAGTTAGAGATGGAAAAAAGGATACAAAAAGTTTAAATTAGCCCCAGCACAGATCTCATCCAGAAAGTAGCTGTGCAGACACGCACAAAACCGATGGTCAAAAACCGATACTGCTTCTACCAAGAACCTTGCAACAGTGACACTGTACTGAATGGCAGTCCCTGTTCATGTCTACAAGCAGGAACACCAAAAAGGCAGGCTCTCTAATATTTATTATGCTACCTTCTCCCCCACAGCATATGAAATCAGTCCCAGCAGCACCACTGTGCATATCTTCACACCTCTAAATGGTGGCAGAAGCACAGAACATGTGACGATACAAGGACAAAGCCGGTGCAGTGCAACCACCACAGCCTGCCCACGCAGCGGGTACCCACGGAGCCTCCTGATGGGCTCCCGTCACCCAGGGCCCGAGGCAGGTTGCACTGCTCCGTACAGAGCGGGGCGAGCCGAGGGCTGCCGTGACGCCCAGGGCGGGAGCCTGACGTGGTGAGCAGCCACCGGCTGCCCTTGGTAGAAGCCAGGCGCTCACCCAGCCCACCCTCAGCACACCCTGTGGCACAGGAGGGCTCCAAAATCACCCCATCTACCGTTCCCAATGCCTGACAAGTCTGCTGTGTGCTCTTGGTGTAACATTGCCACATATTTCCAAGGCACGTGGGGATTAACCACAAACCCCTTACCTCAAAGCCCTTTTCTTCAAGATACAGTTTAGACTTTTTAATTGTGTTCTGTTCCCACCTGACAAACCTGTACCGCCACCTTGCTCCCATTGGCACCCGAGGCGCTGTCCCCGCAGAAGACAAACACACACCGCTCAGCAACACCGTCACCGCAGTAGAGCTGCGGCAAGAGACAGCCCGCAAACTCCAGCACTGGTAAAACAACCCCACACCAAAGCAACCACCAGCAACTCTCAGAGCTGAACAAAACCCTAGAAGTGGATGTGGTGGCCTGAGAATACCTCATGCTTTGCTGGCTCGCTATTCCATTTATTCAGCAGTGTGTGTAACACACAAGGAGTGCCGGCCTCACAACCTCTCTAGGCTTAGTGCCAATACAGAAGTGGCTAGGAAGCAGTCACTGTATGACAGAGCAATGGCACATGGAAATGAAAAGCTCTTTCATTAAGGTACATCTGGCTTTTTTCTTCCAAGATGCTGAGCAAGACCCTTCCTCGCGTTAACTTCTGAGCTCACTTCTCAGAAGCTCTGCAGCTGGCCATGCCCAGGCTGATTTCAGAGCCCAGTAGGAGCTTAGCCGGGAGCTCCAAAGGATGCTCCACACCCTGCAACCCCTTCTTGGGGGAACAGACTTTAGCACACAAGCAGACAATAAACCTGCCCACACTGCTGACACCTTCTGTCCTGCGAAGCGCAGGAACCCCAAACGTGCCTGCAGGCAGCACACAAGGGGGCAACGCCGCTGTACCGCCGTGTCCAGACGTGGCCGACAGCTGCAGTGAGGGTGCAGCTGTTGACTGGAGAGCCCAGCTTAGCCTCAGGTAATCTAATATTCAAAGCGACCTGTTCTCCCACTTTGGGGATTTTCCTTTCTGCACTCTGCAGGCAGCTGGTTCAAGTCATCTTCCCCTTGGGTGAGGGCAATTCGTCACTTTGCTGGCACCAAGGAGTTAATCATGCCAGCTCTTCCTCAGGAACCTGGGAAAGCCTCTGCAAGCCCAGCCCACAGTGTCAACATTTCCTGATAACAAATCCCCACAACGTCAACATTTCCTGATAATACATCGGCAGATAAAACTAAGCTAGTGTCCTCGCTGATCCTTGGGCTCCACCAGCTTAACATTCAGGTCACGTATCAGCCCATCACAGACCTCCAAACAGTTCTGACCTAGGATTGTGCCCCAAACTGCCAGAGGATTCCCTCTTCCCATCACATGAGCAGAACCATTCATACAGTCACTAAGTAAGAAACAAGGGAGCTCAGCCCACCTGCAGCTGCTATACCCTGCACCTTCAGATCTGGAGAGGAGATAAATGGATATAAAAATACTGACTACATACCTTTAGGTGGCTTCTGATGAACTTTTACAAAATCCGCACCACACAAGTGATTGAGTTTCTCCTTGGTTCCGTCATTATAGATGTGAATTAGCACCTCCTTCGGGAGGTAGGGCTGCATCTCCGACAGCTTCAGGGCTCCGATACCATTGGCACAGTCAATCTTCAGATGCCGCTGACCCTCTCCAGAGCCGGGAGACTTGGTACACAGGAAGAAAGGGAAAGTGAACTCACACCCGAGTGACACCATACCTAGAAACATGCTGAATTCAAAATTTCAGGCCCAAACAGGCTAACAATCAGGAGATACCCATTTTGTACACTTGCAAGAAGACAAGAACCAGTATTCACCTTTTTTATCAGTTCCATAAAAGCTTTGGATAGTTTTTGGTAATAACCTTCCAGCGTTGGTTTCCCATACTGCCCCCGGGTGTTCTGACAGCAGACCACGTAATGTAGCTGTGGTGTTGTCACCAGACCATAATCTAACATAAAACAAAGGGAACAACATTCAAAAAATAGAACACTGAATTAATTCTTCCTTAAAAGCAGTACAGCACTACAGTAACCTAACACAACGCAGGAAACACACAAGAAACGTTTCGATTTCTGCTAAGAACAGATGAACCCACATGCATTAAAGCAATCCAACTCTTCTGAAAGAAGAGTGTTACAAGCAAAAATGGGAATGGCATCAGGGCTACTGCATTAGGCCTACACAGCAGGGTGACATTTACACAGACACTTGAAATCAGACAAGAACTGTGAAAGCTCAACATACCCTGGTACTGACCACCTAGAACGGAGACACCATCAATTACTGCCTGTGAAAGCTTCTTGCTGCTTGGTCTGGAAAACAACAAGCACAATTGATAACCTTTACAGGAAACATTTATGTGTGGTTTGGAAAGGAAACGCCTGTGGAAGATGACTATGAAAAGCAAGTTTCCTGCCATTGGACTGAGATTCAACATGAAGAAATCCATACCTTTCTCTACTGAAGGGGTCAACAATAAAAAAAAAGCTTGACGGTCTCTAGGCCAAAGAACAAAAAGCATCCAATTCAGAAGCAGTGCTAGGAGGTTCTTGTAACTATCAGAGAAGCTAATACAGCAGCATCATTGGAAAACTTGTTGATTGCTATAATCACAAATCAGTGCAAAAGGCCAAATGTGGCTGCTGGGTGCTTAGCTCTCTGCAGCCCCCAGGAACAAGCTGCTGGCACCTCTGTAAAAGCAGCATACATCTGTTTTGTAATTACCTGGTGTCTCTACCAAGAAACACTGAAGCATCTTTTTGCTGGTTCACTGCTGCTTTTTGGCAGATCTCAGTTAGGGTTTTCTGTAACTCTTGCTCCTCTGCATTTGCTAGTTGGGTGGCATATTCTTCCCAGGAAGGGTGCAGCATTTCACCGAGAGGATCAACCAGTTTCACACCGTTATCTTCCTTAGGAGGAAACAGAACAAGACATACTAAAGCGGGAAACTTAAAAGCTCTTTGAAGACAACTGACACAAGACTTAATCACATTGCTTCTTTAAATATGAAATGCTTCCGGAAAGCCATAGCTTAGCTATTTATTCCAACCTCCAACAATCCCCCAAAGCAGCATGTTAAGTCACAGATTCCCCCACCCCTATAATTTTGGCATCGAGTTCATTTGACATTAAAACGTCTTAAGGAATACTCCACAGCAACAGAAGTCCAAGTGTTTGATTTGTAACTGCTGCATTTTACTTTTTTTTTTTTTTTTTATACCAGATTTTGCTCAAATGTTCATCTTTTCAAGGGTTCTCCTGGCCTTGCCTGTGTAACAAATTTCCTACATTACAGCATTTACTTTTCCACATGACAGCAAATGAGCCCTCCCACATATGTGGGGAAAAGTAATGTTAAACATACCCCTGATCACACTTCAAGGAAGCAGGCTGAACACATCCCTTAAGGAGGTGCAGGTACCTTCAGGATGTGACCTATGGGTACTTTTTGTTCCCGTTATTGTGAGGAGCTTTGATTCCACCAGTGACCCCGTCTGATTTAAAATTCTTTTAAAATACAAGGTTGTTCTTACTTCAGGATTGTGAGATGCTGTAACCATGATGCCGATGGTAGATCCTGTGGCTCGGGACCTGAGAGCTGCCAGCAAGCCCATGCGGAACATGATGTGATCGAGCTGCTCTGCCTTGCTGCGGAACCCAGCAGTGCCATACTGAAGAGTAAGTCCAGCAGGCTTAGGATGCAACGCTGAGTATTTTTTCAGTGCTTCAAAATCCATTTCTAGAGAAGGAAGTAGCAGAGATGCCCATGAGAGAAGCAAGTTGTTAAAGTTAGTTTCACAGTTTGCACTTGATTTAATTTTGAAGGCTACAGGTCAACACAATACCATCAACAGCCCATACACCCCTTGGAGGGACCGTGTGGAGGACCACTACAGGAGCAATCCATGAAGGAGCCTCTACTTTCTCAGTACAATAGATAAACAGAGCAGGGCCAGATTTAATCAGATCACAAGACAAGGAAGCAATTCAGCCGAGGAGACCTGAGATTCTCAGTTGTCTACTGGCAGGGCTCCCAGCAAAGCTCTGGCAAAGGGCTGGCCGTTTCCCACTTCAGCACTAGCCACCCATTGCGCTTGGCCACGGCTCCACGCACCAACCCTTAAGACCAGAAGCTGCCTGCAGTCCCTCTTCTTACCCTCGCAAATTGCAGGGAAGCTCCTGGCAGTGTTAGCGGGTATTTTCTTCGGACTGCGGCTCAGCCACGCGCGTGAACACGGACAGAACACGGACAGAACACGGACAGCCCTCAGACCGCTCCCGGGACCGGCAGCGTGGGCGAGCGCTGGGTCGGGAGGGGGGGGGGGAACCGCCTGAGCACCCCGACAGGAGCAGCCCAGCGGGGAGCGGCCGCGTTCGTGACAGGGGGCGGCGCCCGGACCCCCCGCCCCTGGCCGCCGCCGCCCTCCTCTTCCGGGCTCAGCGCGGCCACGTAGCAGCCAAGCGCCGCCCGCTCAGCAGCCGGCGCCGCGCCCGCATCGCGATCGCTTTCCGGGGGCCGGCTCCGGCCATGGGGTCCCCTCGCGGGACCGGCGGAGGCGCTCTCACAGTCCCCCTCCCCGCGCCTCACGGGCTGAGCCCGGCTCGGTTGGGCAGGAGCCTGCCTGCTCCCTCTACCTGGGCAACGCGGCTACCGCTGACGGGACGCCCTGCAGCGGCTCCGAGCCCCCAGCCCTCGGGGACAGGTGGGGAAGGAGGGATGGAGGCCGCCCCACCTTGCCTCACCTCAGCGAGGCTCTCCCTCAGGCAGCCCGCGCGCCCCGACCGTTAAGCTTCAAACGGCGGCGACCGTTGGTGCTGCCCCCTCCCCCCATAGCGGCCGCCGGCCGGGCCCCCGGGGGGGGGGCCCCCCCCCCCCCCCCCCCCCGCCTCATGGCTGCCTTTCTCTGGCGGCGCGCCTGAGAGACAAGGCTGGGGTGTAAAGGGTCTGCTGCTTCAGGAGCTGAGAAATAAAGGCGCCGTGGTTTTAGTCATGTACTCGAGTCCTGGCTTTATTCAGGCGGGGAAGGCTTAGTAAGGTAGCTGGTATCAGCACGGCGTTCACGAGAGCTTGGCTAAGGTCCTCCCTCAGGGGCTGCCAGCTTGTGGAGCTGTGCTTTAGAAAGGCAGAGCTCCCCTCATGGAGACGCAGACATTCTCTTCGCATTACTCCAGCGAAATAACCTTACTTCCCTCAGAAGGGGCTGCCACGTGTGCTAGCATTCCGTTTTTGAGATACCAGTCGTGTGAACCAGCCCCAGGTGGCAGGATGTCATGGAGAGGAGTGGCACAAACGCTGACAGAACCGGCCCTTGAACTGGGAAGAAGAACTGAGTGTTAATGAGTTCCAGGGGGCTATCCTGCTGGATAAAAAGGCTACACGTGGCAGCTAAGCAGCGTAAATACGTGCCTAGAGTAGTAGAGCCAGTAGTGTAGGGCTGATTATAAAATGCGGAAATGGCTGGACAAACTCAGCCTAGAAGTATATGCGTTTTCCTTGGAATAAGTGTAATTATACATTAGAACAATTTACTGGGTAGTGAGGTGGCTTCATGATGTTTTTGGAAACCGATGTACAAGATCAGGTGTCTTTTTAAAATGCACCCTTTTCACCAGTCTTCAGAGAGGAGTTTTATAGGCTCATGTAGGATTGGAATAGGCTGCCCAGGGAAGTGGTTGAGTCACCATCCCTGGAGGTCTTTAAAAGACGTCTAGATGTAGAGCTTAGGGATATGGTTTAGTGGAGGACTTCTTGGTGTTAGGTCAGAGGTTGGACTCAGTGATCTTGGAGGTCTCTTCCAATCTATATGATTCTGTGATTTTTTTCCTCATGACAGATTGTCAAGGTAATTCTCATCTCATGATAAACCTCTCTTTGCAGGGCTAACCATAAACTTGCAAACATCAGTGAAGGTTTCCTCCTGCTGTACAAGAGCCTCAAGTGCTGAGGACACATGAATCCTCTCCTGCTTTTTGGCTGCAGGTAGAATTTTGTTTCCAAAGAACTGAAGTGCTCCATTTTAAACCAAAGTGCTCCACTGAGTATTTTAAAGAGAGAAATAAAGAGAAATTCAACAGCCCACGCCTTGTAGGAGATCAGGCAAAATAATCTCAATTTTCTCCTGGTCTAAGATTCACGTATGCTTTTTATCCTCCATAATCCTGAGAATGCTTCATCTCTCTAGAGCGAATACTTGCTTAAAATAATAATAATACCTCTATATACAGTGTGTACAATCATAAACACTTTGTAAAACATTTGGAAACATTTGGCTCTTTTTTAATAGATCCAGAAACTGGGCTGAATTCATTGATCAGATGCCCATTTGGTAAGGGGCAAGATTCTCAAAAGGCACTTTCCCCTTTACGCTGACATTCTGACATATTAATATGGCTTCCGATACAAAAGCACATCCTGCTGAAGGGAGTCTTACGGATACAGTCAAGATTTAGTGCATGCTGCATCTTTTAGTGCTTTAAGAATTATCTACTCTCACTTCATTCCACAAACCCATGAAATGCAAAGACTTTTGTGCCCAACCGCAGTATCAAATTTTGTATAATACCATGGATTATCATATTTAAATGCTATCAATATAATACGTAGATGAAGAATGTGACTGAAAAGTCAGAAGCAGCTGTGCCGTAAAGAACCACCAGCAGATGCCTTCTGCTGTGTCACTAAGCACCATAACTTGAAAATTGATACAGAGCAATAAAACCACACTTACTGTTGAGCTGAGGCTTGGATGCTCAAATCTAAAAATCAAACCATTCTGACAGCAGCTTTTTAATGACTGTGTTTCAGTACACTTTGACAATGACTACAAAATTAATACAAAATATTTTTTTTTCCAAATAAATCAAGGAAATTTAAAATATATATATTTTTTTTTCATAAGGAAAAAAAATGTGTATGGTTCCCTATTATGCAATGAGGCAGAAAGTCTTTCTCTGTCCTCTTTGTGAATTCAGGACCTGCAGTCTGCAGCTGTGGCAGAGCTGAAAGTCTGGAGAAATAAAATTCATTTTTGTAGAAATACCTCTAAAGCATGAGAGCAGACAAAAATAAATAAATCAAAATGTTTAAGTACATTTTGTTTCCAGAACTGTCCAGAAAGTACATTACATTTTTCATGGAGTGGTAATTCTCTAACAGCTAATAATTCATTGTGGTTTTGTTTGTTTGTTTAAAACATTGATGTGTTAGTATGTCAGTGCAGATTCCACATAGTCATGACTTAAAAACAATAAAAGAATTTGCGTTCAGTCCTGCTGGGAAGCTGTCAAGTGATAAAAATTTTCTTTAAAGCAGGAAGCCAAACTGATTTAGAAATAGGCCTTATCCACGACTTTTCAACCAGTAAGAAATTTGAAAGGCAACATTGACATAGATCAGAAGGTCTGTGCAGGAGAATGGTCAAACAATTGAGATGTCTAAAAGATGTCTAAACCTTTACTGTGAGCATGAGCATTCTTCATTTCTTTCTAAAGGAAGAAACTGCTGATAGTACAATCCAGTTATGATTCCTCATAAGGAAAACCATAGACTCATGAATTTTATTTCTGGATATGCTAATTATGAATCCAGATAATGCAGGTCATGAGAGCACCCACAAATGCTTCCGCTGAGGTTTGCAGAGGGAATCACTTTGTAGAAGAATAAAGGTCAGGTATAATTTGATAACTGGTTGACAGATTATAAGGGGTTTAAAAACAAACAAACAAACAAACACACAAAAACAGAAGATACCTTCAATTGAAATTAGTGGGTAGATAAACATATTCAACATGCTGAATTATCAATGACCTTCTAAAAACTTACAGAGAAACTGAGCTAAATAGTACTTAGTGAGAGAAATGTGGAATTAATGTGTTTGCTTCCTCCATAATGACGGACTTTTTTTCTTATAATTATTATTCATTTAGTAGACGTCAGCTGGATGATTTGGAAATTTGTTACGTAGAATAATACTTTATCACAAATGTGTTTAAAAACATATTGGCCTGAAATACTCAAAGGTTTATATGGTGCGTATAAAACAGCAAATCATTAGGTTTAATACCTAAGAAGCCTACTAGCCAGCTGACTGATATTTGTAAGAAAAATACCTTGACAAACAGCAGCTTTTTCGTAACATTCTGATATTCTCTCTTTGTCTAGAACATGAAATGCAAGTAACTCCATGAACTTGCTGTTCTTTAATTTGCCTGTTTTTTATTATTATTAATTTGCTTGACAATTTATACAAATTACATTGTGACCTGTAATGGACTAAACAGTCACTGTATGTATTTCCTGATTTTCCACTGTACCATCTGTCTGCTTAAGTTCTCATTGACACTTGTGACAAAACTCTGAACTTAAGGTACAACCACATATTTTGATGACAAAAGGATCTGTGAAACCATATTGTAGGATATTTCAAGTGCAATTACAATAATAATAAAAAAAAACAACCACAATAAATTTCTCAGATTGATTTTTATTTTCTCATGTATAATTAATATGACTTCTTAATCTGAGGTTCTAACCAAATATTACAATTTAGAAAAAGTTTTCTCCATCTTAAAAAATTAGCTACTAGCTACTCTTAGGCTCACTAGGTAGAAATGTTCTGAATATTTTAATGCTTTTTCTCTCCTGCTAATTTGTTTGTTCTTCATTAAATATTTACAGTTTCACCTTCATCGCTTCTTCAGGCCAGGTATATGAGTCAGCCACAAAGCTGTTATAATCAGTGCTGTAAATCTGAGACTGGATGAAGGCTTCTAGGTCCTTGGGCTGAGGATAGGTGGAGGCAGTGTTATTCCTGTAGGCTTTCTCTGCAATCTGGAACAATATATTGAAATCCTAATTAGTGCTGATAAACTATTTGAGTACATTTAATAGGATTTAACAGTAGGAATTAGTTCAAAATGACAATTTATCTTCTCTAGTGTTGACAGTCATCTAAAGTTACGCTGGATCCAGGCTAGTATACAGTGAATACGATTCAGAATATGGCGATGTCTGCATTTGTTTAACTTTGTCTGACTCATGTTGCTTTTCAACTCTTACAGGATTACATGTATATTCTGTAATAAATAGTGTTTCTCCTCATCTAGTAATATTTAGGCTTTATTATTCAGTTGGAATAAAATATTCCACAACCCTCAAGCACAGGGATACAATTTCTGCTTTTCTTTATGCAAGTTACCCTGGTTTACCATCTTCAAAGCACTGTAAGACAAGTGTGGTTTGCTCAAAGCCTCCATGCTCCCTGCATATGAGAGAAGTTTATTATTTGCCATCGTGAGATAATAGATTTCTCAAAGGCAAACAAACATTAAAAATTAGTCCCACACAGCGCACAGGTTTTATTCTAGAGGTGGTAGGGGGAAATACCTAAATTTACTTGCTTTTTTCCTCACACAGAAATCAGCAAGCCCAGAATCAATTATTACATCCCAGATATAGCTGCAACAAAAATAAAGTTTAGAAGGGGCAAGAGGCCAGTTAACACATTAAAGCAGTCTCCCATGTCTGAAGAACATCCATCTACCTAGAAAGATGTCCTTTATCTGGACATTCATCTGGGAAACAAAAGAAGGTTGACACGCTGGTTGACTGAGGGACGAACTGCGAAAGGTACATTATTTGAAAACTTTCCCCAGGGCAGCCAAATTTCTTGGTAAACTGCAGGTTTAGGTCAGTCTATTCACATCCTCTCTGTATTTGCCAGTAAAAAACAAACTAATCCTCTTTCCCTCTGGAAAACCTGAGTCATAAACAGAAAGCACCCCCTGTAGTTAGTTATTCTGCTAGGCCAGAACAAGGGCTGGAACAAATGGAAATCGGGCCTGGATGAAGGGTGTAATTTACTCTCTCAACAAGCAACTGATAATAAGGAAAGTCCAAAAGCCTTTGAGCTTGCAGCTCTTATGAAAGTCAACTTGGAGACCAGTGCCTACCTGGTGGACAGTAGTTTGGGCTCTACAGACAGCACTCCATGTTCACATCAATAAACAAACACTTGCCATAGTTCCATCTCTTTCCTTTTGTGTATTGGGATTAACTCTGGGGTTACCTTTATGAATTTACATTTAATTTAGAAGCTACTCTAGACCACGATTGATGTAAATCAACTTCAGCTTGTGTAGAGATGTGTTAGCTGATCTAATTAAATGCTCAATTACATAGAGAGAGCGGGAACAAAAGAAGACAGAAAAGATTGAAATGACTTACCCTCACAGCAATTTTCAGTGACACGTGCTGAATTGTGACTAAAGGAGGGTACAGGCGACCTTCCTGTAAATTCTCCTCTGAAACTTGCTCCGCTATTACCTGGAAATAAAGCAGATGTCTTTAACTTCAAATGACATACTGCTGTAGCTTTATTAGATGGTGATCTAGTCTTACACAAAGAAATGATTCTGCTTTAGCAAATCAAACAGGTACTGCTTAATCCACCTGGGTATGTTTTTAACAACCAGCCTGATCATTAGGTACAACTACCTGAGAGCTAGAAATATAGGGAGTTATGCCCTTTTCTCACTCAGACAATAAGTCTATTTTTCTGTGATTATACTGAACCCTGATTCCCTCATATGTTTGTAGACAGGGTGGAAGGAAAAGAAAGATTTATTAACATCAAATTAATAGAAAAAAATAGAAAAACAATAGAGCTGAAACCCTTCACTGTAAAATGCTTCAGATAAAATTACTAGTAGCTGACCATGCTTCTTGTGCATCAAGCTCATCCACCTACGTTATATGAGACTGTAAGAAGAAATACAATCAACCACAGAACAAAGTAAAGTCAAAGATTATCCAGGGTCTAATGCTAAATTCTGGCTTGTTGGGACAAAAAAACTCACTGCTTCTAGAGCAGGTCTGTCCACTCCACTTGAAGGCTGCAGTAGGTCTGCCATCTCATACGTAACAAATAACTAAGGAAATTGTTTTGGTCTCTGCTTGATTTTTTACCAGACTGATTAGGGAAAACAAAGAATGATACAGAAGTTCTAATCCAAGAAGACCATCTCCTCTATGAATATTCTTGCTTGGTCTTCCCACCAAGACTGGAAATGTGTTGCAGTTGTCTCCAGCCATGAACGGATCTGGAAAGCATGGCTTGCCCTTTGAACAGCTCGGAGCATGTAACAGTAACAGGAAAAGGAGGTTCTTCATACAGTGCCAGCTCTGGCTTCTTAGATCTGTTATATTTTCTAAACAGTTTCCATTGTAATTTAGTACCTTAGACTTGCTCCTGGAGTGTATCCTTCCATTAGTTTCACCAAGAAGGAAACCAGTCCCCCTCCCTGCCCAAGTCCACAGCACACTGTGGACTGAGGTGTAGGGATAGCAAGGAAATTTGCTCCGGAAGGACCATTCTGATCCAAAATAAAAGCATAATGTGGAGGCACCTTAGTGCTCCCTTCAGAGGAAACAAGAATGTGTTTAGGCACATCTTTGTGCAATTAGCTTAGCCACCAGAGGGTTAAACCATATCACTGAGGCCCAGGAGTGCGGGGTGTGATGTGGGGGTACATGGTAGACAGAAGGAAAATGCTGGCCAATTAATATCTGGTGGAAGCACTTATGGCCCATCCAGAGGTTCTGGAAACACCAGGGAAGTCCATGGGACTGGTAACACAGCCCAGATAGAAAGCATGAAGTGTATTTTTGAGAGAAGGTACTAGCAAGATACTTGAAACAGAGCAACAACAACTGCGTCCAACATTTTCTGTTGCAAGTAGGAAACAGGACCTTGGGTAACTTGCTCACCGACAACTAGGCCTGCTTCAAAAGTGATGCCTGGCTATCATCAACTTGTCCTCCTGGCAGAAGCAGGTAGAAAGTTTGAATTAAAGAGCTAACACTATGGTAACTCCAGGTTCAAAGAGAAACTGCTCGCTTCTGTAACCTACCTAATACCCTGCTGGTGCAGTAAGGATTTTGCATTTGGAGGGGAAATGGTAAGAAGTACAGCAAGAGATTATATATTCCTGTTCAGTCTAACTAGTGAAGGCAAACTACTTGTTTACACTTTAATCTGATATTGAGAAATAGAGCAAACATACATCTGATATTGAGAAATACAGCAAAAGAAATCCACTAGGTGGAGCTATGATAACAGAAGATGTAGCCTTTGCTTTCTGTAACAGCAACTAGGTTATCTAAAAACGGTGCAGCTCTTTGACAAAACAAGGTGTGCATCTGAAGGTGTAAAGAGGAGCTTGGAAGAAGAGATTTTTGCTGTTAGCAGTTTAACGGGACTCTGCAGGAAAGATGAAATCTGAAGAGATCAAGGGTCAGGAGTAGAGTACTTCTGCCTTGTGATGGGGTTGACAGAAAGCAAGCCGTAAAAGATTAGGGTGATGCTTGAAGTGGGAGAAGTAGCCAAGCATAGCCTATACAGGTGGGATGCTATTCTTTCTGATATACCCCTATAAGCAAAAGCACAGAAGCAAACATTTGCAAAGGGAATGACAATTTTTTCATGTGCTTTCTGAAAATAACAAAAAGCTCTAAGAACTTCAGGTCAATGGCAGTGGGAAAACGGATGAGTCGACGTTTGGAGTTATTAAGAAAACAAGAGGCAAAAAAAGAAAATGCAGTTATACCAACATATAAATCCTTAACATAACATCACTTTGAATTGTTTGCATTTTTTCTTCACCTACTTCTAGCAAGAATAGGGTAGAATCCTGAATGATGTAAAGAGTAACAAGGATGATCAGGTGATAAAAAGGTTAGTTTTTGTACATGGAGGATTATTACAGACTTGTGAAAGAAGAGAAGACTGAAAGAAAATATTAAAGGCAACTGAAGGTGATCATTTCTCATACTAGTACAGGAAACGCAACTCATCAGACAGAAGGAAATCATGAAAGGAGAGGGTTTTTTTTGATGTTGTTTTGTTTTGTTTTTTTCCTCAGAACTCATAATTAAATTGTGATACTAATTGCCAAAAGATGTTCTAATGCACAAACATGTTTAAAAAGCCATCAGGCTAATTTATAAAAGAAAGCCATGAAGGAATAAAACTTCCAGCTCAAGAAGCCCGTTTAACACAGAGTGTTGAGAAACCATTTTCACCAGAAGGATCACTCTGTCCTTTCCCCTTATTTATCCTCTTTTCCTTAGCTTCTGCTACTGATGCGTTTCACAGAGAGATTCAGGGCTGTTTGGATCTTAGGCCTGACACAGTATGGTCATTTTCACCATTTAAAGTTTAACGAATTTAAGTTTCTAACAGAGAAATTAGGTCAGCCCTATTCCAGAACCTAAGAACCCAAGGCTGGACAAGTGGTATAAAGCAAGTGGGGGCATCTTGGCTTTCGGAAGACATATTTTCTATAGTGAAAGGATTAAATAGCATTATTTCTGGAGTAATTTAACTGTAGGCCACACATGCCAAGAATATTTCATTAGTTCATCATTCCCTATCCTTCTTGATGTGTTTGGTAGGACTTAGAAGAACAGGTAATGTCCCTTGTCATCACAGAGAAATCACCTGCAATTAAGAGGTATTACAGCTCACAGTACCTTAGATCTGTCAATCAAAATCCAAGTTACATTCTGTGTTACTTGGCATGAAGAAAAGAACACTGAAAGTAGAACTTGTGGTAGTTATAACAAGCTATTCAGGACTTTTATCAGATCTAACTGGAGAGGTGGCAAAGCAAGAAGCAGCAGTTGCAGGCACGCAGCCTGGGCCACTTATTTTTTAGTTTCTCAGGTAAGCTACCACCATGAACTGAGAAGGTCCCTTTATTTAAATAGCATCTTTTTGGTGCTTTAAATTCTGCAGTCTCTTGGGCACTTCCATTTCTAATGGAGAACACTAACAAATATTCTAAAAAACGTTAAACTGTTTTGATTTTTCCCTTCCATTGAAAAAGTCCAGGAAAAAGAACAAACAACATTTTTGCCTTTGCTTTGTACTGAAATTTCAGCTAAGGGCCTCTAAGCAGCCCTCTTGGCCTTCTACCTCTTCTGGCAAAGATCTATGAAATCTATCAGGTCAGAAACTGCCTCGAGCTCACTCAAGCCCCAGTCATATACTGCCTTTCACACAATGAGAACAGATGTGAACAGTCTTTATTCTAGGCATATTGCAAATAGCCACCTATTGAACTTGGTGCCAACAGATTTTCTATGCAAGAAAACATTTTTTTACATGTCAAGCTTTACTACGGATTTTACCAGAGGACAACACTCATTTCAAGAGAGAATTTAAAATCTTCCTCAAATTTCTGATACCATTTTAATTCTCTGACAGTTACATTTCATGATGAATTTTAGGTGACTTAGCAGACTGCCACTTAAAACACAATTTGACCTACAGATGTGTCACATTTCTTCCATCAGCCTTCTATATATAGGGGCCATCTCACCCAAACCAAAATGAAACAATTTCTAGAATGAAATAAGACAACTGTTTAACACAGCAGTTCAGACCAGCAAACGAAGGTCACCATATCCAACTGAAATTACAGGGAAGGACTTAAAGGGAGGATATAATTATCCCAAGACTTACAAAATGGATCATTGCCCTCTCAGGATGGTTAAAGCCAGTGGAGACAGTCTGGACCTTTTACTAATTTTAAAGATGGAAATTGTGATTGTCTTTCTCATAGAGGGCAAGCTGCTGGCAAACTTTTTAAAAGATGCTATAGTATGGACCTTCAAAAAACTTCCAGCTATGGCAGCGTCCAAGTGCCTGCCTTTTAAGAAAGCTTCATATCACATCCGAAGCTCAGTGATAGGATCATGTTGCCTATGAATTGCCTCAGGGTGATAGTAAAGGACCACTTTCTTTCCTTTAATCCATGAAGGGGAACACAAGGAACAGGAATATGCAATATCCCTTAGAGAAGCAGGAAGAGTTGCATCAGGCATTCCCACTTCTGTAATCTGGTACAACTTCTTTTCTCTCTTTTTTGATTGTTCCATAATAACCTCTAATTGCATTGCTTTTAGGCTTCCTCTGTATGGTACCTACACTACTGATGTATTCTCCAGCCACTTGCACAGCTTCTTTGAGGATCAGGACACTGCACTTTCATGAAGTAGTGTGGATTGTAAATGAGTACAAACTGCAGTAGGTAGAAGTCAGCACTACAGGGAATCTAGAGTAATTACAGCTAACTTGGTAAACTGAGGCTAAATTTCTTCCTTATCTCCATACTACTTAAAAAAAAAAAAACAAAAAAAACATAAAAAGCACCACCCCTAACACTCTGGATATAAGGAATCTGAGTCCAGTGAGGCTCATCATGCTGGTGCCATCCAAGAGCAAAACAAGTAGATGATGGGGGAGACAGGAACATCAGGACAGTGCAGGAAGTCAGGGACAAGGAAAAGGTCAGAGTAAGAAGAGGTAAAGGTGCAATCTGGATGACGAGCAAAGATGCTGGAGACAGATAAGCATAGAAAGATGCAATCTTCTAAGTGAGAAGCAGCTACAGAAAGATAGTCTTACAGCTTTGTGGGATTTTTTTTTTTTTTTAACGTGTAGGAGCATTAAATTTTAAGCTCTGCAGGTAATTTATTTTGTTTGATGAAGGGATTCTAAACAATAAAGGCTAGATTCTTCTCCCATATGTGCTGAAGATACAATCCTGTGAATTTATGAATACTGTGAAACAGTGGATGTCAGATTTTAAACAGTCACTGGAACAAATGTGCTTGCCCACTGTTTATCTCTTGTCCACTGAGTGGAGATAAAGGAAGACAGACCAATAGGTGGACAACATCAGAAAAAAAAAAATCATTAAAAATGCCTGAGGAAAGAGAATAACCAATGTAGAAAAGGATATGAAAGAAAATCGGAAGAATAACATCACAGTTTTGTCATAAACTGAGGTGCAATGAAACAAAAGGCAATGGAGCGCTTTCACCAGCTCTTGACAAAGGAGCTCCACAGAAAATGATGCCAACAGCTCTGCTCAAATACAACAAGAAGCTTAAAGAATTTAACTAATTTTTGCAAGCAAAGTTGACAAAAGTCACCCCAAAGGTACGAACATCAGAATAGAGTCCTTTCAATCTAAAATTAAACTCGTGCACATGTATGCAAACTGTACACTGAAGTCTTGCTCTCACTTCCTTTCCAAAAGAAGGTGAAGTTTCTATCAGATGACCTTTGGAACATTTATAAACTCTTTAAAAAGAAACAATATACCTTGCAAATAAAGATCTTAAGCAAAACCAAACAAACAAATAAGCAAAGAAACAAGAAACTATTTTTCCGATTTTAAAGAGAATGTTTGGGTATATCTGTTTTATCTGTCATTATTACCAAGTTACTAAATTAAGAAATGGAAATGATTTTTAATAAAGTACCTCAGCCGTTGTGAGGAACACGTCCTCGCCAATGTGTTTCAGTCCGCATGCAATAACACCAAGGGCAACTCCTGGGAACACATAGGAATTGTTACCCTGTCCAGGATACAGAGTTTTTCCATTTGGAAGAGTGACAGGATCAAAAGGACTTCCACTGGCAAAAATACCGCGTCCCTGTGTTGTAACAAGAAAGCCAAAGAAATAATGTTATTTGAGAGTATGCTGTTAAAACATTTCACTCATCCTTTTAAATATCTACCCATGGAGGCTGGGTTACATCTCTTTAATCTCTCTTCTAAGAGAGTGTCAGAGCTATGTGTCTGAGTATGTTTCAAGAGCATCAGGATGCTGATCCTGGCGATGCTCTGTGGCTACCTGATGTCACAGAGTAAATGTTGCCTTATTCAGGTAAGACAGCTATATCTACAATTTAGAGAATGAAGTGAAGGCCAGCACCAATTATTCCTTGTGTGTGTCCATGCCAAAGGAAGGGTACATTGAAAGAAAGTATACACCTAGAGCTGTAAAACAGAATGGAACGATATTGTCATGGTAATGCTGACTGATGCTACTGGATTTTATTCCCAACAGCAAATCTTAAACAAAAACGACACCAATATGCCACTAAGTGCTGCACCTCTGGATGCTTGGGCAGCAACTCATGAGCTGGTGTGTGATCACCCAATACTGATAAACCTATGCATGTTCCCTAGCAGATTACTGGGTACTGCCAAGTGTTCCAGGCAGTGCTGCTGTCCCATACAGGTCCCAGGCACCAGGTGCAGGCTGGCCCAGTAGGCAATGTGGAAAAGCCTGCCTGTCTGGGGGATTTAGAGAGCTTAGCTGTGTCGGTACATGTTATACCATATCACTTGTCCTGAGGACAAGAGAAGAGAGCCTAAGCCATTTGGTGTTGCAGCTGATACGGGATCTCTGAACACGAACGTGGCATGCTCCTGGGCTCCCTTTCTCTCCTCACTGCACAGGAGGGAGCTGCACGGGGCCAGCTCTGCACAGGCGCCAGACAGGGACAGAGGAGTATGGGGTGGCCCAGGAATGAGGACAAGGCTCAGGTTGCTAATTGCTTAACACTAGCTCACCGGAGCATTAGGCCAGGAATTGCTCAGCAGCACACAGTCGGAGTTGTGATGCTATCGGAGCACTGAGAGACGAGCTGTCAGCGAGCCTCCTGTCTCGCTTTTCACCTGGGTTGAGAAAGACCCTGACCCGAGCCGGGGCCAGCACAACCTGGTGCCATTCAGGGGTGACAGGAGAGGAACCACACAGGTGGCTCATCTGCAGCACCGCATTCGAAGACTCCCAGGTCATTTCTGATAAACAGGGAGAGAGGAGTAATTTCTAAGGCAGGCACGGCAGCTTCAGAGCATCGAGGGAAGAAATAACAGCCCAGAGGCTCTGCGCTGCCAGCCCAAAGGACCTAGGGAGGACCCTAGAATTTAAGCAGTAAATTTAGGTGGGGAAGAGAAGCCAGCCTTTATTTATGTTAGCACTGCTGAAGTGATAAATGTCACTGTTAAATACTTCAGGCACTTTGTATCAGAAATATCTACGCCTATTTTAGAGAACTGAAAACGTGCATTTTAAAATACATCACCGTTGCTATTCAGCTCTTCAGAAGAATATTCTGTTTGGTTTGGAGTCCTGCAGTATTTTCCTGACCTGCTTATTATATGCTTTGGTGACAGATCAAATGCTTCAGTGTATCCTCTGCTCTGCCTACCAGATGTTGTTACCCGTTATAGCCAACCCTTCTCGCAGCCCACTGCACTATAATTGTGTACTTTTTGGTGGGGAATGGGCACACTAAATTTGTCTTTTAAACACTCAAACTGTCATTCAAACTGTGCTGTACTGGACAAGAAATCCTAACATAAGCCATTATAAAACATATATAGTCAGCTACTCATACATGGCAAATTCTAGACTGAATTACAGTATAATGTGTTTCCTAGCACTTATGTAAGACAATAATAAATAAGCAGAGTTCTCTTTCACCTGCACCTCTGTAATAGAAATCCTTGTAAGAAGTCAATCATTACCCCAATTCTTAATAATTGTTTTAAAGATTCTATTTCCTTTATTGATGTACTTTCTTACCCTAAAGAGTATTTATAAAATCTCAAATGAAAAGCATGCTGCTGTGTATGTATTAATTAAATGGTGCAGTTCAAAAACAGGCATAAGGCTTTAATGATGGACAATTATTGATACTTCAGTTATAATAAATATGATGAGTCTTGCCTTACACCCATAAAATATTTTTTTAAGTGAAACTGTCTCAGTAAGATCTGAAAAAAAATGTTACTTAATTTAACAATTTTTTATTTACAGAGACACTATTAATATTTGTTATTTCACCCTTTATCTTTCTCCCATTTAAAGTTTAAGATTTCATTTTCATTACATGTACCAAACATATTAATCTTTGGTTACCTCTGTATATTTGTAGCACTGCTCAGCAGTGCACTCTGCCTTGCTGGTAGGATTGCTGAGAGCAAAAATAATAGGACGTTTGTTGAAAGCAGCCATATCCTGAAGAATTTCTTTAGTAAAAGCACCACCAATTGCAGCAACTCCTAAACAAGAAAAACAAACAACAAGAAGACAAATGTGATTATGCATGTAAGTTATTCAGGTAAGTTATGCATGTCACATTTAGAAGAACAGAGTTTCTTTTACTGCATACCTCCCTGTTGAAAATGCAGTTCAACCTCTTTCCTAACATTTATGGTTATAAAAAGGTTTTCTATATAGAATTTTGCAACAGTGAACGCTAAGTGTTAACCCTAATGTAAGATAGGACCTATACACCCCTGTACTGTTGGGGAAATTTCTCACTTCAGTTTTGTCAGGCCCTTTATGTATGATAGAAATGTATCACCTAATTGCAGGTAAGTCCAAAACCGAGCAGATAGGTGCATCTCTGGCTCATAGTCTCACACAATAGTCTGGATGGTTTCTCTCAAATGCAGCGTATCGGTTTGCAACTTTTTTGTGATGACAAGAAGAAAATAAAATAAGGTCTGCTTCCTACAGCTGGTCATGCTGTCATCTCCAGCCTCAACTGATGAATAATTCCAGTTCCAAGTCTAAGGCTTCCTTGACTGCAACAATCTTTTAAAATGCAGCCCTTTCCATCCCACCAGAGATTAAAAATAATGTTTTTTCTATTCTCCAATACTGTCTGCACTTACAAATGCTTTTCACAGAGACTAAATGACAATCTTTGGATATGAAAGCACCTCATTTAAGTCAGATTCTGCTACAGGGTAGAGTGCAGCTACTGCATCACATTTGGAACCTCAGATGTTTCACCAGCCAAAAGGGGGGGAGTGTTGTGTTTTTGAGATGCCAAGTAACCTTGTATTTCTGTCTCATCTAAATCAGTTGGGAATCCAAGGATTGGTTTAGGTGTTAACTTAGGCACAGTAATGCCCATTTGTTTTTGAAGCTGACCAAGTCTCCTCTGTTCTTATTCCCTGGCTAAAAAGAGGCAATTTTGCAATTGGTTGCAAATCTATGACTTCTCCCAGAGTTTAAACATTTCTTGCTCAAACATTTCTGTCCCATAAATCTTTTTAATTTTTGCTATGTATAGGCAAGGATGCATAGATGTAAAAGCTCTGCCAGATCAGCTGGGCCACTCTATGTATAATTAACAGTTAGGACAGTCGTGATTTTGATCCACTTACATAAGGACCTGTTATACATCTTTGTTCCTGGTTAAGTCTGCAGTTGCCAAATGTTTAATGTATTCCAAAACTGCTTCTGGACAGCCATTTGTAAGAATGACAACCTTCAAGTTAAAACAAAATGCCCAGAACAATTTGTATTTCTCTTCCTGTCCTTGTTATTAAAATAGCAATTTCTTTGCATTTGATCCAGCTAGGGTAAGGCTTTTCCCCAGGCAATTGCAGGCAATGTGGATTTACTGAAACAGAGTTAAATCAAATATTGGGAAAAGGAGTATCAACATATTTCCCCATGACTCCTGCTGCCTAAGGGAAGATACTGAATAACTAGTCACCCAAACTGAAAAAAAAAAGGATTAATTTTCATTGTTGTTTCTGTTGGAAGATCCTTCCTTATACAGCCTCGAGGGAAAGTGCTCCATAGGTATAAATATAAAAAAATTGCACACAGTAAACATCCTTGTTTCATTACAGCAAATATTCCTTAAATATGCACACTTGAGTGGGTAAAAGTTTTTCTATATAACTATTGCTGATTTTTCATTCAGTTCTTCAGTTCCACTAGTTTTTTCAGGCTTGTATACTCCTAAATAAATTCTCTAGACTACTTAGTCTCCATCTTGTAGTCTTACATATTTATGTAGCATCTTTCTTTTATATTTATGCAGCAGAAAAAACATCAAACCAAGTTTCATTTATCTCATTTATCACCACTGTGAAAAGCTGATTTTACTAAACAAGGGCCTCACGGTCAAGGCACAGTCAAAAAAATAGCTCTTACAACGTAGCATAACTTTCATTTTGGCATTTCAGATTTTCTAGCATCTCATGAATGATTTTACTAGGCAGATAGATAAATTTTCAAGTCTTATATATATAAAGAAATGACTCAAGTGTATTTGCTGTTCATTCCTGAAACTGTCACTGAAATATAATAAACAAAATGTAAAGAGATGAACAATCCTTTACTGAGATCAAAATCCTGCAGCTTTTACAAAATAAAAGTATTTGTAAAATCTGTGTTTTTGTCTTCACAAAGCACTGACGGAAAGGGACCTCAATATGAAGAAAAAGAAGATTCAGATGCAACTGGCTCATAATTACACAGCTTTGCATGTGCTTTGCTCTGTTTTCTCAGTCTAAGTTTGAGGTCATTTGTATTACACTGTCCACATCAGATCAGAAGTAATTTAGGAAAGTGATAAGGTTCTCCATTAGATGTTTAAAACAACTTGGATTATCCCTCCTGTAAAATGGATGGTTTGGAGTGAAAACAGCTTTACATGCTTGGATAGCTACTATTTGTGTAAGTGCTTAATAGAAGTCCATTATGCACGTAGTGTTTTCTAAAATAACACAAAGGTAAACTCTGTTCAGAGGAACTTGATCTTGTCTTCAGATGAAATCACGTCCCCAGTTTTTTTCAAAGGAAGAATAAGGTCATTGCTTTAAAGTAAAATAAATTACCTATTAACACAGACGGTTTTATATCTTTAACAATATCTTCTAGATTTTTCATTTCAGCATGTTCATGTGCAAATCGAGTTTTCTCAGCTGTTAATGAGGCACGCCCCTGAGTGAGAGAAAAAGGAAAAAGACATTTATTATAAGCTTACTGGAACTCAATATCCTGGGATAATCAGGTTCTAAAGTATCTGGTTTAACATGTCCTATTTTCATTCCGGCTTTCGTGTCTACCTACAAAAACCATATTAGAAAAAGTTACTGTGTATACAGCTAACACGCTTAGGACAAATCTATTTATCTGAGAAGTAGGTAAGTTAAATTAATTAATTTTACTTTATATTCTTAAACGCTCTAGAACCCAACTGTATTAACAATTAAACAAAAACATCATAAGTTTCTTTGAAGCATTCTTAAATCTGTTGTACCTGTTAACATTTGGTCAAACTCTTGAAGTAATTAATGTTGAAGCACAAATATATTTATATAACAAACAGCATAGAAGTGCTGGAACAGGGGGATTCATAACTTATCCTACCTTAGTTTCTGAGCTTTTTTTTTTTTTTTGTTCTGCCCTAAAAGGATACAGACTGTATGGGGTGGGGAAGTATTGGAGTATAGGGAGGACCATATTTTGCTCTGCATTTTTTATATTTAAGTCATTCATTCATTTTAACCATTATTCTAATCCACTGTCCATCGCACTGCTGTTGTATTAGCAAACTTGACTTAACTGTGAAACAACTTTTAACCTGACAGTCTATACTGGCAATTTCCATTGATGCCCACCAGGGTTTCCAAATGGAGTAAGACAGATGCAGGAAAAAGGGCTACAGAACAGCACTGACACTGACTGGGCTGTGAACAGACTTCGAGCTCAATGTAAGTAACATGGAGCAGGGAGCAAGAAGGGGCCAGATCTTGTGAAAATTATATCAGATGTCTAAACATATGGACCCATGTCTATACACACACACCTGAAAATTTCAGCAGAACAGTTTAAAATGTGTATGCTCCCACCACTTATTTTATTCTTATACCTCAGAATATAGCACTGAGAGGGCACTTTTCAAACATAAATCTAAAAGGCAGTGCCAGACCCTCAAACATCTCACAATTTCAGCAGGTAGTAGAGGATGTAGATACATAGGAAAGTACATGAGGAAAATTGGATGTTAAACATAATTTTAACCAAATAGCTAAGAACAGATACAGAGGATCAAGGAATCACAGAATGGTTTGGGTTGGAAGAGACGTTACAGATCACCCGGTTCCACACCCTGCCATGGGCAGGGACACCTCCCACCAGACCAGGTTGCTCAAAGCCCCATCCAGCCTGGCCTTGAACACCTCCAGGGATGGGATAAGGACAACTCACCCACATCCACAACATACGTATCCTTGCATCCCTAGCTCCATCTTAACCAACTGATAAGACAAAAATTTCCCTAATCCCAGCAAGTTCACTAAAACTACGCTGAAGTACTGGAACAGAATTCTTTCCATGATTCCTCTGAAGTCTATCAATCTGACAACTTTGACTCAGCTTAGGACTCTGCATACTGTTGGATTCAAGCCAGGATTTACTTCTTTTAATGGCATTTTTTGCTTAAATTTAATGAGAACAAATGACCTGTTATTGCACTTCAGAAAAAGATCCTGCGATGCATCACCGTGCAAATAGCACCACTGAAGCTCCACTGCTGCTCCTCAGGCAGTAACCACACGAGTTGGTATACCAAATGGAAGGCAATTTTTCATTTTCAACTGCAAGAAAAGTTTCCAGAGGGTACCACAGGAAGCTGGGTACGTCTGTTATGTGGTCAGGACCAGCTGAGCTGTTCTGCCTCACAGGATACCAGCTTTTCTTGACTCAGCCCTGACTACAAGGAATTTCCAGAGATTTATCCTCCTCTACAGATATATATATATATTTTCATGACCAAAATACATCGTTTTCAGATTAAGAGGGTTATGTCTGCATGTATTTATACAGGTCTTAAGTGTCCTCTTGGATATATTACCACAGAAATCTTGCTATACAGGCACCTGGTTTCCTTTGTGGGCAAATGTAAACTGCTCAGGCTCAAGAGAATGCCACAACATTAACAATTTTTGGCATAGCATTGCTTGAATCGCTCTCCTGTCAATATGAATTTTGAAGTCTGCCATTTCCCACTACTCCAGCAGATGTCACCACAGTCTATGCACACGCATTTTAGATGCCTCTTGCTTTAAAATAGGAATTTCCCTTAATATCTTTAGGGGAAAAAAATATGAAGTTTTCTTTTTAGCCACCAAAGAACAAATGAATTTGTAATTTCCAGGCCAAAACCTTGTTGCTAGAAATAACTTAGAATGCTATAATAAAAGCTTTTTTTTTTTTTTTTTTTTTTTTTTTTTTTTTTCCTTTTTTTCCCCCCCTCATTACAATGGGCTGGTTGTTGTAAATTGAAGTGCTCCATGGAGTCTGACTTTGAGGAAGGTTTATCCTGGGGATCTGGGAATGGGAACCTTGGAAAACTGTCCTGTTCTCTGTTACTTTTTCAACTGATTTCTTCATTGCTTATCAGGAAGATACTGGGGCAGCCAATTTTCAATCTTCTCTTAGAATCCAGCTTCCAGGAGGCTGCCCAAGAAAAAATAAATCCCCTCTAAGAGCTGCAACGTGGCTCACTCCTCTGCCTGCCTCAGGTGCTCTGGGTCTCTAGGGTCTTCACCTCTGGGCAAGGGAACAGGCAAATTTTTGGGACATCTTTGTGAAAAGTATGTTGGCATTCTTTTATTTTCAATTTTCACCAAAGCAAAAATGAAAACAACCAGAACCCTGCATGAAGCAGTTACTTCTTTGTACTGTCTTACATTTGGTTGGCTTTTGAAGGAGATACTTCAACATTTCAAAACCAAGATGATGGAAGAGCAGTTCACATACCTATGGATACAACACCAAGGACTCAAAGCCCCATTTCCTACTGACTGTGATGACCATGTCTCATTAAATTAGCTAAGAGGAGCACTCAAAAAGTAAGCAGAATGTGATCCACTGCAATCCTTCATGGGCCATTGGCTCCCAAAGACTATTGCCAACCAGGTGGGTCAGCTTACACTCAGATTCCCTTCTGCTCTATCTTAATTTCACACATTTAATTTCTACCATTCTAATAAAAAATGAAAAATGAAAAAAATAAACTTCTTCATTTGGTTTTGGTCTGAATTAGCTTGATCCCATTACTCAGAATGAATCATGTCTCCAAGTAAATATTTTTCTAGCCTATTAACTAAGAATGAAATACTAAATTCTGTGGCTTAGCAAAAATAACAACAGCTATGTACATAGAGATTTTTGCTTGGAAAATGCCTGTAAAAGAAATTCTAGGGTTAGGGTTACATATATATACATACACACACATATAAATATTAATAGCTTCTAAGAACTGTATTTTAATTGTAAATTCAGTGATCCTAAGGGAAGCTACATAATGCTTCCCAAAAACTAGTAGATTTGGTTACAAAACTCTGCTAATTTAGAGGACAGTGTTTTAGATATGAATTTGCCTATTTGGGGAATAAGAAGTTCAGCAAAAATGCTAGGTGTGGCAAGAGCACTGCCAGCATCCTTCAATGCCCTGCCAACTAGGCAATCTGTGGCTTGTAAGAAGGAAGAAGCAATTTGGTTCTGCGTGTTTGGCCTCAAACTAGGCAGCTGCCAGTCCATTTAGTAGAGGCTTCCAAGCATGCACCCTGAACACCTATGTACAAAATGGGAATTCACCAAGCTTTTGTCAGACAGCAGAGAGGAAAGGATGGAGCCAATAGGCAGAAGTCTCAACTCTGGCTTCCTGCCATTGTTTGTACTCTCCTGCTCCTGACTCAGGAGAGAAACCCCATGGATGGACTTGTCTGTGTGGAGCAGCACTGGCTCAAAGTCCTTCCAGAAGCCCTGAGCCCATCTTTGACACTTCCCTTTCCAGCTTTGGCTTAGCCAGCTTTTGAACTCTGGCTATCTGCTGCTGGGAAATGAGCTGGAGAGGATCATTGCACGACAGCATAAATCAGAAACTGCTCTGGTCTGCATGTGTCTCCGTAATCCTAGCACATTAACACGGCACGCAGCTCATTGGTACTTCCCTTCTTCTTCCAATAGGGGAAGGTAAAATTCAAAATACTCTAACACTAAGAAAGAATTTCAATGAGCTCTGGGCTTCTGTATTACGCTCTGAGACTCCTACATGAAAACATCTTCGGTCACATTTGTATTTGTCTTCTGTGTCCACTACCTTACTCATTTAGCGTTATTACTAATCATTCACTTAATGGAAAGGGATCAGAAAATCAGTGATCTAAATCACAGAGTCACAGAATATTCGAGCTGGAAGGGTTCCAACAAGGACCATCAAGTCCAACTCCTGGGTCCCCAAAGGACTACCAAAAAATAAAAATAAAAAACTAAAGTTGCATCCCTTTCAGTATGCCAAGCCTCAATACGTTCTCACTGTTTTACTGTGGGACGCCATGCTTGCCAAACACCAAACGGGAGGAATTTTTCCAGGAGCACGTTAATGTGCTGTTGTTCAAAGAGAGGTATGAAGACTCATCTACTACAGACAGCAGTAGTCTTAAATTGTCTTAATATGTTTTCTGTGGTGTATACCAAGAACCTTTCCTGCATCAGGCTGTATATCCTTATTGTTTCAACTTCCTAAATGTATTCTGCATCCCAAGAATTGAAATGAAAAATAAATACACAGAAGAAGAAGAAAAAGACAACATTTCATTATATAAATCTCTCAATGCTATCTATTCCCATATTATTTCCTTAACTTTTAAAGAAGAGATGATCTGGTAGGTGCATCATAAGAAATTTGCTTGAATAAAAAGCTTCAAACTAAATACTAAAACACCAGGAATACAACCAGAGCATCTTTAATGCGTACACAGCCTCTGGATAAACAACACAATACACCTTCACTAGACTGCTGAAGGTGAAGAGTTAAACATGCTCAAAAATTAATTAATTAATTAAAAAAAAAAATTAATAAAGCCTAAGTGCAAAGACTCAATGAAAATATCAGAAATGACTTTTTGGGGGAAAATATTGCCTCTACAACAGTATGATTTTGTACCAAGAAACCTACGGAATATTTGGGGTGAATAAAAGAGAACAAAGCAACCTGAAAACAGATAGGCTGCTATACTAGCCCTGGTATCTCAGATGGAAAGTAATATGAGCTAAATTCTTTATTAGCAAATGAGTTACAATGTGGACTGTGTTAAGTCAGCAGATGAAGTACAGAGATAAAGAAACAATAGCAGCATTCTCTGATTCTCTGTGACATTATACACAAAAGATCTTGGCAATCCTAAAACACCTCTGCTCCCTAATGGGTAAGAGAGGGCCATTGCTATCATATATTAGTATTATTATTAATAGTAAGACATAGTGACTTGGACACCAGGATTTTGAAACCATGAGCAAAATCAGGTAAAAGAACTCGGTAGCTAAGAGCTTTATGAAAAACTGCTTGTATTTTTGATTTGAACTGACAGAAGTTTTTAGATTTTTGTTGGTGTTTGTTTGTTGTTTTTATTTTAGTTGTTAGTTACAGTGGTTGATAAGCAGCACAACACACAAAGGAGATTCTGGGACCAGGCCTCAAGCAAGCACACACCACAGTTTCCACAGAAACTTACTCATGTCATCATACTATAGAACCAAACGGAGGGTGAGATAATAAACAAGACTGACCCATCAAAAAACCCTGAGAAAACTCATAGAAAACAGCTGTACAAACAAGAGCTCAGGCTGCACAGCAGATTATATATACGGGGTACTGAAAAAATGAAGAGGCAAATCTTACAAATGCTACCAATTTGAAGTCTAATGCCATGGCCTGTTTGAGCTGGTCTCCCAGGGGCTGCCCCATGTACCAGGGCTGAAGAGCAGAGCAGCGAGGCGAGAGGCACGGCTGGAAGATTTCCAAGACTTGCTATTTCTATCAGCTCAGAGGCAGCTAAGAATAAGCCAGAGCACCCTGACGACTGCACTGCCCCACATTAGACGCAGTGCTGGCACTCATCCCGTCTCTCAACCAGGGAGGCACAAATCTATTTATATAAACACTTGTCTCTATTTGACTGTGTCAACTGCAGCTTATTTAAACAAGAGAACAGAGATCAGTACACAGATAAATTAATAAATTCATCTGAGGTTCTCAAATGCTGAAGACATGAGAACCACAAAAGAACATGAGAACTGTAAGACCAAAAAGCAAAGTGGTTTATTAGTAAGCAGAGCATTTCCAACTGGAAAAGTTTCTGGGTTTGTTTTTAACTTGCATGTTTCCTGTGAGTTCCTTATTGCAGAGTTTAAAGCAGAAGAAAAATTAAAACATCAAGGGAGAAGGGGGAAAGAAGATTTATTTAAGAGTTGTGGGAGAAGCTGGTATAACATCTCTCTGTGGGGAGATAATCTCTACACGGCTTCAACTCTTTGCATAGGTTGCTGGTGAACTATATGGAGGGCTATAGGCAGCAACCATGAGATGCCCTCCATAGCCAGACCTTAAGGTGAATATCAGTTACAACAATGAGCAAAATGGGAAAAAAAACCATGAAGGTACGGATAAAAATCATGTGTCACATGCCACTGAAGCCCAAGGGCTTGCAGGTGACAGGCACTCCTGCATTAGCTCATTTAGGAACTAAAAATCTTGGAGGCAGAATTAATACAGTTTGCTACTAATTCTTTTTTAAAAAAGGAAAAACAAACAGCCAAGCAATCAAACACCAAACAAAACCAAAAAACACACATTTTGACCAGATACTGCCATAACTGTTGGCAGTAAAATGTAATATTTAGGTAAGAAATATAATTCTGGTGTCGACTTAAAAACACATTGTTAGAAAATTTCAGTCCTGTCAAGCATACAAAGTACACTTCCCATATAAATAAGCACACAAGGGTAACGGGCAGGACAAAGGTTACAAAGACAATTATTTTAAGAAGATAAGATCTGAGAAGCAGAGCTAGTTAGGAGCCCACAGAACAGAAACAAAATGGAGCAAAACAATCATTCATTGCAATACCAGAGTGTGGGTGTAAAAAACCATAAACCACCCAGATCAGGCCATCATCTCATCAGAACATCTAAGGAACGTAGCGTCAAAGAGGATTAGCTGCATGCTAATAAATTTAACACCCCAATTTTTGGTGGTTTCACTTTTAGAGACAATAACATGGGTATTAATTGAACACACCCCACCAATCATCCTTTTGCCTTGTCTTCAGTTGTTTTCATAGATTGCTGTTTGACTAAACGTTGCCACAAGTGTTCAAGGACAAATTGATGCACTTCCTTTCTGCAAAAGTTATACTTCATATAGACCAAGATAAATTCAAGATGAAATTGCACAGTATATACAAATTAACATTAAACCCATTATCAAATGGTTTTAAAACATAGAACAAAATCCAAACATTTTTTAAAAAGTGATTACTTCTAAAGTTGATTGGGAACATATGAAAAATTAACAATCAGATAGTCAGAGTGGAAGTAAGATTCCTGACTCTGTGAGCTCTAAATGGTCATTCAGTAACAATCAGATAGTCAGAGTGGAAGTAAGATTCCTGACTCTGTGAGCTCTAAATGCTCATTCCCGTATTGCATAAGCTCCCTCAACTGCAATGGCTTGCCAGGGATATTCAAATGGGAGAAGGTGGAAAGGAGGGACGTTTACGTTCCCCTGAAAACATTTTAGGGGATTATCTACAGACACCTGGGTATCTTTGATGTTTGGAGTTCGATGAAGTTTGAAGTTTGATGAAGTTTGATGTTCTGGGGCATTCAACTAGTTGACCGCAGCTGATGCTGAATGGTGCTTGCCATTCAGTTTGGGCTTCTCCCAGACTGATCAGAAGTCTTACAGCGGGTGAGATCACACATCTGATGGACATTTAAAATACAAGGCACTCTATTAGACAAAAGTATTGATGTGCTGAAGTAGAAAACAAGGAGTACAAAACTGTCAAAAGCAATGTTGCTCCAAGTTAACATGCTCTTCAGAATGAAGGGTGGCATCATCCCTATATGATGAACTTCACTTTTGAACTAAGGATTGTGTCATTACAAAAATGTAGGCTTGCTTGCAAATTACAGGTGAACTTCACAGGAGAAGCAAATTATATTTTGCAGCATAGGAACATTCCTACCAGCTTGTCATCCATCCTTGGCAGAGGGAAGAGTTCTGTTGAGTCCCTTCAAATGTTAAAAGTGCCTTATATTTGCATGATCCTTCTAGGCAGCTCAAGAACTATCTTGAAGGAAGGTTTTGCAGCACCTAACTAAAATAAAATCCTCAGTGCGGTGAGCCTCACCTGTTTTTTTTTTTTTTTTTTTTTTTTTTTTTGACTGGATCAACCCACCCAAATGAACATCTCAATGCTGTTCCTCACTTTCTGCCTCTTCTCAGCCACTTGACAAATAAATCCACCGTCTTTGATGTTTGTGGGTGGAGATTTGGCCATTACTATAGCTGAGCCTGATGCTATGGCAGCTTTAAAGAAGACACAGAATACATTCACAACACATCACACATTCATGCATAGTGTGATTAAGAGAATAAAAACAGGAAGTGGAAAGAAAAGGAATGTGGGAGACAATACCCATCAGTGTGTTCACAGAGGTAAATATACATTCATGAGTCAGTCCCTATGACAAAAGTCAGAGATGAAGATGTCCCAACTACTTCTACACGATCTCCAAGTAAACAAGAGTGTAAAAGCAACTTTAAAAATGTCTTTCATTTAAACATTAAATTTCTGTATGAATGGGACAGGTAGGACAGGCATTTCAAGAGGAGTGATATCTGTTTCAAAGAGTAAATTCCTACTGTTCAAGTGACAAAATTTCTATCATAACATGACTGGCAACCCTTCCTCATCCACTGTTGGAGAACAATAGCTTCAAAAGGTGTATAAAGCATAATGAACAAACGAACAAACAAAAAGTGCCCTCTTGAATATGAGCATTATAAGGTCTCCAGAATGAATTGGAGAACAAAGCTATAGGCACTATAATAAATGTAACCTTCACCACTAACTCTCTAACCACAACATAGCAGAAAAGTTGGTCATCAAACTCAGTTTAATGAAGAAAGATGGTTCCCAGGGGGAAAAAAAAAAAAAAAAAAAAAAAAAAAAAAAACAGGAAAATGAAAACACAGCTGTACTTGAACAATTAAAAACCCACAAAGGAAAAATCAGCCTCAAAAGCCTACTAAGTGACTTCGTGGCAGCTTTCGGGGCTGGGGGAGGGAGAAGAGGTGGAAGCTGTTCATATTCAGGCCAACAAAAGTTTCAAGGTTATTTTTCTTTGGTTTGTACTAGTTGAAATGCTATGCAAAGCAGATGAAAGGAGAAACAATTATAATCATACATTGCAAAATTAATGATCAAAGGACAGAATAGAATAAAAATGATGTAAAAATAATTTATTTGGACAAAGTAATTGCTGAGTCCTTGGACACTGCTATTACTATATTTATTTATATATTTATATAATATTTATATATATTTACTACTATATTTAGCAGTATTACATACTGCTAAAGCAACAGCCCAGAATATTTGTAGGACTGAAAAGATCTCCCTGTTTGCAGTACACTTCTTTGAATCATACTGTTTTGATAGGACAAATCTTAAGGGACTCTCACTGTACAGGTTTCCTTGAGAAACCTTTGATAGCAGCAAGAAATAAAAGTCAGTTCAGTTTACGCAGAAGCTGTTAACAGGTGAACTATTCTGTGGTTTGACACATCTCTTGGCAATACTGAAAAGGTTTCTGATAATAGAACCCTTCCCATTGTTCAGTTTTCTCAGAAATGTTCCTCATTCTTTTATCTCATTTCTAAGTGTTTGGAAAGTTCCTTATGTCTTGCAGCACCTAAAGCCAGAATAATTTCCTAAGTGTACCTAAATCAAGGCATTCCCTCTCAGGCCAGAAAAGGAATCAGGAAGAGCTTAATTATTTATTTGCTGTAAGTGTGACATCCTGGCAGCTAAATCACAAGTTTTAAGAGGCTTAAGTTGTATTTCCTTTTTATCTGAGGGGACTTTTTAATGTACTTTTTTTGAGGGGGGGGGACATCTAGCTACAGAGTAAAGCCAAGATGGTACTTGCAGAGCCCTCGACCAAGGATGTTTCCTCCTGCCCAGCTCAGGCTTAGCCTGAAGTGTCCCCAACATCTAGCTCCAGCTGGCTCTGCCATCACGTACACCACAGCTGGAAGTGGCCACCCCTTCTCAAGCCCCCTCCCTCCCCGCCCCAGCTCTGCCAGACTTGGAAGCAGACACTTCCAGGTCTTCCAGGACAACCAGCAATGACTCGAAATGTGCGCTGTCGGCTCCCACTGCTTGCATCAACATCTGGTCCCAAATTCCAGAGCAAGCCAAGTAGTGGTCAGCCCTAATCTATCTCAGACAACTGTTATGTCTGGCTATCATGAACAGTTCACAAATATTCTCCAAGCAGGACATGAAATTCAGCGGACTGCTTTTTGGACAAAACCCAAGTAAAGGCCCACCAGAAAGAATAAGCAGAAAAAAAAGGAAGGTACAGACCGTGTAAGTAACTGATTGGTTTTGGCCCTGCTTGAGAGCACTGAAGCTAGAAGGTGGTGAGGAAAGTATACCGTCACCGAAGTACTGAAAATTTGGAAACTGTGAAGGGAGCGAGGTGCTGGGTACCAAAAGCAACAAGCAAGGTTTCTCGGCTGACTAGCAAATTAGCAGCAGCAGGAGGGAACAAGAGCGAGGGAAGAAGGGCTTCCTAACCACCCCACCAGGACAGCCACACTACTGAGACCTGGTTTACTGCTTTAGGGCAGTGAAGCTCTTCTATTTCTGTTTGTCTGTCAATTTTTGTAACACCACCAGGAGGTGATTTTAGCCCAGTTGTATTATTTTTGTAATCATTTTCCCAGTCTTTACAGAGGAGGAAATTGAGCAATGCATCGTTCTTGTTAGGCAACCTCTAAGTTTCAGCAGCCACAGAAGATACATAGGCCTTCACTCATCTGTATTTGGTCTCTAAGCACATTACGATTATTAGATGAACACCAAAAGCGTTAAAAACACTCATTAAAAAAACAAACAAGCAAACAGAAAAACATCTGTATCTTAGACAATACCAAGTTCCAGCTTTCTTCTGTAGCTGATCAGACGACTTTTATGGTACGTGGCAAGAGGTGTCCAAGATGACCTTTACAGGATTTTCCCATCTCAGTGCCTATGATCCTACTATTTTCCCTGTATCAGAATGAGTGAAGGGTGTTGTGATGCTGTTTAATAAACCAGTACAGGTATTGACTGCAGAATGCATGCTCCTGATGCGAAGACATGTGAATTACAAAATATCCTAAATATCAGAGAGCTAAAGAACACAGCATGAGTGTGCAGTACGAACAAAGATCACCATATACAATGCTAACAATATGTAAGGTGAAAAAGCAAAGCCAACGAGCCTTTCATATATTTCTTTTAAGTAGCTCCCAGACTATTAAATACATAACCACCTTTTAAAACATACCAGTTTCTTTATTCTGGCACATGGAATACATATGTTTCTTTATTTTGGCACACAGAAGGAATGAGGTAAGGGTGACTGATGAAGTCTCTCAGCAACTTCAAATTCTGAGCAGTGTTGATAGCACTGCAGACCGCAACATCTGCAACATGAGCTATATCACTGTGCATAGAAGCTATTTGATGCAATACATCTCAGTTCTCACAGAAGGATGACATGTTTGCAACACCAGGAAAATAGTCTCTTCAAAAATATTTTTGTTCCTTTTAAAAGAATCTTGAATGCTATCCTAATAGCATATATATATGAGCGTCTTCATAAAAGACGGTGCTTACAAATAATAATTGTGTTAACATGGGAAATATTAAACCCACAAGTTGAACATTTCTTTCCTTACATAACATTTTAATGAACTGCTGAAAAAATCTCTTTATTGTGTGATCATCCCTAACAGAAATGGTGCAGGAACTCCAGGCACAATCACACTCCCCTTGAAGTAACAGGGAAGTCTGTCATTCATTTAATATGCTTTAGAAAAGAAAAACTGCTTGCTATGTCAAGAGGGAGAAACTGCTGTAGTTGTTTTTACAAAGAACATGCCCTTGCCTTTATCTACAGACTGCAAATAGCTATCATTAAGTTTCTAAGAAAATTGTATTACCTTCACTATCAAGCCCTTTGAGTCAACCATCCATATCCTTTTGACAGCTGCATCTTTAGATACTCCTTCTTTTTCCATAGCCATGACAATGAGGTTTGCTATCCCCAGCGCAGCCTGAAGGAAAAAGAAAAGAAGCATATGAAACTAGAAATGAAAGAAATCCCTTGCTGTCTTGTTTCCCCTAGCCATTACTTTAAATAAATTATTTAATTTTATTTAACAATAAAATTGAATTATTTTTTATGAAGTAAATATTAATATTTGGTAGTTAGAAACCATACTGAAAGGTATAGATAAATCTTAACAGCATTTGCAGTGTTATAGCATAATAAACAAACTCTAATGTTACAACTAACACTTAACCCATATAATAATACCAAAATAATTAAATATTCTTTCTTTGAAGTTTTTTTTTTGTTCATTAGATTTTTATTTCACAATTTAAACCAAGGGAAACCACACTACATGCCAGAAAGTAAAATACAGTCCTAAATGGACTTTTGCTCCTTATCTTTCTTTAAAATGTCCATCAAGAATGTCTCCTTTTACCTACTGTTCATGTGTTTTGTAACTCTAGACTTGGCTGTGCTCCCAATGAAAGCAGGGGCAAGAAAAAAATCACTTATCAATATTTTGCTGAAACGTATAATTCTGACTGGATTTTATATTTCATCCAACACACCATAGACAGGTGTAGATTGAAAAGCGGGCAACAAAATGAACCAACAGACCACTCAGTATTTTGGATTACTAACTCACAAATTTTAATGGGGTTGATTCTGATTCTTGTTCTTTATTATTCACTGTCACTGACAATCAAGTGAGCGTGATTCCCCTATTTCTACCTAACAGTTAAGAAATAGGTAGTTTTATTTAGGAAATACGTAGTTTATTTAGGAATGAGCTTTCCAGGCTGGAATAATATCTGCCATTATCTCTTTGCAGCAATGGGCACACTGACTGGCACACACTTTACTACTAATAAAATAAAAATAAAAAATAAAATAAAATAATAAGAATAATAAAACATTAGACCATAGATTCATGTCTGTTGAACATGGAACAAAATCAGGGGAAGAAACTTTAAAGACTGACAATTTTGATGTAAAAATGTGTTGACATATACCAGACCTGGATGCAAACCATTCTGAAAACTACAGACCTGATCTCAGTAGCTGCAATTTTGAATCCAATTAAAAATTCTCAGACTGCACAAAGCCGAGTTATTCTACTGCACCGATGAGGGGGTTTTGTGACTATGAATAGTATTTTTCAAAAGCCTTCGTGGGACTGCAGACTTACCTCATCTACAATGTGTCTGTCAGCTAGTATATAAGTATAGCCTTCACTTGTGTGCCAGTAGCTTAGAAATTTATATTGAAAAACTAGTATCAAAAAATAAATGTGCATTAAAATAATCAGAAATAGATTATCTTGATATGTAGAATACTAAAGAGCTGTATTTAATGACAGGAAAAATTAAAGGGGAACTGCTTCTTACTAAATAACACTGACACTGCTAAGTATTTTACTTAATTTCCCTTTGGCCGTCTGATGTTTATTCATCTTTCCAAAATTTTTTGTTTGTTTATATTGAGAGCAGTTCAGTAACTTACAGCTGAAGAGCTAAAACCTGAAGTAATTAAGAATAGATCTCTACAAAATTTCTTCTAAAAAATGAGGCCTGACTGGATGGTCAGAGAGGACTTTTTAAAGTTTATGTTCAAATTAAAAAACAACTTTTAGCAGGCTTTAGTGATCATTCTACCCATTTAATCTTCTTGTGAATTCAATACATATAACCTGAATAAATATGAAGAAAAATTTTCAGACTAGAATTTCTGCTGTATAAAAGCACATACCTCTCCAGCTCCCTGGAACAGCACTGTGTGATCTGATAGCCTGTTCTTAGTGATACGCAGAGCTGCAAGAAGACCTGCAACAGCCACAGATGCAGTTCCTGAAAAAAAAAAAAAAAATGTTTATCTTTGATCAGTCTGGAAATATTAGGCATATATTTTAAATATTTTCACAGCATCTTTCAGCTAAAAGATACAAATACGCAGGCTAATATGAAAATATTCAGTGGAACTGGAATTTTCTGCACTTTGTTTATATGAAAATAAAATGCAGGTGGAAACATCTTCTGAATTAACACTAAAATATGGTTGGTTGATTCTACAGAACAGGTGTCAAGACTGATGCAATCAAACTGTTTCAAAATATTCTTGGTACTATCTTTTTCAGAAGGAAAGGACAGGATGGCACAGAAAGAAGCATTTTGAAGGACTCCACATACTGCAAGTTAAGAATGGTCCCATTATCGAAACATACTACTGTTAGCACAGATAGCACTGATCCTACAGGAGGGGACCATTCTTCAGAGTTCTTGAGAAATGGAAATCCTGTGATGGCTATAAACCTCCACTTCTCACACAGAGGTTGTCAGAGTAGATGAGCAAATTGTGAACATTTACAGAGAAGCAAAGGGAACCAAAAGAATAGGACCCACTTATTTAAGACATTGGACTCCTACTGCATCTGAAAACCATCCAAAACCAAATTCCAGTCCACTGTGAAAGAGGTTTCAATTCATCAGCCTCTAAAACATTAGAAGTACCTTTTAAATCTGTATTTGAGTTACACCACAGGAAAAAAGGTTAAAAATTAGTTTTATGATTTAGCCTGCTGAGGCCTTTCTTCTCCAAATCAAAACTACAGAGAATGAGAATTGTCTGTCTTTGAATAGAAAGATTTTGGTCCTCATTGTGAGAAACACCTAAAAATAAAAAGTAGGGGAATAAAAGGACCTCAGGCAGGCATATAACCCAAACTTGTTCACAATGACAGGACTAACAATACCTCCATTATTTCTGACAGATCTTTGTCTAAATTTTCTGTCTTCTTCTGAGAACCTCTATGATGTCCTCAATGAGCTATTTCAGTGCTTCAATATCCTTTTTGTTGAAAATATCAAATCCAAATTTTTTCCTCTTCTATCTTAGCCTCTTGTCTTACCTATCATTGGAAAACCTGACACCAGTAGTTGAAGACTAACGGTCTTACAACCTGCTTTTCTTAGGGGGAACAATCCCAACTCTTCCACTCTTTCAGAAAGTTATGCTTTCTGAAATGCTCATCACTCATATCTCTCCTCTGGACTTTATCCATTTGTTTTGTATCCTTCCTGAATTGCAGCACCCAAATCTACACAGTATTTCAGATGAATCATTGGCACTGCCTGAGTCTAGCTGTCAGCTTCTGTCATGCTGAAGACAGCTGTAGTCACCAGCACCTGATATCTGGCTATTCAAATCCACAGACAAGTTAAACCTTCTCCCCTGCCAAGCCTACTGGGAGGAGGAAGGCCTTCTTTCCTGAATACCAACTCCAGATACCAAGCTCATATGTTTCACACATTGTCACTTTGTCATTGTCACTAAAGGCCAGGCACAAAATGGACCAGAAGAACCCTTATTCCTGCAAGTGACTTGGATCCATTAAATACTGAAATCACACCCGAGAAAGCAGATCAGTTATCAGCAAATTCACATATAAAGACATCCTATGGACAGGGATAGGGTGATGAGGTAGATGATGCCAGCATAAAAGTTTTGCTAAAAGTGTTTTTTTTTAGAGGTAATTCTGAAGAACCAATAGCAGACAGCACTGATTTCATCAGGAGTGAAAAAGCCATATCAGCCACTAACAATTAAGGGTTCCAAGTGGAAGAATGGGTTTCAACACTCCTTGAAGACTTACGATGCCCATCTGATTGAGAGAGAGACAAACCACAGGAATATGAATGAGGGCCCTAAGAATTCCCCCTTGTTCAGTTCTGGGAATAAGAAGGGAAGTCTTCTTCAGGCAGTGGCTATCATTGACGGACCCAAGGCTATAAAATGATTTTGAGAAGCCTGAGGTAACATGCAAGGAGATCTGCTGGAGGAGTTGGAGTTATCTGGTATTTGGGTGTTTCTCTTGCAAAGGTTCTTATCTCCTTCAGCTGTTCAATCATAATGCAGGAAATGAAAGTGTGGCATGCTTAAACAGGGTAATAAGCATGAGCTTAGGTATATGGTTTAGGGGATGATTTGTTAGTGTTAGGTCAGAGGTTGGACTCGGTGATCTTGTAGGTCTCTTCCAACCTAGACTTTCTGTGATTCTGTGATTCTGTGATCCTGAATTTCTGTTTGTGATCACCATGACACTAACTGAAATAATCTACAAGCCACCTCATTGCTTTTGAGGGGACAGCTCACATTGCTAGAAGTGTGAAATAGGTATGACTAACCTTCCAAAAGCACCTGGCCCAGAATCTGCTCGTTGGACATTTGCCTTCAACACGCAGCTCCCCTGCACGATGTGCTTTTGCTATTCACAAGTCTTTCTCACAAGCAAAGCCAAGTTTAAAACTCAGCTGGCAGTAACCTCTATGCTAAACTCCAGAAGATGCTCAAAACAGGTCTTTATATTGTGGGCACACAAACCACAAAGTTTCAAACACAGGTAGCTAAGGATATGAAAGAATAGTAGTAGTAAGAAACCCAGTCCTGGGTAAACCTATTCCTTAAAATACACCATTTGGGTGTTGAAAGCTGGCTTTGAATCAGTGGCTTATAGGTTGGATTATCTAAGTTTCATAAATGGTTACTTTAAAAAAAAAAAAAAAAAAAAAAAAAGTAAAATTTAAGAAAATGTTTTAAAGCTAGAAAGTTTGTTGTAGAGTCACTTTGCCCACCTGAACAGTTCAGAAAAGTGTGTCTGTAGAGCTTTAAAAAAGTTTGTTATGTGCTTTGTGATTATGACTGTTCCCTTCGATCATCAGGAATACAGAACACCTTGTTCTTAGACAACTTAATGTTTAGACCATACAAATTTGTAATTTTTAGTCATTTTTATTACTTGTTCGGAGCTGAGATCATTACTCTCTTCTCTTGCATTTCCTAAATAAAATAAAATAAAATAAAAATAAAAAATGGTTCCTCTGAGGCATGGCTTCAGGAACACCAACTGTCAGGCTGTGGCACTTCCCCACCACAGTGTCCAAGAGTTAGCTTGGTTCTTTCCCAGACGAAATTAAGTCTTCCTCTGGAAAGTGCCAAATTGGCAAAGGCCAACAATGGCAAACCAGAGAAGTCCGACAGCCTTCTCAGTTTCCCTTGGTACTCTACCAAACAATCCTCATAACCTTCAATAAAACCCCATCCTCTCTTTGGATGCCAAGTGCTTGCTTCTATTTTATGTTACACAGCTGTGTTTGCAGGAGAGAAGGAAGAAGCTGACATAACACGGCTTATCCCTAAAACCATCGGTCTGGCCTCTTGAAAAAGCAGTCTGTTTCCAGCCCCTGAAGTCCTTTCTGTCAGGCAGGAGATGGCCACAAGTCATGGCCACCTCACCAGAAGTGCTGTTGGAGAGCTGGGGAAGCGGCTCTTCAAGACACTTTCTGGCAACCTAGGAAAAAATGAAACCCTCTAAATTTATAGTGAATGGGAACGCTGGGATCATGCTTATCTTCACATCCTGCTAGCTGGAAAAATGAACAGTGATTATGTATGAGCAGTCAGAGACTTTTACACATTTTACTACAATACCATTTTGTGTTTTAAGGAAAAAGAGAAGAGATACGAAAAAAATGAATAAAACACTATGTTGAAAGTCAACCAACTTTTGCATCAATTATTTGTAAGGCACGTGAGTTATTGTTAGCCACATGTCCATTATCAGCACAATTCAGAACAAATTTTAGGAGAGCAATATATAAAGGTTTTTGTTTCTCATGAATCACCATTTGTACAGAAGAACTGCTCTAAAAACGGTATTTTAAAAGTACTCTATGTTGGTTTTATTCAGCCATTTGACTCTAGAAAGCATAATGACCCCGTTTATTAGAGCACTGAATTCTCTATCACCGCTTGCTGCTGGCAGCAGCTGTCATCACTCTTCATCAGCAGCTTCCCTTATTCATTCCTCATGAAAGAGGGGAAAGCTGGCCACGTGAAAGGCAGATCTGTTTAACCGGAACTGCTCTGACTAATGGCATGACCTTAAATTTCACCGTGAATACCGAGTCGAGTTTTTGAAAAGAATCACAACGCAATTCACATCCAAATGCCAAAGCCCAACCGGTTCTGGTGAATGTTACAGCTCAGAAACAGAATCTCACTGCTTTTCCTACTGTCATCACTACATGAAGGAGAGAAACTTCTTTCCTTCCCTCTCCCACAGAGCATAGGTTAAACCCACTGTGTGCAGAATAAAATGGACACTGTTCAAAGGTATTGTTTTCACAACATTTCTAGAATAACCATAGCAGGTTTATCAAAGGACAGTATTTTTCTAAAGAGGTGTAAATTTAGATGTGAAATTTCAAAGTGCACTGTTTTTTATCAAGACTTTGTGTTCTGCCCAAGATGCTCTAGCCTTGCTTGGTACTGTAAGCAGTATCATTGAGCATGAATATGTCACAGGAAATCCTGGAGACCACAGCCTTTTGGGGTTGGCACAGTGTAAACGCTTTGGAGCAGTCTTCTTTCAGCAGATGTAACAATTAAAGAAAAAAGGAGGGAAAAAGCCCCAAAACACAAGGATGGAGAAGTTATTTTTTTATTGCCTGCAGTTTAAATTGAATGAGAAATAAATGGCTTATGGCACTGAAGAATTTGTACATTATTTAAAGCTTTTTGAAAATGTAATCAAATACGAGCATTTCCTTCATGTCATTTTCTCTACATCATCTTTAAAAGCCAGCAAACAGAAGGAGAGGAAGCTTTGCAGCACATCCTAAAATCTGAATTATTCATTCTTGACTGAAATATTAGGAAGTGGTAAAACTAAGACTCCTATTTCTCAGTACACAACATAATGGAAATCATATGTCAACAGTGCCATTCTTCCAAATAACACACAGTGCCAGAAAAAGAAAATGCATTCCCCTCTTCTACTCCTTCTGGGAGAAAAGATGAGAGTAAATATCCTACCTAAAGGGTGTGATCTCGTTTACTAGTGGGGTGAAGGCTGCGGGTAGCTCACATCCCATAGAAATCCAATCCCTGCTCTTTTATAAGGCCCTTTCCAGATTCATCCCTAACATGCAGCCCATTCAGCTGAACTCCCATGCGATGGCTTTGACTCTTCTCTCCACTCACTTTGCTTCCCTCCCCTGAGCACAGTGCAGCAGTGCTCTCAGTGCGGAGGTAAGCAAGGGCTGAAGCAACCTAACATTGCTGCGAAGCAAAAGGCCCTTCATTTAAAAGCTGGAAGGTTTCTCCTTGCCATAAGCTGGCTTTTCAAAGCTCAACACACACAGGGCATGATGCTTTGCCCCACACTGCAGCACAGAGTGCAAAGAGGGGAAGTTTCCAGGAAAGGAGAAACAGAGCTTTTTTAAAATAGCAAACATTTGGCATCTTTGCAAAGGGATACAACACGTAGTCAAAGATGGGCTCAGGTCATCTGGGCCCTCTGCAGGTCATTGGGTCCAAGCCCCAGCTCAAGCAGGGACAACCACAGCAGGCTGCCCAGGACCGTGATGAGAAAGGATTTTTCTTCACCCATAATGAGGAAAAAACGAACGAGGGGAATCCTTGTGTGTGCACATCCTTGTATGTGCACAAGAAAAAGCATACATAAACTAAAGTAGAGAATTTACTTGAAAGCACATTGATTTCGATGTACGTTTACCACTGAGTAATGCACAGTCGATATCATAAATATACTGGAAGAAAAATACATTTCACAGAACCCTATAGTACATGTCTTGATAGGATTTCTATTTTTAAAATTTAAAATTCCCAAGGTCTGTTTTACCTGGAAGTATATTTCACCTCATATTAGGAAAGAGTTTTTTGTACTTTTTATCTTTAGTATCAGAATTTCAGACATGATATCAACATTTGAGCTACATCGTATAACCAGCACATCCCAAATTTTTGGTCAGATAACGTAATTGACCCCCACGACCATGACAGCAACAACAAACCCCAAAACCTTTTTTCAGTTTGATTTCAAGGTCTGGAGTTTCCAGATATTACATGGATCGTTTCCAATATTAACATTAAAAATAATTAAATGTTAAAAAGGAAAAAAGGAGAACACTTTTGACAGAGAAATTCAGATTTGTGAGAATTGCACTGACTTAATGTTAAGTTGGTCATAACATAACTTTCAGGTATAATTTTCCTAATTATTCAAATGTCATCCTGCTAAAAACTTGGTGTGTATTTTAGATCAAAACACAGAAGCAAGATTTAAAAAAAAAAATCTTAAATTGCATGTGTTCTACATTTTTAAGGTCTGTTGTTTTTAATAAAACATTGGTGCAATTAAACAGCACTACTGTTAAAAACAAATGACATCTAAAGTCATGATGGATGCTGAAGTTATTTGCATGGAGAAATTACACTGTATTGAAATTATTTTTGTTGGCATAAAATAGAGGTTCTGTGCCCATAATGGAGGGAAGCACTGCACAGTGAAATTCGGCTATAATGCCAAAATAAAAACTTACAGAATTATACTGCACATAGAAACGTTTTATATAGATTGACTTATACTGCAAAAGTTTGTCATTTTCCATTGAGGTGATTTTAAAGTACAAGGGTAGGGAAAATCCAAACAATTAGCCAAAACAATTGGCCTGTATAGAGGCAGAAAGGCTAAAGAAATTTACGCCACCATTTCAAATTTGTCCACATCTGCAGTGACTAAAAACAACTACCGTGTAATGATCATTGGGAGACCCATGTAAAATAAATGCACAGCTCCTAAGACGTGGAAACTTGCTGTAAGCCACTGACTGTGCTTGAGTAGCAAGAACGCTTTCAGCAGGCACACCAAAACTCAGATGAGAGTGGAAAGGGAGCGTTATGTCATCCTGTTCTGCCCGCAGCTAGGTTTTATAATGGCTACGAAGCATTTCTCCGCATTGCAAAGGCACTCAGGAGTAAGGCGTGAAGCCACCCAGCCTGCCACAGCTGCAGAAGCACAGCTGCAGAAGCACAACTGCAGGCACCCAGGTTGCTTCTGAGCTCATACACCAGCTGCCACCTGCTTGGGCACTAAGCAAATGGATTATGGATTTTAGACTCTGTAATCCTGGACTTGCACCTGTGACTGCTTCTTAAACCAATATTAAGAGATTTGTCCATCATCTGTGCAGCAGGGAGTGGTAAAGGTTAGTTTCTCCAAGGGGATTTTCAACCTCCTAAGCCATGGATCCCATCCTGCCTCCTTCCAGGAAGGCTCACCAAGCAGAGAACATCTTCCACCTTAAAAAAACAGCTTTGTTTTGTGACACAAGCCCTGATTCATTTTCTGACATTGGTCCATTCCAAGACAGGACTTTGAGAGAGAGAATAAAAAAAAGTCTCATATCTTAAAGAAAATTCCACTCTGTCCTTATGGTCCTTCCTTCCTAAGTATATTGGGAGACAATTAAAGTTATCAACATAACTTAATCAAGACATTTAACATTTTTGTAAAGCTTGACATTAAGATATTTCTCCCATATATGAAATTGCTATCAAAAACAAGCCAGTGTTGGAGAATGCTCTCAAATAATTAGAGAGCCACATAGATAAAGGGATTTGTTTTTAAGGTTTTCTCTGATTCCCATTTCCAAAAATCATTTCCTCCATGTTTCAGAGAAAAAAATATCAAGCAAGCTGACCTGTGGTCAGATTAAAAACAAGCAAGAATCCAAGAAAATAAGTATTTTTTTCATAAAGCAATATCACTGTTTTTGTGATCATAAAAATATTCCAAAAATATAAATATGAAAAAAATATCACAATAACAGAGGGAAAAAATCACCACCCATCCAAAAACCAAAATGCTCTCTAGAATGATAAAGCAGGAGTAATTTCATTATTCTTTCTAATACAGAGCCATTGAAGTCGGTCACAATCCTTTTTCCTTGACTACAGAATTGGGATATAGAAAAAGTCACAAGGCTTTTTCCAAAGAAAAGGATGTGATGGAGACAAAACTGGTTCCAGAAATTCTTGAATGTGCCTACAGGCTACACTTAATGGCCAGTATTTAGTGATTTTATATGATCAGTGTTGGCAGATACTATGGCAAATGCTCTGCAATGGCATCAGTTAGGGGCATGGCCCTACAAATAGCTTCGAGCTAATGGAATACAACTGCAATTGTCCAAGTTAATACTTGCTAATAGGTATTCAGCTTACCGTATTTTTTTTTTTTTTTTCCTTTTTTTTTTTTTTTTTTTTTTTATAGTGCCTGGAAAAAGTCAGGATCATGTATCAACTTATTTTTTAAGATTTGAGATATGTTAAGATATCACTAAGGTATATGGAAATCTGTTGTCTGGCTATCTTGTGATTGTGAAAAAAGCTGCAAGTCTTTCTATGAAACATCAGAAAAAACTAATTTATTTCTATCCTTAAAGTAGCTTTGGCTCATCAGATATTTGGACTAAGAGAAACTCTGTTTAATATGTTGTACAATCACTATCTTTATGAGAAGATAGCAAACAACATAAAAAATTCTCCTTGCTTGCTTTTATTGTCCTTATGCTATCTGTCAGGTTTACTGCTCTAGGGGTAGAAAATATAATTTGGAAACAGAGAAGGCCAGTCTTTGAAGTATCCTGGAAAAAAAATCACACCATTTAGAAAAGGAGAACCTCTAAGGATTGCTGAAGAAGTTTGTACCACCTACCCTCAGTAATGTTGTCAAGGTGAGAGATCCTTAGGCTTTATAAACTTGGAACAGAAAAAGTGAGAAGGGAGAAAAGATAACTGGATCTATATTTGGTCATTATTCTACTGCCACATTAGGGGAGAAGACAATGTCCTACAGAAAAGAAGGTATTTATGGAGATACGAGGACAAATGTCAGAGCTAGAGCAGGCTAAATGCATCTGCTTTCACCTGCTGGAAGCTAAGCAAGCATCAAGGCTGGAGATCACCAAAAAGTCCCAAATATAATTCATGAAAATACAAGAAGACCCACAACCAAAAATCAGATCACAGAAACTGAATAAATGTAAAGACTCCACGTGGCTGCACTTCTAAGGAATTCATCAGTCCCTGAAATAGAATTACTCAGGAATGACTTCAAAAAAACTCGAGCACCTAATGCTTGACTTGAAGTGTCACTGCAAACTGTTAGAAATGAAGAGGGTTAAATTCCCATTTTTGATCTCACCAGTACAGAGGACCTCCCTTTACTCATGAAATCATGAGAGGACAAGAGGTAGTGAAAGGCACAGGGCCTATCTGTGGTGCCTCTCTCCAGTTCTGAACTCAAGGCTCCTGGCAGGGATGGAAGTGAGCATGCTCAAGTTCCTAGATAAAGTTATTTTCCAGAGCTCTTTTTCTAACAAGAAATTAGACACCAAAGGAGTAGCTGTCTCTCTTCTTGGGAGCAAAGGTACATATGAGGCCTGTGTAGGCTGAGCACAGAGGCAATCCCCGTTGCTTACAGACCCCTAGGCAAAATCCCCAAAGTCACATCAGAGCCCAGTCACACAGGCCCTGCCTTCTGCTGTTGACTTTCCTCATCCTTGGTTTTCGTTCTCATCCTAGATCTTTTCCTTTTGCCCTCTGCTACAAATGACTCAGATGGGAAAGCAGTCATTAAAACTGAACTCTAAAATTGAATGCAGCCCTGGGAATGCAATGCAAATCAGAAAGGTATTTTACTGAGTTGTCAGTTTCAGAACTGAAATAAAATTTGACATTTACCAAGAAAGCTCTGTCACATAGAGAAACAGTGGACCAGTTGTCATTGGAGTGACAAAAAAAAACCTGAGAGATGTACAGTCCAGGCTTGAACTTTGACATTTTCCCAAAGATCTGAAGTTAATAATTTATACGAGAAAGCTATTCACACACTGAACTATTAAAAAAAAAAAAAAAAGAAAAAAAAAGAAAAAAAAGAATGAACATCTAAATAAAGCATGAGAGGGGAAATAAATGAGGGGAAAGGTTAAGAGCAAAGACAGCTCATCATGAAGCCATGCTTGAGGAAACTCAAGGCAAAATGTGACCCCATAATGGACATCCTCAAATAAAATCCACAGGAAAATCTGTTTTTTGTTTGTTTGTTTGTTTTCCTGACTTAAAAGCATCAAAACAGAAGAGAAAGAGGTTATTACCTTGAATGTCGTCATTGAAAGTGCAATACTTGTTACGGTACTTATGCAGGAGGCGGAATGCATTGGCATTAGCAAAATCCTCAAATTGAATGAGGCAGTTCATGCCATACCTAGAAAGACAAAAAAAAAAAAAGTGCTTTAAGTTAAGAACAATACATAATTGTATATTATAAAGCTATTAACATTTGCAATCAGATTTTAAATACAAGTATAATAGGACAATGACATAATATGATATCTACTGATCCATTTCTGTGATATTCTGTATCTTTATATTCATATAATTCATCTAGAAGGAATAATTGGGGTACTAATATATTTACTCACTTCTAAGTTAAGATTAAAAGATTAGGGGAAAATGTTCTACAGACATCTCAGCAGATATATCTCTGCAGATATCTCAGCAGAAGCCTTCATTGAGTGATCAGATAATGAGTAAAAAAAAAAAAGGCCCAATAGTGAAGGTAATAAAGAAGTAAGAATAAACCCAAAGAACACGGTTTTTATTTTAATGTTATTATGCAGGTCAGCAGCACATCACTCACAAGGCAATGCTTGACTATTCTTATTATGAAAGAAACATTTAGCAGAAACACAGTTAATCCAGACAAATGATAAACATGTGAGAGCATGTTAAGGAAGGAAAGCAATAGCTGTAAGTTTCAAACGAGTTACACTTGGTTAATATACACTAAAACTTTGTGTATACATTGAGATGAGGTTATCTAAATGCTGCATCTACTGTTTGACTCGGTTGTCAGAATTTATTGTCTCATATGAATCCTAAACGTTTCTTAAATAGTATGCTCTGATAGAAGTTACCCTGCATTTCAATATTTTCTCATGCTTCTAGCCAATGAAAGAATTCAAACTGGCATTGTCTAAAGCAATTTGAAACCTTCAGTATATGCTATGTGCATATAACTGTATTTTGAAAATATAGTATATGATTGCATCAGATGAACTACTTATTTAGTCATATTAGCTTTATTATATAAGACAGTTCAACTTCATGGATAAGTACCTTTTGACGAACCTTGTGGTAACAGTCTCAAAGTTAACGCCAATTATTACATGTCTTGGAAACAATTTACTTCTTTACAGGCACCACTACTGACCACAGAGTCAAACAAAGAGTTTTTAAAGAGATTACTTGACTCTCTTATCTCCACAGTTTAATGTACATTCTCCCAAACTATGGTCCACAGCAACTGCAGATGAGCATTTGCAAGACTGTGACACCTGGATGCCTTGAACCTACTGCATACCAAATCTGCATCACCAGGGAGCCATCAGCAGGATTTTTCTAGTGTACTTAGGTGCCTGTGTTGACTTCAACAGGTATTAGGCACCTTGGATCCACCTAAAATCATCTAAGAGAGGAATACAGCAGTTTTGTTGTTTTAATTCCGGGCATTAGACTCTTAATACCTGCTATACTCATATACCAGTGTCTAATAAATAAAAGATTGCCCTGGTGTGCCAGGAAGGTTACTTCTAAAATGGAAATTAGTATTAAATTTAGTATTATTATTATGCATCCTTCAGTCCTTAGACTTGAGTAAATTCAAGCTCACAGTATATTAGCAATAGGAAAATAAACAAATAAACAAAACAAACAACAACAAAAAAACACCCTAGAGTACTGAATCTCATATGTGGAAAAAAAAAAAAAAAAAGTATGAGTATTTTAAAATTTAGGGTCAGTACTAGAACTGCCTGTACAAGTAGTTTGGCTCTGGAAATATCATAAAAATTGTATCCCACCCTGGAACAATATTACATGAAAGTTTTTAAAAAGTATTTTAAACATTAGTAAACCTAATGGTAATTTGCACAGACTAAGGGACCATTTGACTACAACTTTTTAAAAGTATCGAAGTAAGGTTTTGCTACAAAATTCTTACTAGAACAATTGTTGTGAGTTATGGTTCATAATTTTGTTACGAAATTATTATTAGAGACTAACCAGGCAAGATCTCAAGCATTTCCTGCTTCATCCAGAAAAGCAATACATCCCTATACTGAGCAGTTCACTATAAATACTCTACTCCAATGGTAATCGAGTTTTTCTTTAAACTATGCATATGTTTGGCAGCCATGTAAAGCAAAGCCATCAATATAGAAAAAGCAAAAAATAAAATCCTTTGACTAAATTAATTTCCATGGAAATCACATATTTACAGCCATATTACAATTAGCCAGGACTACTGGGATTCCACTGGCAGGAACTGCAATCCCTTCTGAAAATAAATACATCTTCAGGTTTTACGGAAAAAAGCTGGACTTCTTCAGCAGCAAAATGACAGGCAACCATTTGAAAGGGAATTTGGCTAGTCAGTATTTGAGTATGGTAGATCACCACTGAGTTCATATAAGAAAAGAAACTGCAGCTACTTTTCAACAACTAATTTAAATTTCTAGTCCTATTCAGTATCTGACATGAATTTCTGTGATTCCATAAGGGTCCAGGAGCTGACAGTTGGATAATAATTTGAAACTAATGAGATTAACACTCTCAAGCCCTGGAACTTGGTCGGAAGTCTTTTTTCTGATGTCATTAAGCCAACGTCTGTTTCTTTATTTTACCCTATATAACGTTCCATTTTCTCATCTGCATTTGATTTTTCTCTATTTTCTAGACATATATCAAAACTCCCCATGAATTAAATTAGAGTCCCTGTAGAAAGCTCTCAGTCTATACTGGGCATGCTACCATGTAATATGGAACAGTAAATCCCCGGCATTCCAGAAAATCCCCTTGCAACAATGAATTGGACATGAAGTTGCCACACTTTTTTCTGGAAGCAGTGACCACACCAAAACTGCCACCAATTTCTAGATCAATTCTACTGTGACTTCCACGTTACCATCACAATCACTTACAGCAGAAACTTGAGCCAAAATCTAAAGTGATGTTTGCAACCAACAACTCACTTCCAATTCCCTTTCCGTGTCCCTCTGCAGCTCCCATAGTGTTCCGAAGGTGTTAGTTTGTGATTTCTCCACTATAAAGGGAAACTGTTTGAATCAACACTCATGAAAACAGAACAATTCTCTCTCTCTTTTTTTTTTTTTTTTTTCTCTCTCTCTTTTTTTCCCCCACCTCATACCATATTTTCACCACAGATTTTCAGTTCAGAAATGTACGTCTTCACAGGTGGGTATGGCAGACAAATGACTGTTGGATGAGAAGGGAACCAAACACTTTACGTCTTGCCCATGTTAAGTCATCAAATCCTGTTGTGCCTTCCAAACCACAGATATTCCTGAAACTGTGGGCCACTACAGTGCTGTAATTCATATCATCTTTCAAACATTAGGGAAAGAAAAAGCAAAGTATGCAACTTCCTAAGACATGGCAATATTAACATCTGTTCTTCGATGCTTTATACAGATATGGCACAGATTGACCTCACTGAGTTTCCTCAGATGATGTACAGTGACTCAGGTAGGTCCAGAAAGAAGGAATTGAGGACTGCTACAAACAAAACAATGAGATTAAACAAATAAACAAAAACATCCCCACACCATTAAATGGTTGTGGTTGACCTCACATGGGACATGTTACTGAGAAAAGGCCTGCAGTTGAGTTCCAGCAGCTTGAAGCAGAACAAGAAGTTTAGGAGGCAAAGACTTTTAAATACAAAACCTTCATGACAGAAAAAACTCTAAGAGATACTTCCCTGTTTTTTAAAAGTAGTAGACTCCATATTGCCATAGCGTGAAATAAAGGTGTTAACCTGTGTACTGTGTATCTAAGTAGCTAAACTTGATCATCACATTCCTTAGGAGGATTTCATCTTTGTATTTGAAACTTTAAAAAGCACAATTTAAAATGTAACCTAATATCCTTTTATTTTGAATGCGTCCCCCAAAACAGCCAAAGAAGCAAGCAAACATTGTACATGGCTATAATGCTACAAGCATGAGACACATTGAACATATCACACCTCATCGCTTGCCCAAAACAAAGACAACGCTTCTGCAGCTACCACTATGTCTGACCCAGGGATAGATAGCGGTTGTTGGGGAAATGGAGAGCCATGTAATTGCTGTGGAGGTTCATACTGAAAGGTGATATAGATAAACCAGAGAGAACATACCCAGTGGGCATCAACCGCCTTCACCAGAACACTTGAAGAAATGATGGACCTAGGCCCCGACTACAAACACTCAGGAAATAAATATCAGGAAGACATTCTTCCTCAGTGCAACCGCAATAAACGCTCTACAAAATTCTTAACTGTTTTCTTTCTCTGGAAAACAATTATCCGATAGCAATAGCCTGGCTTCAGCAGCCTGGCTAGGACTGCTGGATTCCTGCCGGAAGTGGTTTGTAACTGTGAATTCCTCTCTTCCGACTGCTTGGGATCTGTCACTGTGGTAGCTGATTAAACATACATAAATCATCCCTAGAAGGTGATAATCCAGATCATCATTCTCCCTTGTAAATCCTGTTTTGTCACCCACATCTTTTTGTGTGCTCAGATCTTAGTCTCCTGCTTGAAGGCACAAAGGCAGTCTGAATCACAATGAAGCTGGGCAGAAATTCAGTGCCATCTCTCCTTTTTCAGGACAGAAAATGCAGACAAGAGCGGTGGCAAACATGCAACTTTAGATTTGTCATTGAGCACTGGAGGCAAACACTGGACAATGGGTGAAAAAGAACCAACCCACTAGAATAATGTGTGGCTGATGGAAAACACTAATACTACTCCCTATTAACAACCTATTTTGGGTAACAGCCTTACCTTAGTTTGTGCAATTTTATTTATAAATTTGTATTGAAATATCTGATATAATGTTAGTTTTTCAACATAATTCCATGGATTATATTTTTATGTAACAGTCTGGAGAATAATGTCCCCAGCTCCTTAACTCCAATAAACACATCATGCTAGCATTTTGGCAACCCTACGCTCTTAAGAGCCTCAAACAAGGAAAACCCTCAAGAATCCAATGGGACCTATAAAAGTTGGGGCATAATTTTGAATTCAAACCGTATGATCAGTAAAATCCATGCTTACTTCTACAGTGAAGAAATTTTTCTGGAAATATATTTGGATCATTTGTTCTTACTGCCAGCCATTGTTTTGGAAAGCTTCCTAAAGGAACAAGTGGTTGCTGTTCAGGCTTTTAGAGCTTTCGGAATCCTATTTGACTATTTTCTTTCTTCATGTGGGTCTGGAACTGGAAAAGCCTTGAAATCCATCAGAAGTGGTTGCCGACACCCACTCCTAAGAAGGAGCAAAACCAAAATGATAGCAATGTTGGCATTCTCTCCCTTTTCTTGTGCGTCACTCAGCCCCTCTGCCAGACAGAAACATTTATAGTGCACCAGCACAATGTGGAAACCAGCTCATTCCTCCAAGTGCTTTAAGCTTGTTAGTTTCCATATATCCCATTGCTCAAAACAGATTTAAAGCACAACACTGCTACAGTCTTCTTCTTGTCCCAAGGCTTTCAGGAAGGGATGCCTTCCCACTTTCCTGCCTGACAGCTCTTCTGGCCTGGGTACCTTCTCTTCCTGGGCTTTTAACTTCATTTCAACCTGCATCCATCCTAGCATTTCTCCTAATTTAACTATTTTTTGTAGAGTCTACTACTTGCTCTTTCAATTGAAGACTTAGGAGTCCATCCTACTGAAACATTACATTGAAAACAGTTATAAAGATATCCTATTTTGTGTGTGTGTGTGCATTAAGTGTTATTAAAGGAATAATATTAATGGTCACTAGAGAACCTGAGGTAGGTTTCCTCTACTTCAATAGCTCATTTGATTAGCTATTAGATGTCTCAGGGCTGTAAAATATAAAGGCTATGAAATAATTAATTTAACATTGTTGTAAAAATGTTTTATTTCTTCTTGTAGCAAAAATATTAATATTTCAAAGTTCAAAGTGAGGACACAAAGACAGTGTGGGACACAAAGTGAGGACAGCAAAATCATCTAATATTTATGGAGACTGAAATAAGCAAAACCCTGTGGAAAAAAGAACAATGCTAGTATAGCTGTTGGATCCTAAAGGTACAGAAGACCTGTACTACATCAAGTTTGTCATCTTCAGCCACAAGGAACCCACTGTGGACTTGACAGCCAAGGTCCTTTTGCCTTCAGTGCTGCACAGGAGCAATCCTGGCAAGATCGCCTGCACACATACGTCCTGAGGCTCGTGAGTAAGCAGGTATGAGACTCAGTACAACCAACTTGTTTAGAGATTTTGTAACGTGAAAATACCTCCATCTTCCACATAACCATGTACTAAGTGCTGTTGAAGTCATTTCATATGGGCAGACTTCACCAATCTGCCTCCTCTCTGCTGTGAAAACTATTCGGGTCCCTTCAGCAGGAAGGTGTCTGGATGACACAGTAAAGAGACAGTCTGACGCTTGTTATACAAGTAATTCACACTTCTCAAATTTCATGACATGAGCCAAACTCTTACACCATTTTCTTGACATATATAAATATCAACACTAACAGACTAGATCATTGTCATGAAAAAACATAGCACAGAGAAACTTCCACAAATACAGAGATCTGCAGGCATGGCTAATGCTTGCATTAAATCAGAGGGGAAAAAACAAACAAACAAAAACTGTATTATAAATTTTGACAGTTTTCCTCCTTAAACAAATAATAAAAGAAATACCAACATTCCTTATGGACTTGAAGGGAACACAGTGAATTACAGAGATGTTTTCTCAAGAATTTGCATTGGTTCACTTGTTACTTGATACTGAGCCCACCTAAGTCAAAAGTAAAACTCTTTGAGCCTGAAAATGTAATTCTGCCTCTCCCAGCTATTCTGCTTCTTCTTTCAGTGATACTGCTCTAGCTGCTTTAACTGTGACTTAGACCAACCAACAAGCTCAAATTACCTTCAGTTTCATATTTACTTTAAAGAGATGAGTGTAGATTTGAGACAGATGATCTGAGATTTTATTTTATTTTTTCTTCAGACTCTTCAGCTCTTCTTTAGAGACTTGGCACTGTCCCACCTTGGCGGAGAGAGGGAAGGGTACTGAACAGACGGATTGGTCAAGTTTCTGGGCAGACTAAATCAGAAAAACATAGAACCAAGAGAAAAATCCATCTCATCTGGAAAGAGTGAGTAGCTTTATCCCTCCTGAATCCTCAGCTGTAGCTAAAGGTGCAAGTCACAACTTGCCATCTCAAAATACGGAGTGCTCAGTAAGCCCTTCAAGTTTTCAAAATATAACGAGTAGTCTTAATTAAATGGCTTTACACTAAACCAGAAAGGATCTGTTATCAAAAAAGAGCATATGAAATCCATTACACTGTACGATAAGGCACCCTGTCCAGCTTCAGCTATTTGCATCTGATTTCAAATGGGTGTGTTTGCTGGTCACTTCATGACTGTGATCTTTAAACATTTCTTAAAAATTCAGTGATAACTACTACTTGCTCAGATTATCAAGAAATTTTAATTTACCAAGAAAAGAATCAGAAAGTCTCAGTTCTAGGCTTTTCCCTGCATGACTGCATGCCAACACACTTTGCAAGTAAAAGATTTTTAATGTTCTAAATTTTGGCCAAAAATATCAAAAAAAAAGTACAGCAGCTCTTGAATGGTGGTCAACAATAACATAGGAATGTCACAGGGAAGCCCTACACAGATCTCTCAGGATGAAAAATGTGGTATTAGATATATATTACAATTAACAATTACTGTGATTAGGAGAACCATATATTCTGAGAAGCCCAGATTCCTAAATCTGGACACAAAATGTTTCTCTGGGCAAATCCTCAGATTGCTGTATTGAAGTGAGAACTGCACTTGGAAAAGGCAAAGGTTCCCATTCATTTTCACAAATTAAATTTGCATTCACTGTGTGTGTTTTAAGATGGAATTTTGCAACGTAGTGCATAAAAACTAGCTTTACTTATAAAAGCTGTATCTATCTTCTCTTGAGAATAAACCTTCAGATGCTCACTGCCCAGATCCTAATTTTCTCCACTTTCCAAAAAAGGGGGAGAGAGTTTGCACCATAAACAACAGAAATAAAAAGGAATTCCTGGCTGACAGTTTTACATCAGAATCTTTTTTTTTTCCAACTGTATTTATGTGTCTGTACTAAATACATTTAAAAATACTTTTCAAAAAAAAAAATATTAAAACTAAAGCATTAAAAATACTTTTTCAATACAGGCTAATTTATTAAGGTTCTTAAAAACATAAGGATTCCAGCTTGAATCAACAAGTTCATTCCTTTGCTTTAACTTAAGTACATGCTTTGATACCTTACTGAATTAGACCTGAGTGATTCAGAGTAAATGCAATGCCTTTTGGAAATGACATCATATCTTCTGCCAGATCCTAAAGATTGCTAAGTAGCTTTAGGTTAAAACAAGATGTCTGCATTTACTTACATATTTGATTATATTTGTATGAGTTTATAATTATTTTCTTTAACATAGAAGATGCAACTGGATAGCAAAATTAGTACAAAGCCTGGGGCAGTACATCTGTTCTTTTCAGCTGCTACTTAAGGTATAATGAGCAGATGGAAATTGCTTCCACCACTGGCAGCTTTCACCTTGAATGTTAAAATGCAAAAAGTAATGGCCTTTCAGATATGTCTAAAAGGTTGGTGATAGGAATTCTTAATGTATTTCCAAAAGGCTAAACACACTCCACAATTTGTGTACTGTCTGATTGTTTAAGAAACAAACCACACACTCCCCAGATCCCTAATAGTGTTTTTAAAGCTAAGTGTCCTTTGGTGAGATCCCCACTTTGGTAAGATCCCCACAAGCTTCCTCTTCTCCAGGCTAAGCAGTCCCAGCTCCCTCTGCCTCTCCTCACAGCAGAGGTGCTCCAGTCCCTTCATCATCTTGGCTGGGCTCTCTCCAGTCTGTCCATGTCTCTCTTGAACTGGGGAGCCCAGAACTGGACACAATACTCCAGGTGTGGTCTCAGAAAATGGATGATAAAATCTAACTGTAATGACTAGGGCACTAATTATTTGACAAAATACAATGACCAATTTCTTCTCCTATTAGGCAGTACAAGTATTTGCAGTGTGACAAATAATGTATTGAAACCTAGTTAAAATGAAGATAGAATTTGATTTTTTTTCAGTGTCCTAAGCATTTGCATTTACACTAACATCTTTAGAACTAAATTTAGGTGATCCATACTATATTTACGAAGAAAATCCTTTACCATACAAAATATCAGTAAGTCCATTATGCCTAGATTTCACTTGACATTTCTAATTAAAGGAGAAAAAGGGGTTCATCTGCATACACAAAAGCCAGAATGATTACATTGCTTCAGCTTTCATCCTGTTTGAATTACGACCTCTCTGCCACACTGAGCTGTGGAGCACTTTTAAATCTCAAAGATGCCTCAAGTCAGAGGTACCTGATGTGTCACAGGGCTGGACCTTATGAACAGACTTCATTCTTCCACAGCTGTCCTCCAGTTGTTTTATAATGAACTCAACATGCTACGCTGCCTTACCACTGTAATCTCAATTTTGCATGATACCTCAAAGAGGAAACCCCAGTACTTCACAATGGAGCTATTATTCTATGATGTAGAAAAGATTCGACTTTACTACCTTTATTCCAAGATCAACTTCAATGGAGAATTGCCAGAATCAGACAAAATCCTGGGACTTTGGGAAGGATATTTAAGAAGTGGCTTGGGACTGCATACTCTCATGGTACTTGATGGCAAAGAAAGCGGTTCTTTAATTCTCTCCTCTAACTCCCCTGAGACGTGGAAAGTAGGTTGCAACAGAATGTTTCTGTAGTTTTTACAATTACTGATTTTAACTTCAGGTTTCTATAACTAAAAACATGAAAATTTGCAGTCCACCTTGGACACATCAGAGATTCTTTCCAAAATAGCTCATAACAAGATCAACTTATCATCATCTACCAACGTGAAAACTATTCCATGTCCCTAGCTGAGTAATATGGTATACTTAAGTCAATCCCTATTTTCCTCAAGCATATTTTTGAAGGGAAGGGAAGCGTATAACAGAAATTTATTCCAAGCATCTAGGAAAAAGAGATGGGACTTCTGAATGCTCCAGCAGCTGATGTACTATGTCCCACCAGCCACTGGTAGCCAATATATTATAGCAATGATAATTTAACCAAGAAACTGTTTTAGCATGCATCCATTTCAAAATCAGGGAAGTAGAAAAGCTCAAATGTAATTCAGAATCCCGTCAGTTGAAGCCAATACTGCAGGCTCATGAAAAGAGGCTCTGTCATATGAAATAATTTCACTAGACAGGTAAACGCATGCGTTGAGATCTAAATGGCATTTCAGTAGGAGAAGATGGACAGGAGCTGAAAAGAAATCTCTCTTCTCTTGAGCATGCTGGGACAGAATTGCATCTTACGCTTGGGCTGTGCACCACAGTCTTAGGCACTGTGGACTGAATGCCCCTGCAATCCAGGGTACTATCCACAAGGAGAGAAATACAGCAGTACCTTTAAATGCTAATAGTGGTTATATGGACTTCTGTATTTTGGACAGAAATATATATGCTCTCTTGTGACACAGCTTACTTCCACAGTCAATCTATAGGACACCTGCTTAATAAACTACCCTCTCAGGGGCTTACAAGGAAGAACAATCTCAGCTTAAAGTCACCCAGGCTTAGAGCAGATGCTGAAGGGCTACATCTCAGGAAACTGGCAAAATCTCTGTGTCTGTGGCTTACCAATTCCCCCAGTATGCAGGCCAGATGCAGTCTCAAAGACTACAGCCAGGAACCATGGCATTCGAGGCTTTCTGACTTTTCTTCTGAGAAAGTCAGTATGTTATGTATCCTTGAGAGCACTGAACCTTAGACATTTTCTTATTCTAGAGATGGAGAGAAGATGACCTATTGCAAGCACCACTCTTCATTTCTACTGATTCACAGGAGAAAAAGAAGCACAGAACTTCCACTAAGCTGGAATCAAGATCACTTATGGGTTTTATGCCTAGCACTGCATTAGGAAAAGAAGTTTGCCCAGACAAAATCTGAACTTGTTCTCTGTGACAAATTCTTTACAATCATGCTTTGATGATACAGTGTCCGTCATCACCCTGGTCTGAGATTTTTTTACATATGAAGAAATAAACTTGTCATCTCCAACTGCCTGAGGTCAATCTCACTGTCTTAAGGGATGGAGTTACTCTGGAAACCACCAGATCACTGTTCCACAGCTCTTCTGTTGTCTAAATATTGTGTTAGATATAGAAACAAAGGTCATCAAACTTTGGCATCACAGCCAAAGTGACTACAGATAGAGGGAATATCCAATACGGATGGAATAATCTTACTTTTGAATTTGGTATAGTACAACCAATCCTATAACACTTCGACTGTTTCTGATATCTATAATTAAAGAATTTAACATCAAAAACAATTGACTGTAACCAAAAGCCCCATTTTATGCAAGAGGTCAGACTAGCTTACCAAAATGTTTTCTGCCTTTATAAACTTGCAGTACAAATGGTCAGCAGAACGTTTAAATCATATGCTACAAATCTCACACTCATTTCCAAACAAAAATTAATTATATGTACACACTCAGTGCTCTGTGGAATGGTTGAAAGGACGTACACAAGGTAGGTTTTGAATCTGAAAATTGAAAAAAAAAGTGAAAAAAATGTCTTGCAGAAGATGGGAAGGCTGAAGATTAAAAAACATTCTCTTGAGAAGAAAAAAATACGATGTGGTGAGTGGCAGAGCTGGGTAACTAAAGCAGAGATTAGATAGCGGTAGACATGAAGCTGAGCAGAACTATGAAAGAACAAAAACTATTTTGGTGTAGTAAAGCAATGTTCGGCCAATGAGAAGACTTCAAGAAAGAGGAAGTGTGAATGAAGTGCAGAAGAGGAAGACAAGTTTAACAACAGCATTTGGATGGTCTGGAAGGAAATCAGGTGCGTACTGAGGACAGAAATAACTGTAATCCAAGGGGGAGATTATACTAGACTGAAATGTGTTGAAATCTTTCCTAATAAAGGATAAGCTTTGAGGAGAATCATGTCCAGGGAAAGACATCAGTCATCTCATTCTAGTGAAATGGGGAGCACCCCTACTTCCCTTACAGAAGCTGAATGGGTTTTGTTTGCATGGCTAGTGTAATTTATTTTTCCAACACTATGCTAGCAAAGCAATTGATGTGTCAGCATAAATTAAACAGCAATAGAATTACGTAATCACCAGTGCACAGCACACAGAAGGTACCCCAAACCAGAATATAAACCCATGTATGTGTGTATTCAGCCCAATTCTTCGGCTCCTGGGTATGGTGACCTGCCCTTCCTTAGGTAGTTACATATAGAGCAGTAAAAACATAGGTAACAGCTTCCAAACCATGCTTTAATGTGAGAGGATCAGAGAGTCTCAAGAAAAATAAATGTGCCACTTACTTCTGGGTCAGAAGATTACCATTCTGTATTAATAAAAAGCTTTTCCAATACGCCCTTTAAGTGAAATAGCACTGCAAGTTAATAAGTTTACATTTAAACTGCAGTGGTTGGCACCAGGAAGCTAAAGTGTCAGTATCTTGTGGAAGATCACAGAAATTAACAGAAGTTCAGAAGGGTTCCATGGGCTCTGTGTAGTTGCCTCTAAGAAAAATTCTCCTTGACTTGTAACAGCTGGTCTAAAACCTGAGCACTTCACCCTATATATGAAGTATTTTGCAGCTCCACTGGCATACGTGGCGTTGTGAGCAATCACACCACCATTACAAAAACGGGTTGCAACTGCTTGGCTGCTCTCTGATTTTACCGATGATGGACAACTCTTCAGTTCTTCTGGACCAGGGGAGAGAGATTCACAAAAAATATTGTTAAACCAATAACCATGGAAAATTAAAGATTTGCGATAGGTGTACCAACTAAATAAAACTTTTTACTGAAGAGATTCAGTATTACACATGCAAAAGTAAGTGAAAACAACACAAAGAGAATACTTCTCTTAAGTGCTTAAGTAATTCACTTTTTTGAAAGCATTTGCCAGAATTTAACCTAAACTCCCATTTTATTACTACCAACAAAACTTATTTTTCTACGATACAACTATTTATATGCATCACAACATTCAAAATTTCACACAAAGTAAACCTTCAAGGACTAGCAAAAACCCTTTTCATGGCTCTTTGATACTACAGAAGTATTAATATTTAAATGAAGTCAAGTCTTCACATATTAACTTAAAAATCATCCCTAATTGGATTTATACTTGGGAAAAGTTAGAGGAATGTTTATAAACTTTGCCATAAAAGTGGAATACTCAAGCTCAATAAAATGGTATATTTATAAGAGTAATGTTTTTTCCAGAAGTCATCATAAAGAAATAATGGCCTCTCTTGCTTTCATTGCAGAAACAGGAGCTTTCTGAAATCCCTAGAGAGAAAGTGAAAGTATGTACATTGCATTTTACATTGAAAAACTGGCAATACTTTCAGCTGACCTACACTGGACATATTATTGCAGCCTGTGCTAGTGGCTATGGTTGTTTTATCATCATGAATTTAGTTTTTTGAAAAATAGCCTTTGAAGCAAGCTCAAACTTTTCAGTCCAAACTGTCTCACTGGTAAACTTATATTCGAATATTTATTAACAATGACTGGAAAAAAAAGTTAATTGAAGACTAAATTAAGGCCCCAGAAGTGTTCCTACTTCATTCTAACGTATTAAACAGGTAGTTAGGTGTTTTAGATGGTTCCTCCTCATAGTCTCTTCAAATATTCAAGATCCTGGGGATTATACCAAGGATCTCAAAAGAATAATGCATGAAATTACAGCTCTTATAACTGTGGATCAGGTGAGAAAAGGAAGTGGTTGTGCACACTCCTCAGATCTGTTTATAACCCTCTGCTAAGCCTCATGCAATACTTTCCACAGCATTTTTAAGTCTTCATCAGGGAACCTCAGACATGTATGAAGTGGTCTCCCAGTTTCTGGTATAGAGTGAAGTAAGTAAGTACTGATATTTAACATGTTAATTTAGATTTTAGAGGCCTCACACCAATGAGATGTCTTTTATTCTCTAATTTTTTTTCCCTGAGATATTTAGAAACCAACGATACATATATACTGGAATCCTTGGATATGACTGTAGCATACAGGCTTGAAGCATGCACTTTCCTGTCACACACCTAACATGCATGATTTTTTTTCAAGGCAATCAACCCACTACATGTTGAGATAACCCTGAGCTCAGAACACCCCACATAAGCACTGTGTGACCATAATGGGAGACTGTAAGCAAGTGAACCTGCACACCCTCTTCCATCTTCGATAATTCTTAAAATACATATTTTTGCAGAAATGCAAGGAGGAAGTAGATGGAATATGCTACAGTCATTTTTCTTCCAGTCATTAAGAAGCAAATATATGTATGCATATTACCATTCTAGGAATAAATGTTTAAATGGGAAGAAATTTCATGAAGAAACATGAGTTATAACAAAATTAATAATGCCTCCAGTTTACAGAGTATCAGACGAATATCTAAAGGCACTTTAAACATTCACTGTGTCCTCTGAGGTGGCCCCAAAATCCAGCCCTCACTCTCTGGTTGCAGTTCAACGGATACATATGATCTGTAACATACTGATCAGAACTATGCTATCAAATTCTGTTCTTTTCACACAGACCAGCATGTACTATCAAAGAAGCTCATCTGCTCCATGAATTAAAAATTTCTTACTGATTTATTTTTTCCTTACACAAGATTGACATCTATATTTCTCCATGGCCATTAAGTCTCCACATTCCTTATCTTTCTGAGTTAAAGACTGATCTAAAAGTTGGCTTGATTAACATTTTTATTACTTGGTGGGCTTTAGTAGCTAAAAACATTAAAAAGGATCAGAGTGATTATATCATGAGATTTACATATACTGACAAGATCCTCTGTACATAAAAATAAAAAAGTAAATAGCAAAAGCCTCTTCTAATTGTCAATAAACAAAACAGCTTTTTCAAAACCAAGTATCATATTCATTCATGCTCAAGCAACAGAGAAAATGAAGAGACTATTGCTTCCAAAAAGCTACAAAATAAGAGGCTAAATAAAGAATAAGAACGGCACAAGAGAGAACACGCATTATGCTTTGAAACTGAATATTTGCCTACAATGACAACATTCATTTCAATAGATGAAAAGGGAAGCTTATAAAGGAGCAAATGGGAAAGCCAGACTGCCCATCTTCTTTGCTATTAGGATATCATGCACTTTCAATATTTGTCTTTGTGAGCATTAACAATTGGCAAAAGATATGATTTATACAGTTTATTTAATGAAAAGGTCAAATTGCAAGAGGTAGTTTTCAACAGCTTTGGAAAAGCTGCCATGTGCCCCTAGCCTATTAGTGAGAGCACAATCACTGCTCTCAGTAGTAGCTTACATTGCTATTGAATATCCTCCTTCAGAGTTGTGAAGGAAAATCCTCCAGAATTTAGGAAAATTTTCTCTTACCAGAAACACAGCCAGTTCATTTTTGTTTTAATTTGTCTCAGAGCTCTGTCAGGCAACAATAAACTTAACTTCACTGAAAATTAGGATCAGATGGTGAACTGAGATTAGCTCTGTAAACTTCTCACAGTTTGACACCACTAGCACAAGCAAGTCCCCCCTCATCCTACATCTCTCCCCTACATGATTTAGGAAGCTAGATCATATGGACTAAGCCATTAGCTACTGTAATCAGTTTTTTTTTTTTTTTTATGAATTCATTCAGTTTCTCATCCAAATGCTCAGAAGACACTGACACTAGGATGGATTTTTGGTCAGGAAACATGTACCCATTACACTGCTGCTCTCCCCCAGCTTCCCCAAAGAAGGCCAGGAAAGATGTAAAATAACTGTAGCTGTCTGCAAAGTCTATTCCCTAGAGATGGGAATAATGAGCTTTTGGAAATGCTTATAGTCTACTAAATAAGAAAAGCATCTAGCAATGATCTGGTAAAACAGTTTTAATGGCATGAGATTCCATTCAGTATCTCCAGTACTATTATTTTTAACTAAAAAACTAGGACAACAGCCAATTTTATACTTCTGGAACTATTATTGTTTTATAAATGTATACATATATAATATACACATATGTATCTTTTAAAATGTCTACTTTTCCTGGCTTTCGATGTAGACAGCTAGTGCTTCAAATCTTGACAAGATTCAGCTAAATAATCATCTCCACCCATTTCCAAAGGTTTAAAGTATAGATGCATCCAAAATACTTTCAGCTTCTCTCACTTTGTTCAAGCTATTAAAAAAAGCATTAAGATTTTGCAAATTCATAAATATTATATCAGTTCTGGGACAAGAATTCAAAAGATTGAGAAAAGACTGTCTCAGGGGTCCATGAGGTTCTCAGAAGAGAAGCTTAGGCGTGTGGGCAGTGCTGTGCAAATAGTTACCCCCTTCAAATACAGGGAAGAGAACCCAGCTTGTGCACTCAAAGCCAGCAGATGATGGCTAGCAGATAGGAGCTACCACAGAACATAAAGACTAATGATCTCTAAACAGAGAAACCCTACAAATAAAAGCTTTGGAAGTCTATTCGTTGACGTCCAGATGTCGTTTCTTATCCTTCAAGCATCAGCAGAGGCTAGAAGCATTGTGAAAACTAACACGCACTAGAGCAATGTGCCCAGAGTTGAGACCTTAAGTGCAGCACTTGGCAGCTAAACCTTTTCAAAGTCTAGCTTGAGTTTCCAGCAAAAATCCTAGAAGAATTCTGAAATCAGGCACATGAATGTCATCACCTGAGCTCGAAGGAAACTCCTTTGCAAGAGGAAAAGGGACATTGTGGTGGCTTTCACTGTGTAGTACTAAAATCACCTCACTAGCTCTCAGCTTTTGTCTCTAGTCCAAGAAAATCTCTACTGCCCTTTTTGTAGTTTCAAAGTACTTCAAAGAATTTCTCAATAGATGAAAATGTTTTCATATGCTGGAGTCATATTTTTCTTGAGATTCTTGCCGTGTTTGCCCGGATTTGAACATCAATACAGTAAGCAGTGCTGTAGGGGACAGCCTTATCTTTAGGCTGAGAGGCAGACAACTTACTGTCCTAAAGATACAAGCTACCCCATAACCAGCACTATCTGGATCATACCTGATATCTGAAAAACCTGCATACAATAAAGCACAATTTTTCAAATTGCAACATTACAAACAAACTATAGAACTCATTTACATGAACGTTGAGAACAAACCCTCACCACATCACACCATACAAACTGGACAGCATGTACTTCTCTCAAGAGAGATCACCTAACATATTTCTATTAAGAAAGAAGCATGGTAGAGCTGGAATAAACCTCCACAAAATGCAATGTTCAGCTGGATCACTTTAAATACAACACTAGCTTTGGACGCCACCACTTGACAAGAGCAAACTTCACTATGAAGCTGTGGAAAAGGTGGCTGCAACCCAGGTATAAAGACGTTTGTTACATGGAACAAATGGGATCCATCTCTGGACAGGAACTGCTACACATACAAAAACACAAAAAAGGCACGTGGAGCAAGCCCGACTTTCTCAAATACATTCATGTCCATTTACAGCATACCTTGCTGATAATGACCATATACTTTTGGCCATAATTTCATTTTCAAGTAATATTATAAATCAACTATACAAACACTCACCAGGTTTTCACTTTATTTTTGTTTAGTAATAGAGTATGCAACTACAGTTTTAAAGTAAGTATGACAGATTTGGAATTGTAACAGCAAAATTAATACTAGTGTAGGAGCAGTCCTTGGGACAGTAGGATACGTGGCGAAAGTCCTAAGTCAGTGTTCACCACACAATCTTTTTTTGGATATTTTGCAGAGTTTAAATCATAAACAGATGTTTGAGGGAAGAAACTCTGTCTCCTCTTTCTTACATACAATGTATTAATCACTCTAAAATAAGACTATAAAGATAGTATCTTGCTGAGTCCTTATTACTTAGCAAGGTTACCGAACTCTTCACTTACATCCCTTCTGGGACAAAGCTTAAGAAGAAAAATTTGAGATGATCAGCAATCTATAAAAACAGTTATAAAAACTATTTAGATATTTATACTCCAGGGGCTTATCAAAGGACTGATGCCCCACCAGGCTGGATGGTGGCAGAAGACAGAATCTCTGCCTTCACAGGCTAAGGATCTACAGAAATGTAACTAACCGGTGCCCTTCCCAAGACTGGAATAAACAAAATTAGTTTGAGTAAGAATGAACACAATTTACGTAGGTGTGACATTCCTTTCTTATTTTCAGTGTGAACAGTGATAGCAAGTAAGTAGTAAAGAAGTTGAAAAGCAGCAGTTATTGTTTATTATCTGTTTATGGTAATAAACAGATAAATAAAAAAACTGCTTATCTGTTTTTGGCATGGGAACAGGTTGCCCAGAGAGGCTGTAGATGCCTCACCCCTGGAGGTGTTCAAGGCCAGGTTAGATGAGGTCCTGGACAACCTCATCTAGTGGGAGGTGTCCCTGCCCATGGCAAGGGGGGTGGAACTATATGATCTTTGAGGTCCTTTCCAACCCAAGCCATTCTCTGATTCTATGATTATCCCTTATGAAGAGATGGGTTTTTTTTAGGCTTTATAGTAGAGGAGAGGTTTCAAAAAAAAAAAAAAAATGAATAGCAATAAGACAACAGTTGAATTTCTGCATATGAAAAATGCAAGTAAAATAAGTGTAAATGTCTAGCTGTAAAGGCGACACTTCGTGCCATCAGCTGGAGGCACAGGTGTCTGCATTACAACAAAGTTACTAGGTCAAGTAAATAGATAGGGCCTAAGGTGTTAGGTACCTGAGAAAAACAAGATGACAGGTTATGTTTACACAGAAATAGAAGGGGGCATGGTCAGAGATGTCAGTCAAAATAGCTTTCTAGAAATAGCAGGACTAGCAGAAGAAATGAAGAGGTAGCTATGTTGCACCTCAGTTGATAAGTCCTGGATACCTGCTGAGATACTAGATTGGAGAAAGAGAAGTATCTCATGACTGAAAAGAAAGGCTGTCATTGCAAACCCTCTTTGGTCTAGTGGCAGAGCTCTAGCCTACAGCCTTAGGCTTTGAAACTGAATTTCCTAACATCCTTGGTACCACTGGAAAACTGACGGCTCTTAGGGCATTCAATTCTCCACCTGTGAAACAGGGATGACAACATTTTGATCTCTGCTTGGTTTGTGAAAATGAAATTGCCAGAAGCTTGAAAGTTAGTGTGAGACGGAAGCCTCTGTATACAAAGGTAAACTACAGGCAGTGAAAACAAAGCTTTGAAGATGTTTGTAGAGACAGGAGACAGTTGTACCCCTAAAGCAGACCCTGAAAGAGAAAGAGATGTCAAATGATGGAGCCATAATAGAGAAAGGACAATACCAAAGGTGCAAAAAAGTCAAGTAATTATAATTAATAATAAAAAAAAAGAGAAGATAACAGTTCAAGCAAAAGCCTTAAAACACTTTAAAAGAAATATCACTAGAGATTTTACTGATAGTTAATGCCACAAGGCAAACCCGTGCTGCAATGTACACCACAGCTCTGGTCCCTAAATATATTTACTGTGATTTCATTGCTTGTGGGTCATGGTAGGATGTGGTCTTAATATGTGCTCTCTCCTCCCTGAGCCTTAATTTCAGCTGGAAACCTAGGCCTGGGAAGGGTGGGACCTGTGCTGTGCTCCAACAGAGCCTGCCAATGAGCCATGGCTGTGGGACATGCCAGGAAGCACTTTGGTGCTATGGTTTGAACCAGCAAGAGCATGAGAGAGACAGTAGAAGTTATGGAGATTGTGAAGTAAAGTAATTAAAATGCAAAACAAATGCTTCCAGGAAAACAGACTCAGAATCGTGAATCAACAATCCAGAAGCATGTGGAAGAGGGAACAGTTGTGACACAGAAGGATTAGAGACAATTTTAGGTAAGCACAAAAATGGGTAGGAGCATGGGTAGGAGTAGGACTGAATGCATCTCTCCGAGAAAAGTGGACAGCAAAGGAAGAGGCAGAGATGTATCATACAATAGTCCATGGGGAAGAAAAGGCAACAGGACGCCTTCTACTGCAAGTAGAAGGCAGCTACAGGAGGTAAGCAAAAACAGAAATACAATGGAGAAAAATGTGGAATGAGTGAGTCAATGAGTTAGTGCAAGGAAACGAGTATTTCAGAACATTTAGGTCTCATTTCCATGATGACATAAAACTTGGGCACTGCTCAGACTGCTAGCACGTAACCTCATGCTATCAAGCTGCTGTAGCTGGTCTGTGGCATAGACAGCGTGATGGTTCCTGTGCTCATGGGCTGGTGAGGTGGGATGCTGCTGTGTTAAGCAACGAATGGCCAAGCCACATCAAAGCAGACAAGGTTATTGTCTTTAACAGCTTTTACCCCTCCAGGAAGGAAAAACTTAAGCAGACCACAAATAATTGCACCATGACATTTAAAACTTAACTAAGGCCTATACCTTATTAAAGGGAAAATTTTGCAATTGGTCATTCTGACATCAGTTGCTGGATCAGGCACGCACAAATCCACTAAATCTGGCAATTTATTTTATTTTTTATTTTATTTTATTATTATTATTATTTTTTTTTTTTTTGGAGGCCTTCACTATTTTTAATCCCCAGCACTGCTGTGATAGAAGTTGCAGTCACTTAGTGGGGCTGTAGTTCAGTCACTCACAGTGCTCCTTACAGTCAGGAAATTCAGCTACTGTATAATAGCCTACAAAAAATATAACCCACTGGTTGTCCTCTCATACAGCATGTAGCAGAGCAAAGCACAGAAAAAGGAAACATGGGAGTCTGCCCAGCAGGGGCCAGCTCCTTCATTATTACATCCTTGTTTTGAGGATATAACTCATGCTGCATTAAGGCCTCGAAGTGACACTTCTCAGCAGAAAAGTACTGGACTGACTTAGCTACCTAACAGCTAGATGAGAAAGAAGAGAAACCAAACATGAAGTTTATTGTAAATGAAGGAACACAGGTTGCTGAAAATGCTATGATACTTAAACACAGCCTCCAGCCACAGGCACAGTCTGAATCCAGAGCCAGCCACTGCAAATGAAGAGTGTCCCTAGCATGGGTGGTGCTTAAACTTATGACTGCTGTGAACTGAGTGACACTTCACAATAATAAAATAGAGCTGTGCCAGCTCTATTCTGGTATCAGCACTGTTCAGAATTGCAAAGTTAGTATATAGCTATTTACTGTTTGCCACGTATCTGACAAGTGAGTAGCATGATAGAACTTGTTCTGCATCCTAGGTCTCCCAATTTTTCAATGAAAATAAAGTTCCTATTATTTTTGCAATAATGTACTACACAAAACACCTAAAATCAAGAGAATGACATTTTCAGATGAAAATAATTACAATAAAAATGGAATGGCTTTCCATTCTTCAGACATTCTTCTCTAACAGTGTTTGTACACTCAAGATTCACCTTTGTGCCTATGTTAAAATCAACTATATATCCACACTTGACTTCTAAAATTGGACACAGGGGTACAGTTTGAGGTCTTTTACATTGAGCATTTTTTTTTCTTTAGGAGCAATCAGAGGTCAGCCTTGGGTATTTCTCTTAGAATGATTCAACAGCTCCAAAGTCACGTCTGTAATTCAAGAGAAGAAATTAAACAGAAGTTTTTACTACTAATAAAGGCCAAAGGCTTACCATCCTACCAGATAAAGTTAAAAAACACCTCAAAAAACAAACAAACAAAAAACTTTAATTATTGCTTGTTTTTAAGTTTAAGTCTATAGAACTGGGCCAGTGTTCTAAATTCTCACTACATATCTGTCACCCTCCTTAGTGCAGATCAGCTCAGTTAAATTACGTACCTGAAATCCCATTGGAACACCTATATGCAAGCAACAGCTCTAATGATAGAAATGCTAAGGCACAGCACATTTCTCAAAATCCCAGCCCCCAAGAACTGTATCACTATGTTTATCAGCCAAAAAGAGTCCCTTTGTAGGACATTCTCTTCTTTATCAATCTCAGTAAAATTTCTAACTGAGAAAGAAGGCAAAATGACAAAAACTATGATGACATTCATAAACGTTTATATAGCACGGTGTCACAGTAGTTATTGAATCTGAAACCAGCGTAGTGGTTTCCTTTGGAGCCAAGACTTTGTTCTTTGTCAAGAATATATTTTGTCCTGTGTTCTGTGAAGTGGTTATTTGACATTGCCTCTGCTACTTAAGCTAAACCTGCTGCCAACAAGCCTCAACTGAGGAAACACTACTGTCCCAGAAACCTTTCCTACTTCTTCAGTGCATATTAACTCCTCATTCTCAACAATCTGATCCCCTTCTTCCAAACACTGGCTAGAAAAAACCGTTTTAACACCAAATTATGAAACAAAAGCATATTGTGCAAATTCTTGAGTCCTACGGAACAGCCATTTTCTTGTCTGCACCTCTCAAGTTTCCTCCATAACACGCTCTTACTCCAATAGCTGCCATTACACACTCTGCTATTCTGATATTTTGTTATACAATAAAAGCTCAGAGAACTAGAATGAGCACTACAGCACTACGTTTGGGAGACCACACTTTCCAGCAGTACTGAACATTTCCATAAAATACCTTGGGTTCAATGAGAGCATACAGGGAATGACTTGAAAGAATTTTTTGTTACAAAGTGAGAATGAAGTCAAAGTGATTTCAAGCAAACTACTTTTTTATCTTCTGCAATATTGCTACTGTTTGTGTACAAAATTTCATGCATGTCTCCATAACGTTCAATAGATCTTTTGCAAATAAAAGTAAACAACACCACAGCAGAATTTGATGTTCATCAAATCCATCTTTTAAAATTTCTTAATTTATTGAAGTTTGTGTTTAAAAATATGGAAAAAAGTATCAAGAACTATTTGCAATACTTACTAAGCATGGAAATTGCATTCTGACCTAGCAAGCTTAGTCTCAATTGTTTAAATCGAAAGTGTAATTGCTCCCTGTATCTGTATGTTTAGCTTCTTTGAACAGTCCAGTCTGGATTTCTTAATTTATCATCACACTTGCTGTAAAGTCAAGCCTTATTTAACACATATCCTACACTCCCAGTGAATTAAAAATAACAACAAAATCACATCCCCCCCCTCTTACCACATTCCACCTCAGTTTCTATTCCTGTACCAAAGCATACCTGTCTATAGCTTCTTTCGAAGGCTTCTAAGACAAAAGCAAAGTGGTGCAAGCTCTTGTTTTCAGAGACCTGCAAACAGGAGCTGTCTGCTCACATTCTGGTAACTGCTGGCGCAACCAAACAGCACAGCTGCAGGTTGATTAATTCAGGTGAAAGCTTGTTGAAAATGCACAGTGGATGGTCCACATTATGATTCTCCTTTTATTTTTATTTTATTTTATTTTATTGTTTTGCAAACAAGTCATTCAGATGTCTTTAGGATAGGGGCCGATAGCATTTGAAGGTGGTGCTGTTACTGTGTGATAGTACTTGGCAACTGAATCCGACATCAGGATCACATCTATTATTCCCCAAGTATATCATTTTTAAAATGGCAATCTTACGACAATCAGCCTATGCTGGCATTTTAGCTAAGAGCAACATGTGAGCAGCTGGTTCCCATTTTGAAATCTGATTTGGAAAATATACCAAACCAGCTGCACTCAGTTCTCTTATCCTGAAAATGCTGTTCTTTAAAAATATTTTCCATATATAATTTACAGCTTCTGTACTTTTCTGGCAAAGAAAAGAAAACAAACCCTAACACTGTGTAGTCTGGCTTACGCTGAAAAATCATTTTTGTTTAAACAATTTTAGAATCATTAACAAATTTAATAGAGCACTTCTTTGTAGCTGCTGTGACATTCTTAAATCGGCTGGTATAAATGTGAAGGATCAATGATTTAATTAGCTTTTTTTCAGTATAAATCCTGTGGAATGACTGCAGTCAGACAGCTGAAGATATGTAGTTTTCCAGAAGTCAAACATATGCTCAGATCATAATCAATTTTTCAGAAGAGAAGATTAATCAAAGCCTTTTTAATAAAAATTCAGTACAGTAAAAAGATCTCTAAATGTCTGGGCTGTTATTTCCAGCCACAAAAATGGACTCGATAGGTCTTCAGATGACTCCATGGCAGACAAATGCAAAACCTCTAACAAGACAGGGTTTCTATTCTGACTCTATTGAAAAAAGCTAAAAAACAAAACTAAACTAAACAAAAAAATAATTTTAATGTTGCATGACCAAAATATATGTAAACAATTGGACTTAAAAGTATTGCTAAATTTGAGTAGTTTCATAATTTGCTAAAATGTGTGAGATATGAGATTACTATGAGAACTATAGGATTGCACGGATTTCACAAGTGTTTTCTGTCCTTAAGTGCAGAACTACAAATCCAGATGACAAGTAGGAAAAAATATGCTGGTTAAACACACTCAAAACTTGTACAGAACCCGAAGTTAATACAAGTTTGATTATATGTAACAGTTAATCACTTATTAAGAGTATTTTTCCCGCATTTTTCTTAATATGCTTTCATATTTGTATACTCTCCTAATATTAACAACTGTCATTACAACCTTTCAGTTTAACTAATAGGCACTAATAAGCAGGCTCCTATTCATATGTTTTTAAAAGGCAAAATAACTCCTGGGCGTGTTTTCTGGATCAGAGGTCTGTCCTGAGCAGGAGCAGTGATGCCAAGTGTCTATGACATTAAGATCTTTAAAATAACGAGAAACAAAAAGAAGTAACTGACTTTTAAGAGTATGAATTAATTACAAAGCAATAAAATAAGATTTATGCTATCATTTAAGTAAATATTTACAAAAAGAGTATCTTCTGGAAAAAAGGCTTAGCTTCTTCTAGTAGTGTATTTACGTTTAACTCCATTTTTCATTAAAATCTGCATAGTTCATTTTCATCTAACCCTGCCAGCACTCTCCTTCCAGTAGCCATTTAGGCTTGATATAAAGCAGCAACTAGATGAATTAACTTTGATGTTAAAATCCACCAAATTCTGAAATAAAGTTAGCCAATTAAGTGATACTTCTCTTGCAGTTTCCAAAGTGTAATGTTTGAAACAGATAACTTTCTGGTTTTGTACTAAGCTAAATCCCATTTTTAGAAGGAGAAGTATCAAAGTAACGCTGTGCCGGAGATAAAATTGTAAAGAATTTCCTTCTGCATGAGCCAATGCAGGGACAGCAGCAGAAATTCTCACCCCTAATTATTCAAACCTTAGAAAAATCTAAATGAGCAAAGGACTAGAAGAAAAAAAAATCTGAATTGTAGAAACCCTAGTACGATTTTCAAAATGTTTTCTCTTTTTTTCTCTCATGTACACCCCCAGTTATATAAAGATAACCTACCAGTTAACTATTATCTGCTTCTGGGGACACAGTCAGCAACTTTGCAATTCCAGTAATCCAGTTATTCATACGCATTCCTCTAAAATTACAAAGAACTTTTGTAATTTGGTAATTAAATGCATGAGCTAAACATATTCCATCATTTATTCAGGCTTTGTTAGCACTGGCACCACCGTGGGCATCAATGAAGTGTCAGTTAACTGCACTTACATATGGTAGTGGGCCTGAAGTGTCCTATTTCATTTTTTAGCCATTTCCAGGCTAATATTTTTTACAGTGGTGTATAAACACTAGAGATTGCTAATGCAGAAATAAGATGTGCATCTGGAATTTCCAAGTGTCAAAAATACAGCAGACACCAAATACTGTCTCATTACCTCTAGGTTAAATAAAAAGACAATGAAACAGTAAAATAAATAAATTGCACTATCTTGCAGCTCAAAGTAGCAGTCTTTAGCTGCCTTCAGTTTAGCAAGCTCTCAGTATGCCTTGTTGGCAGGAAAGCAGTGTAGAGAGACTGCGGAATTAGGAGAGAGGTAGCTCGAAGCATTCAAAACAAGCCAAGTGCAAAATCTGCACGCAACCTCTAATTTTACCAAAACTATAACCAAATGATTGTTAGAGATAGTTGAATAGGTGGAAGGCTACCCCAAAGGATAGTCAGGGTTCTCCCGTTTGCCAATAGTCCCCTCATGCAACAGTAGAAAGGTCGTTCAGAGCCAGTGTTTGAAAGCCTTCAAGCACCTAGAGATAGGAATAGATGCTGGGGCTTGATACAGATGTTTAAAGACAGGAATACAGTGCAATCTGAGACACTGTTGGGTATGCACAGCACCTGCACAGAGTTGGCAGATGTGACTGAGAGCGTGTGGGACAACTAAAGTACCTGGACCAGCAGCTGGATGCCTGAAAGGGTACAACACTGGACACTTATGCTTAGGCAACTGGACTGTGCCCAAGAGGACATCTAATTCCGATTTTGTCATCTAATGCTCCAGTTCCCACCTATAAAAGGGAAAAAGTATTACTCTGCAACAGTTTTAAAGGTAGTGTGACTATAAGAAGGCCAGACCGCAAAGTGGTTAGGCAGATTTGATGGAGGACACATTTGAAGTATTTGTAAGATGGAAGAAGAAAAATGTCTTTAAGTAGGATGTTCTTAACATAGAAGAGACTTAATTTAAGGTACTCTACATTATTTTTAAAAGGATCATACTTATGGATACTGACAATGTATTCAACTCAACAATTCATCTCTGTCATGCTTTCTGATCCTAGTCCCAAATCCCTGGCAGACAGTTCTTATCATAGGATTTGCACAGCTGAAAGATTAATATGGCCATAATCTCAGGATAAGGTTAAATACTTCCATTTTACAAGTGCCATATCATTTGCAAGCTTCAGTCAGTTATGTTGCTATGGAAGGTTAAAGGGATTACTGCTCCAGGTTCTAGGATGGAAATGGAAGTCACTGAAGTTTCCACTGCATTTTCTGCCCGTGGCAAAACAAGTTAGTAACATCCAAATGATGAATGTGGTTACACCAGTGATATCTAATGGACTATTATTTGCAGGAAATTGGGCAGCAACAATGTTTACAGACCTTGGTAGACATAAAAAGAGGGAATTATTCTTCAAATATATGCCACAATGACATTGCTCCAGACAACGACTGACACTTAGGTGTTAAATCCCATCAAAGTCATAGGAAAGTTCTTAGACGTTGTGGAGCTGGTTAAGCCATGCGCCCTCCTGAGAAATGGAAAAATTGTGCTTAACTTAAAAGCCATGGTCCCATCAGGCCTGCAGCAACATCTCCTCTGTATCCTCTATATGTTCCTAAATGTTTTGTATTCCACATTTTGTCTGAAAAATGCTGTTTACTTTAAAAGGAGAACTGGTCAACACAATGACATTAACTTCACTTTGCAGAAACTGCACTGCCTTAACCATTTTTCTATCATGAAGCACAATGGAGAAAAATGTCTGCAGTTTCAGGAGCAAGAGCAGGATTACAATTTCCTAGCTTTCTTCTTATCCCTGTGACACATAAATCTGCCTGTTACTGTCACAGAGTAACTCAGAAAGTTGTACTCAGGCAAACTACAAGTACTAGTACTATCTGATCTATGTCATTGACCCAAGGTGGTCAACAAGTCCTATGTTAACCATGGCCCTCTGTGGGTCCAGGCCCTCTCATGAAGAGCAGCACTGGGTTGGACAGGGTAAACATCCAGTTCAGTCCAAGATGAAACTGACCTCAGCAGCATCTTCTGCCCCCTGCCCTCCCACAGCAGGGCTTTATTTTACCAGCAAATCTCATGCTATCGAAGTCCTGCTGCTGTAAGCATCCTGCAGCCCCAGCTGGTGAGCTGCAGAGGCAACCCATGGGCTGATTCGCTGCCATACATCAGGAAACTTAGGTGAAAGCACGGGCAGCTGAGGTGGAATATACTGAATAAAGCATGGCAGTGTCACGGTCTAGCAGGGCTATTGGGCCAGGGAGGGATGAAGTGCTGAAGTACCTAATCCTGTTACTCAGACTGACAGTGAAAGGAAGTTCTCCTGAGAGTTGAAAAGTAGATAGAAATAATTCTTAGCATTTAGTAGGAGAGAGACAGTGATGGGATAAGAGGGATGGGTATCTCATTACACTCTGATGTGAATTTAAGTCAAAAACTTGATATTTAACTTCACTAGAGTTTCCAAAGGGGGAAAAATGAAAAAGGAAACTGCTGCTTCTGACTGCCTGGAAAACTCCTATACTTCTGTAACAACAATATAAACTGTGTTAAAATATTACATTCGCACAAATTATTCAAATAAATCAACATTCACCCCATTTGCCATACAGTTGTACCAGCTAACTTCTTCTTGAGAATCCTGGCCACCATTTTCTACGGCTATAAAAGAGGAAGGAACATAACTGAGATTACCCAGGCCTTTTCCACTTTAAAAATCCCTTCTTAAAATAGTTCAGAGAAGAAAAGCCTGAGAACAGTGTGTTCTTCACTTGCTGGGTTTTGTTTGACTGCAGTGAGTCTGGGACATAGCTGAGCATTATTAGAACATGGATATATCCCATTCTGAGCTCAAAAATCAGTTTGGGTACAAGAGGCATATTAAATATACTAAAAATACTCCCCTGCTCTCTCTATCTTGTCCCACAAAAAATAAAACTATATTCTTCCCCTCCGAACTGTTTGACAATCTTACTGCTTTTTTTTTTCTTTCTTTAAGGGATGAATGAGGTTTTATTTCTTCAAGACTCCTCTGCTGATATTTGCTAAGAATTTCTCTGTGGTCTAGCATTATAAAGAATAAATAACACTCTACAAATAAACTTGATGTGAGTAGAGTCTGTCTATCCTGCTATGATTTCACTTCACTGACAGATTCACTTTTCCTTATGCCACTTACTGGGTCTGAAAAGGTTGTAAAGCATATATTTGTGTCATTTCCAGCAATCAGATACAATTTAGTTTGCAGTAAAGAATCACAAAATGCATATGTAGAAGTCATTACAGCTGTCAAAAGTTACCAATGACAAAATCCTCAAGAGACTGTATGCCAGAGGCACAGTTGTCAATGCAGTTCCATGTCTGCTTCTTGTGCTCTGCCTGTTCTGCAAACTGAGTAAAGCAAGGTTCTAGGAAAAGTTTAGTAAAAGGTCATGCCTCAAAAGAAGGAATAACACATACACAAGGAATAGCACTGGTTTAAGATTTAGATTTCCTATCTCTTCTAAGCTAGATTTTAGAACTAGAATAGTATTCATCAGCAGAGATGTACTTTAATTTCAACTGATTTAAAGGTCAAAAACATAACTGTAATATTTGCAATCGCAAATCTCCCTGAGCTTCCACTGTCAAGGGCTTGAAGCCTGGGCATTAGGTAGTACTGTACAGACTTATCTGCTGTGAGCAACTAACCAAATCATTTGGCAGCAAAAAGCAGTATTGCAGGAGATCTAGAAAGACCTTATAATTGTGTTACAGGAGACTCAGATTAACTCTACACATGAAATGAAAACCCTAGTCTGACTTAGCCTTCATTTTGCCATGGGGTGACCCTTAAGGAAACGAAATGGCTACCGAGGCCTTTTCAGCTCCACGGTAAGGCAGCGCATCCTGCTTCTCCGTCTTGCCTGAAACACTCCCAGCAATGTCCACTGCTGCTGCTGTTTTGACTGTCACCTAAACCCTGACTATGGAATATTTATATTTATTTATTACTGCTCTGGCAAGCCGTCAACATTTTTCAAGAGCGTGCAAGAGAAAGGAAATGATGAATCAGAACAGTTTATATCGCTGTGAAAGCTGATTGTGGTTTTAGATGACAAGGCATAGGCCCTTCCCTTGCCAAGGACATTGATGGAAGAGGACTCAACTTCTGCACAAAACACTGGTGTTTGGGAAATGATGACTGTTTCTCTAGTGACAAGAGAGAGGGTCTTATTTTTAGCAGAGACACATTGTTTTTGGCTATTTATAGAACAGAGCCAAACAAAAGTCTTAATCGAGCTCAGCTCCATTATGTTAAGCTATAAAAGTGACAGGCCCAGAGATGCAACTGAAACAAAAGCTACTGAGAAGGATGGATGGTTAACAACATTTTGGATGTAAGATATATATATTTTCTTAGTTAGCTGAGGCAATAATCAATCCAGCAACACCTGCATTCTGTTTTCAGGTTCCAGTTCATGAAAACACAAATGAGTTTTAAAGAAAAAAGTGACGGTAGATAAGCTAGTAAGTATCACAAAACAAATATTTTCACATTTCTAAGTCCAGAAAGAAGAAAAAGGACAAAATTTCATGGTTGGTTTTGGCATTAGGACCAACCAAGGCAAGACAAAACCCTGTGATGTAGATTATGGTGTAAGAGAGAATGGGTGTGAGGTGGGATTTTAGGAAGGAAGCAGGATTCAGATTTCCTGCTGTGAAAGGTCAGAGTGTGCTGGTTCTGTCCCTGAGTGTCACCCAACTATCACCCAGCAATCCAGTCTGGAAAACTGTACCACCAAAAGAACTAGCAGGAAAGAAAGCGAAGAGGCCTACAAGGCAGCAAACAACAGAAAGAATTAACTGTCTACATTCTTTTTGTGTTGGATTGTTTGTAAGGATATTCATAGTGGGGGTGAATTAATTAATCTGTTCCCCATTACTTAGTGGAATATAGAGGCCTGGGTAGAGGCCTTCTACCCAGTCTTCTTTTCCAATCTCAGAGTCCCCTGGATTTGAGAATGGAAGGAACAGTAAATGTGCACATGATCTCAAAAAAAAACAACAAAGTAGAGATAAGTTACTTCTCTTTTTCTCTGACACAGGCAAACAAGGATGACTCCAAACAGTGTACCTCAGCAAGCACCACTGTCTGGGGAAGGATTCAGGGCTTCTTAACAAACTTCCTAGCAGTGGCATAATCTCTTGAGAATTTAAATGTTGCAAGCGATAATAACTACAAATTATGGTTAATCACAAAAAAAAAATGAAGATTTTCCTCAGGCAAACCAGTGCAGCTGCTACAATTAGGAGGGCTATGAAGATGGTGAAGGGCCTCAAGGAGAAGATGTATGAGGAGCGGCTGAAGTCTTGGTTTGTTCAGCCCAGAGCAGAGGAGGCTCTGGGGACATGGCATGGAGCTGCGATAGGGGAGGGTCAGGCTGAGTGTTAGAGAAAGGTTCTGTACCCAGAGGTGGTCGGGCACTGGGACAGGCTCCCCAGGGCCGTGGTCACAGCACTGATCCTGCCAGAGTTCAAGAAACGCTTGGACAGTGCTCTCAGACACAGGATCTGATTTTTGGGTGGTCCTGTGTGGAGCCAGGAGCTGGACTTGATGGTCTTTGTGGGTCCCTTCCAACTCAGGATATTCTAGGATTCTAGGATTCTATAACTAGGATAAAAAATAAACTCTGATTATCAAGCTATTTCAGTTTTCTTCTTCCACAATACCCTCCACTACACAAAGCAATAGTCCACAATTTTTTTTTGAGTTTCAGGACCTTTTTCAAAAGGCGGACAACCTAAGAGTCCTCCTGAATGGTGTTACTTTTATAAAAGCAAAGTCCACCTGAGAGGCTATGCTGGGCAAGGAAGCCTGAGTCCTGGGACCAGGCAGTTTCAGGAAGAACATAAACACATCAGTGACTGGAAATTAAATGGAAGGTGCATTCAAAGAGCAACTTTAACTGCAGTCAAGGCAGTGATAGGGTTCTGCCTAAGCATCTACCTTTCTCCTATCCTGCTGTCCACAGTGATCTTCACAAGGACAGTAATGTTTAGAGAATGGTGGAAGAAGAAGGTCACCATGAACTTGAAACATTGGCTCAATGGGCCTGACTCCCACCAAGGGACAGAATCTCTAAACAGAAAGATCTTCACCAAGTCTGCCATAGGAGGGAGTTGTTGCAGCAGTATTTCTTTCTGTGTTCTCTCTGAATGTCACTTTCACTTGAACAATATGGGAACATAGAGACATAATGCAAGTCTTGGTCTTGCACCACCACAATTCACAAGAGGACAGAGGCACCAATGTCCTTGTACTCACAATCTGTGCCTGAATGTATTGTCAGAAGCACTGTGTGGTCCAACCACCTCCTTCATGATGCACAGCTCTAATTACCTTTTATGTTGATGCCTTGCCAGTATATTCTCTTGCCAGAAGTAAGGTCTGTTTAGAATTAATTATTTACAAATTGAGTTATATTTCAATGTAATCTACTAAATGAAAATATCTATTAAAATATTTGTGTATTTTTCTCTTTTTGATTTATAACTCTTACAGTTGTTTTCAGTTAGATAAACCTTACTTACCATAAAAGACTTTCAAAGTAACACATGATGTGAAATGAAACACTGCTACCATCTGTGAATAATGTAATCAGGCAAATGAGGAATAATGACTACATCATGGTAATTTAGGACAGAACATAGTGAATTACAATTGTCAGCAGCTTGGTTTATAGATCACATGCTTAAGAAAAGCACAGCATATAAAAGGCATGGGGAAGGGTTTAATTAAAATATGACTATGAAATGGAATACAAATGACCTATGATACTACTTTTAAAGGATCCACAGCTATTGCACCTTGAAGTGAAACTGAACACTGTCACCATCATATGCATACAAAGAGACAGTTTCAGTGATATTTAATTATGCATCACAAATCCACAGGTTTTAGCTTACAACAGGAGTTCTATGCAACTCTTTGGGGTTACGATAGGTCGACAAGGAAATAACCTACCAGATTTACATGATATTACTTTCTATTTTCTTAAGGTTTCTTGTCTGTTGACAGGCTAGAGGTTTGTAAGTTAGTATTGTCCTTCCCAGTGGTGGACATTTCCTTCCCCAGTGCACAGTGGCTTCCATTGGGCATAATCTGTAGCAGAAAGCAAGCTGGTAGAATGCTATTCTTCCCTACTCTGGCCTTTTTTGGGTGAGTTCAAGATGGAGTTATCTTTACCAGATGTGTGAAAAGGAAGTCTCCTTCAGAAAAAGGGAAAAAATTTTCCAGAGCCTTTAAATCCACTTTTTGCATCAGACGAGGAAAGTCCCTGTTATTAAAAAGGTGCTTTTGTCCTCTCCCCTCATTTCTTGTTCCATCTCTAGTCTACATATTTTCCTCTCAAGTGTTTCCATAATCCCTTCACTATTGTATATGAATACCTCTTAGCCATTGATATATCTCTCTTTGCATCATCGCAGGCAAGTAGGGAAGAAATAGAAACTGGAATAAAAAGATTGAGTTATTTCTTCTGGTTATAAAGGAAGTCTTGGTGCATAGACCCCAGCTACCAAAGTATTGTTTAGCAAACCCTCCTCCTTTTTTTTTTTTTTTTTTTTTTTTTTTTTTGTAAATACAGATATTTAAGAACAACTTGTCATTTGGAAAAACTCACTTCTGTATAAAATGTTTTATCACCCATTTCTCCATGGGGTAGAACATAACAAACATTTCTGAATAGGTTTTATAGTTTGATTTACATTATTCAGTGATGAAAATATGTCTGTTTTTTCTCATGTTATAAAAAATTCTTTCCATTTAGAATATTGTTATTCCCTTAAATTAATGCACCAACACAAAAGCAAGAAACACCTGGTAACATCCCCAGACATTCTAGCACCTGCCCACAGAAAGGGCAGCTAGTAATAAATAAGTAGACAGATACAGATATAGGTAAATAAATAAAAGCTGTTCACTGGCTTTAAGCCAGCAGAAATCCAGATACTTTCCATATGTTTTTGCCTTCTCACATCTGGGAAAAAAACACATTGTACTAGTTTCATTCTGCCATGATAATACACTGGATACTGTACCAAAATCTTTTAGCAATGGATGTTTTAAGTCTTGTTTGATTTTTAATGCTGACTCTTTCATAAATAACTTTCATTTACAAGAAGAGTTTTTTGGAGATGAATAGCAGTGAAGGCAAGAAGGGAAAAGTATTATAGTTTGTGAAATTATACCTTCATATGACATTCTTTTTGATAAAGTACTTTATTATGTACCATAACATTTTCTTTATAAAGGTGGTGTTTCACCATGATACACCACAAGCGATGCTGCGCCAGCTTATAAAAATGTAGATTTTCAAAATTTAACAACCAATCAAGGTGATACACATGTCTAGGAAAATTCCCCTGGAAGCCAGTAAGAAGCCTGTATAAAGTGTTCTGCCCTGTACAGCTGGCTACTTCCACACGTTCCCAGAAAAGTGGCTGAAACCTCACTCACAGTTCTAATAGCATTTGGTTTCTCTGGAGAACTATGAGCCTAAGAAAGTTCTAAAGTAGGTATTTAATACAGCATTCCAACTTGCAGTCTTTTCTCTTTAATATATTTGTCATCACCTTTAAAGTTTGTCTTTAAATTTATCTCATTATAAAGACATGACAACTTTGTGCTTTGTAATGTTCATGGTTATGTATGTCTTAGAGGTAAATACCCCATGGTACCAAAAACATGACAACAGGATGCCCCAGAACTTCTCCCATTCTCTGAATTGATTAGGCAATATTAAATAGGAAAGCCTCTTCTGCAGTACCATGGCAATAACTTCCAATAAATATGGCTAACCTAAAATGTAACAGACCAAACACGAATCTAAGACTTGTAAAGAAAATGTGAAACAGCCAACAGCAGGAGGCTAGGAAAAATGAAAAGAGGAAAAAACTAAGAGAAACTTTCACACTAGATCACTGCAATAGCTGGCAAGAGAAAATAGTGCACAATAAAGCAAATCACAGCCTGCACCTTTAACAGTCAGACCCACCATAACGGAACTAACTGCAAGCACTGAGTCTCCTAGTGGCAAGCCAAGTAGAAATTTTAATTTATGAGCATATGAAATTGAACAAATTTCATAGGGAATTTGAAAAAATTGACTTGATTTTGTCTTAGCTGCATCACTTTTCCCTTCATCTTAGCAAAAGAGTATCATAATCCATTTGGATGTTGTATTACAGCCAAAACAACTTAAAAATAAAACATACGAAGTTTGAATTATAAATGCTCCACTTCAAACATGAAATAAAGGACACCATTGTAGACCATGACAGATTTAGTTGAGAATGAAGTGATCTTTCAGAAGGTCAGGTTAACATCAATTGCTAAAAATTACTCAAAATTACAGTTTTAAAGATGTTTTAGTGAAAAGAACAAGTCAACCAGACCTTCTGACATTATTGAGATAATACTACGCTTGACCCTGATGATTTTTTTCAGTGTATGATTTAAATGATTTAAAATGGACTATGGTTCATTTTAAAAACAAAGGGTGAGTTAGGGAATGCTTTAAGATAGAAATTCTCAAAACTTGGTACACAGAGAAATTTGTAATGGTCCAAGCCTTCACAGAATCACAGAATCACAGAATCACAGAATTTCTAGGTTGGAAGAGACCTCAAGATCATCGAGTCCAACCTCTGACATAACACTAACAGTCCCCACTAAACCATATCCCTAAGCTCTACATCTAAACGTCTTTTAAAGACCTCCAGGGATGGTGACTCAACCACTTCCCTGGGCAGCCCGTTCCAATGTCTAACAACCCTTTCAGTAAAGAAGTTCTTCCTAAGATCCAACCTAAAATTCCCCTGGCGCAACTTAAGCCCATTCCCCCTCGTCCTGTCACCAGGCACGTGGGAGAACAGACCAACCCCCACCTCGCTACAGCGGTACCTGTAGAGAGCGATAAGGTCACCCCTGAGCCTTCTTTTCTCCAGGCTGAACAAACCCAGCTCCCTCAGCCGCTCCTCGTAGGACTTGTTCTCCAGGCCCCTCACCAGCTTCGTCGCCCTTCTCTGGACTTGCTCAAGCACCTCCATGTCCTTCTTGTAGCGAGGGGCCCAAAACTGAACACAGTATTCGAGGTGCGGCCTCACCAGAGCCGAGTACAGGGGGACGATCACCTCCCTAGCCCTGCTGGTCACGCTGTTTCTTATACAGGCCAGGATGCTGTTGGCCTTCTTGGCTACCTGAGCACACTGCTGGCTCATATTCAGCCAACTATCAACCATCACTCCCAGGTCCTTCTCTGCCTGGCAGCTCTCCAACCACTCATCTCCCAGCCTGTAGCTCTGCTTGGGGTTATTGCGCCCCAGGTGCAGGACCCGGCACTTGGCCTTGTTGAACTTCATACCATTGGCCTCAGCCCATCGGTGCAGCCTATCCAGATCCTCCCGCAGAGCCTTCCTACCCTCGAGCAGATCGACACACGCACCTAACTTGGTGTCATCTGCAAACTTACTGAGGGTGCACTCGATCCCCTCATCCAGATCATCGATGAAGATATTAAAGAGGACCGGCCCCAGCTCCGAGCCCTGGGGAACGCCACTAGTGACCGGCCTCCAACTGGATTTGACTCCATTTACCACGACTCTTTGGGCCCGGCCATCCAGCCAGTTTCTAACCCAACGAAGCGTGCGCCAGTCCAAGCCAAGAGCAGCCAGTTTCCTGAGGAGAATGCTGTGGGAAACGGTGTAAAAAGCCTTGCTGAAGTCAAGGTAGACCACATCCACAGCCTTTCCCTCATCCACCCAGCGCGTCACTTTGTCATAGAAGGAGATCAGGTTCGTCAAGCAGGACCTGCCCTTCATAAACCCGTGCTGACTGGGCCTGATAGCCTGCTTGCCCTGCAAGTGCTGTGTGATGACTCTCAAGATAATCTGCTCCATGAGCTTCCCTGGCACTGAGGTCAAACTGACAGGCCTGTAGTTTCCCGGGTCAGTCCTCCGGCCCTTCTTGTAGATGGGCGTAAAGTTTGCTAGCCACCAGTCAACTGGGATCTCCCCCGATAGCCAGGACTGTTGATAAATGATGGTAAGCGGCTTGGCCAGCTCCTCTGCCAGTTCTCTCAGTACCCTCGAGTGGATCCCATCCGGCCCCATCGACTTGTGCACATCCAAGTGCCGTACCAGGTCACCAACCATTTCTTCATGTATAGTGAGGGCCACATCCTGCTCCCCATCCCCTTCCACCAGTTCAGGGAACTGGGTATCCAGAGAACAACCGGTATTGCCACTGAAGACTGAGGCGAAGAAGGCATTAAGCACCTCCACCTTTTCCTCATCTCTCGTAACTAAGTTTCCCCCCGCATCCAGTAAAGGATGGAGATTCTCCTTAGTCCTCCTTTTTGTGTTGATGTATTTATAAAAACATTTTCTGTTATCTTTAACGGCAGTAGCCAGATTGAGCTCCAGATGAGCTTTGGCTTTTCTAATTTTGTCCCTGCACAGCTTCGCAACATCCTTATAGTCCTCCTTAGTGGCCTGCCCACTTTTCCAAAGATTATAAACCCTCTTTTTTCTCCTAGCACTTCAGCTGGGCCATTGCCTTATCCCCTTGCCTTGCTATTGTTCCCCCTGGCACAGTTCCAACAATCCTTGCTTCAGCCCTGTCCCCCTTCTTACCTAGTTTAAAGCCCTCTCAATGAGCCCTGCCAGCTCCTGGCCCAGGATCCATTTTCCCCTAAAAGATAGGGACCCGTCTGCGGCCATCAGGCCGGGTGTCGAGTAAAGTGCCCCATGGTCGAAAAACCCAAGATTTCTGTGTTGGCACCAGCCCCTGAGCCACGTGTTTAAGAGGTGGGCTTTCCGTGTCCACTTTGTACCCCTCCCTGCCACCGTAGGGATGGACAAAAACACCACCTGCACTCCCGCTCCATCCACTAACCGTCCCAGTCCCCTAAAGTCTCGTTTGATAGCCCTCAGGCTTCTCTCTTCAATGTCATCACTACCTGCCTGGACTATCAAAAGAGGATAATAGTCAGAGGGGCGAACCAGGTTGGGAAGCTTCCTGGCAACGTCCCTGACCCTGGCCCCAGGGAGGCAGCAGACTTCCCTACGGGTAGGGTCAGGCCGACAAATAGGGCCCTCTGTTCCCCTGAGGAGAGAGTCTCCCACAACAATAACCCTTCTGTCTTTCTTGGTGGAGGCAGTCCTGAGGCGTGGAGTCGACCTCCTCGCCCTAGGCATCCTCCTGGGTACTCTTGCTACCTCTTCCTCACCCACCGGTCTCTCAAGCTCCAGGGCCTCAAACCTGTTATGTAAGGGCACCTGGGAAGGTGGGGCCGGAAGGGGAGGGCATCGCCTGCGATGTCGAGCAGGGACCTGTTTCCATTCCTCCTCAACTCCCAGATTCCCTCCCTCTGCCTGACGGCGACAGGGCAGGGGGTCCACCCCCGTTTGGGGGGTCTCACCCCGGTACCTCTCCTTGAGGCCCTGCAGGGAGTTGCTCGCCTTCTGTGAGGGAGGTGAAAATACACCATTTTTATCTGAAAGACAATACCCCAAAGAGGAGCAGATGCATTACAGGGCAGAAGAGCCAAACCAGCACACCATAGACCAAGAGCAAGGGATTCTCAGCCAACTGAGGGTGACAGGGAAGAGTATAGTAATATGTGAAGGGAAGAGTATAGTAATATGTAGATGAATCTGTGCTTCAAGCATGGGAATTAATAATACCCACTTGCCCAAGTTTCAATTACACAGGAACTAGGGCAGGAAGGATAGAGGTTGTGTATATTCAGGGAAGGTCCCACCATGAAGTCAAAACGTGGACGGGGCACAAGTTGAGACCAAGGAGCTGGAAACTACAGGTCCCACACCTCAGTCCTGGCTTTACAGTTCACTGCAGACATAGAGAGCCTGTTTTGCTAAGGATCCTGGTAATTAGGTTATTTTAGGTATGCACACTAAATGCCGGGCTAGAACTCCAAATATTTTAATGAACAAGGAAAATGTGAACAAATGTGTTATTAACATGAAATGTAATATTTTATGCACCATGTTCTAATAATAAATTTAACTACTTTCTGTACAGGAGAAAAAGAGGCAAGAAAAAGAGATGATTTAGTATAGGTCTATACCATGGCATTTAAAACCAAAAAACTAGAAACTTAGTCCTTCTTTGGTTTGGATCAGGGCACAAGCAGGGGGTTAGTCATCTTTTTTTTTTTTTTTTTTTTTTTTTTTTTTTAATAGAGGAGAGTCAGTACAGAGCAAATGTAGCCCTAAAACCTGGAGAAAAAGAAGATGAAGAATTTATCACAACTTCAAGCAGGCAGCAGAAACAGCCTTTGGCAGGTATGACAGCTTCTTTCAGACTGCTAACATCTCACACAAAAAGTTGGGGAGACATAGAAACACATGTAGGCACTGCACTAGGCATAGAAAATTATTAGGCAAATACAGTCTAAATCTCATAAAATACTTTGAAAAACTAGTTCACTTATCTTAAGACGAATGTTGCCACTCATGCAATGAATTCATAAAAATACAATTTTTAAAGCAAGTTAGAGACAGCTGATCATCTTATAAAATACAATGCTCAAAATAAAAAGATCAGGAACCCAACAACTCTGTTCCCATCGTTCTTTCTTCCTTTCATAGCTAAGGACATCTATTTCTCCCAAGATGAAGTTCACAGTGGAATTCTCCAATGAATAGCACAAATATATCACATACCTTGAAGTCACAGCTTCCATGAATTCATCAAGGAGATCATCATAGGCTTGACCTCTGATTCTCTTGTGTCTCAGCCCAATATACAATGGATCTTTCAGCAGTGTCTGTTAAAAAAATGTTTGAACTACTACATGAACGAGTTACACTAGTACATTCTACATTAATAAGAAGGGGGACAACAATACAGTGTTTGAGGATTAACCCAAGCATATGAAGTACATATCCATTTATCCACCTCCATATAAAGACTGAAGAAATGCAACAAAGGGATTAAAGAAACAGCCTTTTGTATCAAGGAAAATGGATACCCTAGTATCAAAGGAAGGGTATTGTTTCAAAGTGAAAAAGTAAAAGTTTAATCTAGGAAGTCAGGTTTCAGAAGTATCTTTTAAAGCTTTAGTTAGTAGTGCAGAAGGAGGGCAGGAGGTGCTCCAGGCACAGAGCAGAAATTCCCCTGCAGCCCATGGGTCCCACATGGAGCAGATCTCCACGCTGCAGCCCGTGGAGGAGTCCCTGGTGGAGCAGGTGGATGTGGCCTGGAGGAGGCTGCGGCCCATGGAGAGCCCCCGCAGGAGCAGGCCCCGGGCCGGAGCTGCAGCCTGTGGAGAGGAGCCCACGCAGGAGCAGGGGATCTGGGGGGAGCTGCCACCCATGGGGGACCTGTGCTGGGGCAGTTTGCTCAAGGGGAAGGATGGACCCAGTGGTACGGAGCTGTGTGGGAGCAGTTCTTGACGAGCTGCTGCCTGTGGGCAGCCCCCGCAGGCTCAGTTCGGGAAGGACGGCATCCATGGGAGGGACCCCACGTGGAGCAGGGGCAGAGAGGGACCATGAAGGAGCGGCAGGACGAAGCATCAGGGACTGACCACAGTCCCCATTCCCTGTTCCTTTCTGCTGCACAGGGAGAGGAGGTGGAAGAGGGTGGATGGGGGGAAGGTGGTTTTTAGTTTGCTTTTAGTTTCTCACTATACTAGGCTGCTAGTGACAGCCAATAAATTGTCTCCCTATGTTGAGTTTCTTTTGCCTGTTATGATTATCAGAGAGTGATCTGCCTTATCTCAACCCATGGGGTCTTTTCATCATACGTTCTCACACTTTTCCTTTGAGGAGGGGCAGTGATAGAGTAGCTATGGTGGAATTTAGCTGTCCAGCAGGGTAAAACCACCACAGCATATTTTAGAGAAGTGCCTAAATTCTATTTACTGTTCTTTGATGTAATAGAACTGAAAAACCCTTGGGTCACAAGCCTCAGCTGAAGACTGGTAAGTAACAAACTACCGTACTGGTCTACAGATAGTGATGTTTGTTTCTGCCTCAGTTTTCTTTCCACTTCAATAAAACATAAAAGACACCACTTACAATGTTAAAATACAAACAAACAAACAGGATTAAAATATGATTTTTCTGAAATGTTGCTAAACACGTCACCATTTCAAACCAATTTCTAATGTATTATTTATAGATTTTCAGAAGATACACATCATTAACTCAACGGGTTGAACTGAAGAACACAGAAAGGTTAAAACTAAAAGTAATTTGTAAGTGAAGGTAATACCACTATATATTAATACTTATTTTCATTCTTTCCTTCACCAATTCTATGTAGCTTTCATGTTTAAAGAGCATATTATTTGGCTAAAATAATTTTACCTCTTGTTTTTTTACACTATTCTAGTTGTTCTAGCAGTAAAACCAAAACCCCGTGGGAGCTGCATCATCCTTCCCACCAGACGGAGCAAGCAAGGCTGGAAAGCAGAACCGCCAAGCAGCAAGTTCCCTGCTGGGCACCTCTGTCAAGAGCATCGCAGGGGAGCTGAGAGACAACAAGAGAAATCCCTCTGCCACAGCTTTCCCAGCCAGTAGGTGTCTGCTGCTCTGTGTCCTTTGCAAGCTCCCTGGTCCAATCCAGATTAAGGCAAATTGTTTTTTCCTAACAGGCAAATTATTATTTTTATTTTAACACACTGGTGCAAGACTTTGATCAAACAATCAGTCTGTGTTCTCATTTTGCAAAATAATACCCAAAGAGGAGGAAAGGAGGAATGACAGAAAGAAGGCAGGAAGGAAGGAAGGGAAAAAAGGAAGGAAGGAATGAAGGAAGTGAGGGAGGGAGGGGGGATAGGAGGGGGAGAAGGGAGGAAGGAGGGAGAGAGGGAGGGAGGGAGGAATGGAGGAAGGAAAAGTAAAAAGAAATAAAACATATCTTTGCCCCCTTTATTTTAAAATTCTCAAGATGTTTCAAAAACTTCACGGCTAGACTGAGTCATACTGATTGCATCAAGAAGGCAGCTTATGCTGGGCAGTAATTCTGTAAAAGTTCAAGAGAAATATGTGTTCACATTTATGCTGTCTTTAAAAAGTGCTAAATAAGCCACAGATCTGCCTTGAAACATAGGCTCTTATCACTCTTATACCACTTTTTTCATCTAAATATATGTAGGCATTTATAGCTAATACTAAAACTCAGAACTCCAAAACAGCTCTACTTATAAAGACCACTATATAAACGTATTCACCTATCTTTGGAGGAGAAATTTCATGTGGAATATTGGAAGAAAAGAAAAAAAAAACAACTCAGTGTTTCTGGTGTATGTTTAAACTTCCAGCCTGGGAAGTCTCACAAGTGCAAACAATTAATTCAGCAACACATCGCTGATGAAAAGCTTGGCCAGCTATGACCAAGAGCCTGAAATTCCTTTACAGCTCAGTGCCTTCTACTTCACAAACGTTACAGTTTGACAAGAAATAGCCCAAAAGTTCCTTTATAGTCCTGTTTGGAGCAACCTATGAAGAAACCCAGGGCGCAGACAAAAGAATTAAACATTTGACAAGTGAAAAGAACAGTGGTCATTTCTGAGCTCCGAGTGGCAAACCATTGTGGAGCTTCTCTATTTCCAAAAGGCACTGAAGAATGAATAAGCTGCTTAAGCACATTATCCTGTTATTCAGGTCAACACCATGCAAACTGGGTCCTCGTTTTTTTTTTTTTTTTTTTTTTTTTTTTTTTTAGAGTGTTCACACATCTTGAGAGATTAACATTTACTATCGACCATTTCATGGCTTTCAAAACAGATCACTGGAGAGAAAGTTCTATACCACAATCAAGTGTGTCAAGCTGACATGATGATTAGGTACTTTTCCTCAATGACTTGGGTTTCTTTTGTTCCCCAACTTGTTGTCAAAGCTTAAACTTTGTTTTGTTCTTTTGGAAACCTAATCTCCATCGAAACATAACTCTGCTTTTGCTGGTTAGTGGGTTCGTTACGCATATTAAATGACACTGGAAAAACTGGCACAAGCTTATTTTTAGGCACGCTTATTCTAAGGCTAAGAAAAAAGTCCTAAAATATTAAGGTTTAGCAATGTAACACATTGAAGCTTTAATAGAAATGAGAGTTTACAAGAATAAAGGGCTTAACTGAGACTCTGGTACTAGAAAGATCATATAGATCTATTTAGAATTAGCTGTGTAAAATAACAGAGTCCTTTGAAACACCACCTGAGCATATTAAAACTGTAATGACCTTTGGGGCTTTAAGAAAAAGGCAAGTTGTTTATACCATCTTACTTGTGCACGCTTACAGTAAAGAGATCAGCAAACCATCAAAGTTCAAGCAAGGCTTGGGATGTGCACCTGGCTTTAATTTATCTACAAAAGCCAAAGCAGCGAGAAACAGAAAATTGCACACATATATTTCATCAGGAGAGAACAAACATGCGGAAATGTCATCTATTCTCAAACTTGGCACCAAGAAGTTCTTTGGAACAGATACATATTTTAGTGCGTAGCTGCATGGAAAATTGGAGGTGAAGAACCCAGAGCAGCAAGACACTGAGCCTTTCCACTCACAAAGATGTCAGCAAAGAGTGGCCAGACCTCTCAATACCACCTAGAAAGTATTTGGTGTATGGTAATGCTTCAGAGCAGAAATTCCCCCCAAGACATTAAAAATGTCCAACCCCTCAATTTCTACAAATGGGAAGTGATGTGCATAGAACCACAGTTATAAAACTGAAGGGGAATGACAGTTGTATGGAACATCAGAAACTCTGTGACAAAGACATGCCTCTTCCCAGAAATGAAAAGCATTTCTTTTGGTCCAGTGAGACACACAATAACCTAGAAAAATGGAGGAATGCTGCTGCCTTTTTAACTCTTAGTATTTTCTTACATTAAAACACTTCAGATTCTTCCTGTGAAGTTCTTTTTGTCTCAGTTTTCACAGATTGGGGAAGGGCTGATGAGCACAGTGGAATTTCTGTTCTCCAGAAAAGTTGGACGCTTCAGACATCTTCTTTGTTTCCACTACACTAAAACTTCACTCTGTGTGAAACTTCTTCCAATAAAAGAGTTCATTGGTAAAAAATAATGTCGAAGTTTTGGACTTACCACCCGCCTCTATCAAAATGAATTGTGTAGTGATCAATCTGCATTCGTTTAAATAGGGGGTTTGCAAGCACTAACATGCTGAATCATGATTTTCTGCCCTGCAAGAACTGCTTACAGCTGCAAAGTGTTTTTTATGGCATTAGGAAGAACATATAAGATTTCATTTCCTATTAGACGAGGAAGCCTTTTCTCTTTAAATGAGCTTTTTTTTGAAGTCTGAAATACAGGGTGATGCCTTTAAAACAAACAGATTCTGCGTTTCCAAATGCTGACTGAATTTCAGATGCACCAAGTCCTGCAACTAAAACTGACATTAATTGGGTTTGAGGGTGTAGAATACTTTGCAAAAAGAAGCTTCATAATCAGGTAACTCTTTTTTTTTTTTTTTTTTTTTCTTCTTTTTTTTTTTTTTTCTTCTTTTTTTTTTTTTTTTTCTTTGAACTACACTTTCCCCCTCACATATTTACTAGGAAGACACCATGGCCCTTCTTATCTAAACACAAGACCTTTGTCAACACATTTGCAAATGACAAGGAAACCCTTGCAGAAGGATAAAGGGTCCTTATCCTCCTTATCCCAAAAGAAGGAGATGTCATCTTTGGGATGAGCTAACATAAATTTTAGCATCAGCTAACCCTTTATCTGGACATGCCCAACAGATAAGTACCACCTATAGTACAGTTGAACTTTAATAAATAATAAATAATAAAACCACACATGTAACCCTAAAAACAACAATGAAAATTGCCCATTGAAAGACCCGTGACAGTCCAGAATTTAAAAGATGATACATTCATAATGTTCCTTTGACATCAGTCTATAACACAGATTTTAAGGGGAACAATTTTGGGGGAAAAACTTTTATAGCAAGAAAATTATGCACATTTGAGTGTTTGAAATACAAACATTTATTAATATTATGATGAAGCAATATACTAATGTAACAGAGAAGAAATTACAGTACTTCAAATTTTGTTCAAAATATTTCAAGGTTGTGTTAAAAGGTATGGAGAATATGTTCTCTTCCATACGTACATAGTGATCCCATCATTATACACAGCTAAACCAGACTTTTTCAGTAATTTTTTTTTAAAGAGCTGCTTGACTCAGCCAGCCCAGCTTGCTTTCTTTTCATAAGGCTTATCTACAGCATTTCATAAGGTTTATCTACAGCTTGACCTCTGCATCCTTTGCTTGCCTTTTGCTCGTGAAGGTTGTTAATTTGTTCACCTGAAGAGGAATTAACAGTCAAAGCTTTGACCTGCACAAGCACTTAAGCCCATTGCTTGTATTGTAGAGCTAGCTCCCACACACGCTGACAGCTTTGCCCAGCTGAAAAATTGTCAGTTCCAGTGAACTTTAATTAATATATATATATATATATATATAATGAATGGAAAAAATGCTTCACGAAGGAATCTTGTAACACACTATGAAATTACCACAGTCTGTCCCCAAGCAAGAGGCTGCACAAGACCAGACCGTGCCAAGGACATTCTGTGGCCAGCTTTCAGCGCATGCATGTGGCACGGGATAAAGGGCCCTGTGTGTGAGGCCTGCGGCCACCAGGCACAATATGTGACTGGTGGCTCCATCCATGGCCTGCCCACCTTCCTCCTCTCCTGGTCATGCAATGTGTAGATCCCAAAAAGCCCTCCCAGCTAGCCAAACGCTGCAAGGCTAAAATTTAAAATGTCAAAAAAATATCACAACCTATGAAGTATGAAGTCTAAAGATAAAATGTTGCTGCAGCCATGAAGCAAAATGCACCTGATTTTTCATGAGGCTGTTGTGCTGTCAGCTCTTTCTTGGGCAATACGTGGTGGTTTTGTTTGAGAGTCAGATGGGGGAATCAGGCAAGCTGTGAAAAGCTCAGAAGGTTGTTGGGGTGCTGGAGGCGATGGTGTTGCTTTCTGGTTTGAGCCTGCTAGGCTGAGTCACTCTGAGCTTACTTCTAAAATACTGGAAAGGAGAAGATATGTTTCAGAAAGAAAAAAATCACCTCACCATTTTCAGGTGTAATTCAAGAGTACCTTGAATCTCACAGTGCTGGCTGCAGCCAGGTGTCACTGCACTGGCCTTAGGGAGTTCCCTCCTAGATCTATTTTCCCATTCCCAAAACCACAGAATTCACAGGGACCCTTGAACTTCTTTCTGTATTGGCTCTAACATTACAAGCAACATACTGCAGCTACAAAAACTATATATTGCCATCTTTATACTGAATACTAAAAATGATTTTTTAAAAGGCAATAATACATCAAGTGAATGATTTTTTTTTTTCAGAACAATTAGTTTTTTGCTCTATCTGCTCACATTTCCAACATGCTGTGTAAGAGATTCACCAACAAAAAATGATACAGCTATTCCAGCAAATTTCCATTGCTATTAAAAATTTCTTGCAGTAAACTTCATTGCAGAATCTAGATTAAACCACTCTGTACACTACAGCAGCTTCCAGTTAGAGAAGAGCTGGGAGTATAGCTCAACACTGAAGAACACTCCAGATTACATCATTGTCATCCAATAGATAGAGGTGTTTTTGTTTGTTTGTTTGTTTGTTTGTTTTTAAAAAAGGTCTTTCCTGGAAATTTAAATGCCACTGGAAGTTATTCTGATGAAACCGTTCACATTGCCTCTTTTCAAACACAGAATCTAACATCTAAAAACAATCAGAAGCAAATATCATAGAACTGCCATCACTGATTTTGCAGTACAAGCTGTGTATTGTTCCTAAGGAGAAAAGCAGATGTTGTCTTCAGGGCTGGATTAGATGTCATTTATGAAAGTACTGTAACTGAAGGAAAAAAAAAAACCCTCCTTCAAAGCTACCAAGTTAGTTTGTCAAATCTGCATATTAGAAACATAAAAGACTAAGAGAGCTCCCCAAGGAAATAGAAATATGGTTGCACCAAAATCTTCTGTTAACTGAATGTTAGCTTTAAAATCTTAAAACTCATGAAATCTTTTATAAGCCACTCTTCTGATCCTTACATCACATTTACTTGATTAGCAGTAGAATTTTTTTTCTTGATATGTCCTTGTGTGCCACCACCATCCAGACGCATTCAGTCCATTTTTTTAGATCTACATTTAACTTCTACATTAAACAGCAACTATTAGTAAGACATTGCATTGATAGGAGGATGGGCAAGGAGAAAATTTCTAATTTTAGAATTTCCTTAATTTATACAACAGAAAATCTAGAACGATCTATTTGCTGTGTGACTTGTGCCAATCCAAAAATAAAGGCATGCTTTGTACAAAGGGTGCATGTGGGTAGAACACAGAGGCAGCTGTATTCCTGGGATGAACACTATATGGAGACAAGAAAGCTATCTGCAGTAACACACTTCAATGATCATTTAATTTGCTCTTTACTGGAAAACTCTTGTAAAATGCTGGATTTATATCTCCCAACAGATGACTTAAAGTTTGGCAGGAGCAGGAAAAAAACTCCCTGATTTTTTTTATTTAATCCTTATTTATTGTTTGAAGGACCCTAAATAAATTTAGGTAAATTTCAGCAGAGGTTTTCTAATTCTTCTCCCTCCTCCTCATCTGACCGTATGCTTTTTCTCCATAGACAGAAATACTATGGCATATAAACTGTCAAATAACTTGCAGGTATTACTTCAATACATACTTCTTGGTTGTGTTACTATTCAAAAAAAAAAACCAAAAACAAACAAAAAAAACCAAACCAAACCAAACCAAACCAAAACTTCCAGTTCCTCATCTTGACAATCACCTTTCTAAAGAGTATTATAAATGAAACACAAACAAAAAAACTCTCATGTTTTATGTAACAGTGTAAAGTCAAGAGTGGCTGAAGGAAGCCCCAGGGTTAGGGTTAGGGTAAGGGCCCTTAAAAGGAAGGATTTCAAAACTACGTATTTTAAAACTCAATACTGGACAATTCCTAGAGGCCCTGGGAAGTCCAGCTTTCCAGTAATGGAGCTCAGATAACAGCCTGCTACTCTCCCTGTGAATTTCTCTCTCCCTTAGATACAACATATTAGTCCTGATTTAATATTGCTTTCTGTCTCTTCCTCTTAAGAGGTTGCAAATGATTTGGTAACAGAACAGCATCACCCCAATATCCAGTGTTAGGTACTGCTGTACTAGTTCAGGCTAGCATGCTCCATAAGATATGCTGCCAGAACTGCATCTAGCAGAGTTGGTAATGAGATCAGAGAGGCCTAATTCATTGTGTATTTTAGGATACACAAAAAAATAAACAGCAAGATAAAGACACTGCATTATGTTTAACAGTCTCGGAGAACTCTCCTAATGTTAACATCTGTCTGCAGGGATAGGGATGATGCCAACTCCACAAATGCCTGTAATTTGAGTTGGAATTTGGAAGACGCTCAGAACCACAGTTTTGGAGCAAGATTTCATCAGACGCAATTTCAGGATGCATAACTCTTTTAAACAGTAAAACTGAAAACAAATGGTTGTCTGCATGCCAGTGGCATTTCTTGAAAATCTTAATCTCTTGACTATTGAGAAAACAATAGTCCTGAAGAATCTGACATTGTTTAGGACTTTAGTAGATTATGCTGCATATAATAAAAAAATTAAAATAGAGATAATAATCAGAAAGCAAAGAAATCTGATAAATCTCTGGCATTTAATACATGTAATTATCAGACCACCTAGCAAGACATTTCCTACAACCACAGATATCTATTTTTTATAAAAACTTTTAATGAATCCCCAAAAAAGCTCAGTCTAGCAATTAACCTCTCTACACAACTGTCAGCAGCCCCCATACAGCTAATGACCATCATTTCTTCTTCATGAACTTCATCAACTAAACAGCTAACATCTCAATCTGTATGTGCTGTCACACACCCCAAAACATTTAACAATATCCTTCATAATTTGAAATATACCTGATGGAGAATGGAAACAAGCTACAGAAATAAATCAGCTCCACTGAACTTTAAACGTTTATTGTTCTTAAAAATGTGAAGGCAGATACAGACCCTCACCCTAAAATGCTGAAAGAATGTTATGGACTTGTGTGTGCCACTGTGTTTATAATACATTACAGAAGGTATTCAAACAACAATATTTAAGAAGGTCTAGAATAGTGTCCAGAGTAACCTACTTAGTACCCTGAAAAACAAGTCTAGCTTCAGTGAAACTTTTTCTAGAAATTGGAGATGTTTTATTTTTTTCAGCTCACAGTTTGACAGCACACAAATTCTGTCTCAAGTCTGCCACATAGTTAACTGAACAAAATTTTAACATATCTGCAAATGTACTGTTTATAAAATTGAAAATCTTGTTCCATGTTATCAGTACTTCTTGTTTCTGTATCAACAGTTCTGATATTTTGCTTTGATTTTTTTTTTTCTTTCATATGTAACTACAAATCTCCATCACTTGTATTCTTGTCTTCTCAGTTCTACCAAACTTATGGTCATCATTAACCAAAAAAACATAGGGTCTTAACGGTCACCAAAATATCTTTGACCCTGACATCCCTCTGCCCTGTGCTGACACTCAGCCATGATCTTCACTGGAGCTAAATGGGTTGGGTCTCACATAAACAAGTCACATCAACAAACAAGTTTGGTGACATTCTTTCAATGCTGCTGACAATTCTGCTGTTGACTATGTCTGTCCTAACAGGGATTAAAAAAAAAAAAAAAAAAAAAAAGAGGCAGAAGCTCTTCTGTGCACCTAGTGCAAGGCCCAATATTTGTAGGAGTGCCCTTACCATTAACCGGTGACGTTTTGTCCCAGACACTAGGCTTATTTCCATGAAAGCACAAATGATGCATCTTATCTCTCTTTTTGTACTAATAGCTATATTTATGGCTCATTCCCTCTCATCTTCTCCGTTGCCTGTCAAATTGCTGAAGAAGCAGATAGTTAGCATTTACCGTTTCAGAAATAATAGAAGCCAACAAAAACAAACAGTATCTGTTGCTGTCTTCTGAGTTTGCAGAGTTGGAAATGTTTGATGTGTCTTGAAATAAAGTCTGCCATCAGTTTGGTCTATGGATATTCATGCATACTATCCAAAATAAGCATTTCCAGATATTCATTTCTGCCCGTTTTTTATAGACCCCCTTTGCTGAAAAGCAGAGTGAAAAGAAATGAAATGGACTGACAGAATTGCTGTTAAGATCAGTATACAGCTCATACTTTTTTAATGTGAGCTAAACCGAGACTTAAATCCAGTGCTAGCATTTATGTTCTTTCTTGCTAATGCCCTTTCCTCCACAGCTTCTTCTCGGGTCCGAAAAATCCCTGCAGATATGCTGTTTGGTAAATGTGAAAATCCGAAACACCATCTGGCTTCATCACATTTTCCATGGTCTAATGAAGTAGAATATTTCACAAGAGAAATATTCATAAATAGCATATTTCATAAAATAAATTAACAGTCTCAGAAAAAGAATACCACACTCTCCTAGCCAAAATGGCAAAGTTTAAAGGATGACAATGGATCAACAGGGAGGGACAATTGGTGAGGTCTTCTCACACACTAAGCAACAGAATGGCATTTCTTAATGATACAAATTGTTTGTTTAACAAGAGGTAGACATATGTTCAAAAAAAAGTTTTAATGTTTTTAGAAGCCTTCTGAGCAATGCAGCAACAACATGTCCGAGTAGAGAAAGGAAAGCAAATCAGGTATGAATTCACATTATCTAAATTAAGAACCCGTATTGGATATTTCAACATCTAAGCCACTTATCTAAGCCACTCAACAAAAATAGATAATTTTAAGATACAGTTCATTAAAACAATTTGAGACAGCTACTTTACAAGAAGTGTCCACTTTTCTTCATAAAATTAGCCTCAGATAATTAGTTCAGGTTTGGATGACATTCAAGCTACTCATCTCTTGCCCAGCCATTTGGGGTTTATTGAGTTCAGCAGTGGGGGCCCAGGTTATTAAGATGAATCATTCAAATATGAGATTATAATTGCTCATTGTGTTGAATCGTAAGTATGGGAAAGATAATACAGAAAAGGCAAAAATATTGCTGACTATGTGGGTATACCAGAAAAGTCTAGATTTGGGTCTAGTACCCATACAACGTAAGAAGTCTGAATGGTTACAAGGAGACCATGAAGAGTGATCTCCAGTACTTTATGGCAGTGTAAGGAAACTTTATGCACAGGAAATACAGGAAGATGGTGAAGTTAAGTCTGGTCTGGTTTTGAAATATATAATAATATATTGTACAATATGAAAATTTAAAATAGAAGATTTAATTGAAAGTATCCTTTCATTTAATTGTACCAGAAAAATTGTACGTGTTTTAAAGATTATAGTAATCTTTTGTTGTACAATGACAACAGTAAACCCCAGGTGAAGAAAATTAAGACTTTACTCCTGCTTATTTTGTTTTGTAGTTGTTGTCATTGTTTTATTATTATTTTAAAAGCATTTTTGCTACAAAATGTAGATCAAGATAGGTTTTATACCTACATTAGGACAGAAAGAGACAAGCACTAAAACAGAAACAATTTTAACACAGAATGTCTTTCCACTATTAAGACAGAAGCCCACTGCAAGTGAATACACAGGTAATCAAAATGCTGTTAGTATACATATTATGAAATTGAGCTAGAAAAATATTTAAACTGAATAAATGTTTAAAAACCAAGTCTGTTTATATTTGAGTTCTATTGATAAATCTGCCAATACTCATAGCTACTAAGCTGTGCCTAACAAAATTTGAGAAAAGTATCTAAATGACAACAAAGGAGGTGATGTAACACATTCCTCTGGGAATGCAGTGGTAAAGAATAACACATGATATTCTCCATTTGCAAATGAGTCAAAACAGTTAACAGCTCTAAATATGGTGAGGAAATGCTGTTCCCCTTTGTACACAATTAGTTCTTAACAGAGGTAGGCAATGTTTTCTTGTTCAGCTCTCCTAATGCAAACTTAGTGAATCCCCCTAGGAAGCACAAGCCATTTGTACAGTCTTCTACCAACTGAAGAATTAGAAGGTTTAATGCAAACAAGGAAACACCTAAGCACATAGAAATAATAGTAATTAAAAGACCAAAAACAAAACAACAAAACACTATTAAAACAAAACAAAACAAACAAAACAACAACACAACAACAATTTGAAAAATACTATGGACAAAATAGAAGACAAACTCACAGATTCTCCAAAACACCATTTTTTTATAGACTGAAGCACACTAGAAACTTCATTATCTCTTCATGAAATCCCATCTCAGGAATATTCTGTAGTTACTTCAAGAAAAGTCCACAGAGGGTTAAAAATGTTCCCGGCTAAAGAAGTATGCAGCTTTGAGGATATAGTTGGAAGTATATATTAGCAAAATTAGTTATTAGTTATCGAAGCATTCAGTAAAAACCTAATGTGATTCTCAGACTTTTAATTGCAGAAGTGAATTCTGAGATGGCAATATTCACTGTTAAAAACAATTAAATAATTGTGTAAAACACATCCTTTCCAATTTCTTGCAAGGAAATCCATGTGCAAGAATGACACCTTAAATGACACCAAATTGTGTTTTTAAGGCTACGTAACAGATAACCTTGACTGATAACACTGATTTCCTCAGCATTCTCTCAAAGCTAAGAGGTCTACCTCAGCAGGACTTGAGCTCTAATTGGGTCACTGGAAAAAGCCTGGACTGAAGAATGAACCATTTTCCATTCCTCAGGATAAAGACATCAACTTTTTGACAACTGCCTGATGCATCTCATCAGTGAGCCTGCCTGCACACATCACATTGGATATGTTTGCAAGAAAAGAGTCTGTGAAAATTGATTATAGTTCTCAGAGTAAATCTGGAACACAGAAACATATGGAGAAAAAAAAAAAAAAAAAAAAACGGACAAAAGTCAGATGCAAACTACCATGCAGTCTGACATTTTTAACAAGATTAAAAGAGGAAATGTGGTTTCCAAATAAAACACAGTATTCCAAAATACAGAATATTCTGTGCAACAGAGACCTCCGTGTTAAGTAACAATTTGCCATTTCTGTTGATGACAGGGCCATGTGAAAATATGGAATTTTCTAACATCCCACACATATTAACCCTGTGTATGATTTAATGGACACATCTGCATGAGCACAAAACACTTCCACATAAATGAATGTAAAGTTTGAATATGCACCTACAGTTAGACTGAGATAGGAAAAACTAGTATATACTATGATTACTGGAATTTAAAAAATAGCAGAACTCTATATTGCTTCAGAATATCATGTGAAAAACACAAAGTTACCAATAAATAGTATCTAACTTTGTGTGATGAAATACATTGAAACCAAATATTACTAAGAATTTGGGCTGATGTCTGATTAGAGAGACATTTGGAGACTCTTATTTGACTCATTATTTATAATAATGGAAATGTCTATTAGAATAAAACAGTCCCATGTATCAAAATTCATGCTTGTTTTTTTTGTTTGTTTGTTTGTTTTTGGTTTTGGTTTTTTTTTTTTCCCACAAGATTCAGAGGAGCACATAAAGAATTACAATTCTTTCCCTGTCTGTATTCTCTGAATAAAACCAAGGAAAGTCAGTAGATACAAGAAAGTACAGAACAAGAGTTCTAACAAGCTACAAAAGATGACCTTGGATAAGTACCCACTTAACCAAATCTATTGCTACAATCAAGATAAGAATTTCAATATTAACTAATTCCAACTTCGGTAATAGTCAACAAAAATGTCCCCACACAGCCAACCATGCTTATTCACAGAAAATGAGGCAACATTCTGAAATTCTGATGGATGTTTGCATAGTGGTTTATTTCTTACTTTAGGTAATAGAAAATAATGTATTTTGAAATATTAAATTTCCAAATAAATTCGGTGGAAAATTCATAATCAGCTCTATATGCTGTTAAATATTACCATGTTTCCCCTTGCTCACTTCTCTGATCTGTATGTAAAGCTCTGTGCCAGTGGACATATTCCAGGGAGTATCTCACTAGCTCAGGCACAAGGGAGCCAAGAAGTTTCTTAGGAAACTGCATCAGGCTGAAATGCCTGATCTACAGAGAAAAAATAATGAGACATGAGAAATCCAAATGAAGTTTTGGAATTGGCTCCCCCTCCACCAAATATGTAAAGTAAACCCCCAGACTAGTCTATCACAACTTATCAGTGTTTTAAGAACTTCATGTACATGTGAATCCTTGGAGTAAAGGAGGTTTATATTCATGTTTGAAGTGGCTTGTAACATAGGGAATGTATTTGACATCTTTCTTTAATGAAAAATATAGAGTTTATTGTATCTTTTGATGGATTCATCTCACGTCTATAACAAACAGAAAGCTGCTATGAAAATATTAATGAGAAAGAAATAGCAGTGATATGACTCACTAAGAACAACATGAAAATATTAATAAACCTGAAGAAAACACAGGGAAGATGATGTGTATAAAAGCCCAAAGAAAGCCTGAGAGACGTTGGCATTTGCCACTGATATGCTTCTATATCTGATATGCAAACAGAGGAACAGAAATATATATCTAACTGAAACTGCTCTGTGATTTAACTAAAAATGCCACTCTACTTGAATATTTAATTACAGTACAGATGTAGTCCTTCAATTTATCATGAATTACTTTTTCAGTGTTTGTACTACATGACTACATGATTAACTATGCCCTTTGCTGAATATGTCACCTAAAAACAGTAACCCAGAATCCAGAGCATTTTTGGCAGTAACTGAACTTTTAGGTAAAAAAATGAATACTTCATGATAAACAGTAAATATTTTTGTCACTATATTACATTTGTTTTAAAATAATTATACCTTTAATTACATGTGTAAAAACTGTTACACATTATCCTCTAGTTCTGATAAAATCTAACAATTTAGATCAGTATTTCCTTCTGAGAGCAGACTTGCCTTCTCAGGCTATTGATTTGGATATACTGTTCACAAGATGACAGATATAAACCTTTAATTTTCCATTTACTTCAAGTTCCATTAAAAGTGAGCTTATTTAACATAATTTCTTGTCTGTTGCCTAAAGCTGGGATTTCATTTGTTCTTCCTCTTCTGTTTCATTATTTTCTACGTGCTTTCCTGACAATCCAACCTCACTTGATCACAAGTCTCAAAATCTAAGAAATATAAAGCTATGAATTCACAGAACAGGCTAGTGGAAAACAATATTTTACAGAACTAGCGAGCTGCAGGTTAGTCAAAAGACTGTTTCAGTTCTGCATGTGTCAGTAACAGATCAGCAGCATATGGCAGAAACATATTCAAATGGTAAATCTAGATTTATTATTACACTTATGAATTTTTGACACTTCTGATTTAAAGTCAAAATAACTTTCAAAATTTTCAGGTTGTGAATGTTCCTAAATGTATTACCAGAACTGTTCCATAAGAGAACACTAAAGATTGAGAAAGGGAAAGCTCTTCAAAAAGTAATGAAAAATATCAACTATTGGATACTTGTGATAAACTCTAGAAAGTTGTTCAAAGGACTCTGCAATGAGGGGTTGTAAGTTATGAGTGCTGTTGTAAGTTATATCCTTTCCCCACTCTTTAGGTCTGCAAATACATTATGGATGTTGGCACAGTTTTGGGTATTCCTGTTGTTTTAATAAACCATGTTTAACAATGATGGGCAATGCCATATTTATTTTAGAAGTGCAATCTTCTGGAACACAATGGAGAAACAATTATTCTGTACTAAAGCAAACACACTCTGTATGCTACTGTTTTGTCCCATCTAAGCTTCATATCACTATTAATGCAAAAATCCATATCCTACCTAAATTTCTCTTTCATTAAAATCACAGTTTGAAGGACAATTTCAGATCAACCAGCAGCATCCATACCCCTTTCTGCATTTTTGGGAAATGCCAGACATACTCAGATTCAGACTTTCCATTTTCTTCCCACTACAGACTATAAAATCTAGACTTGAAAAACACTTAATCCTTTTTTTAACTCTCTCTTCAGCCTTTAGACAGTTAGACACATTAATTAAACTCTTTATCTTTTCCACTGTATCCAAGCCCCTTAATTTTAGAAGAACCATCAATAAAAACAGCTTGTACTTGTCCTCTGCCTTCTCTAACACAGACTAGGTCCACTCCAAATAACTGAATAGATTTAAAAGGAGACTACCAATGTCTGTAAATTACTTTTTTTCTTCTGCACAATGGGCTGGACAGAACCGTAATTCAGAAATGACTTGACTTTTCAGTACTTCTAAGCAGTGAAAAGAAAAAATGACTCATGATTGACTCTAGGGAAAGTAATACCCTACCACAATATTTTCTTACCAAGCAGAAGGGGGAAAGGGGTGGAAAGAAGAATATTTATGTATTTTCTCATTTGTTGAAGTGCTGGCAGTGCACTATCAGGAAAGGATCTTGCAGCAAGTTCTAAGGGGAAATATTCCACTTGTAAAATAGCACTAAATTTGTGAGAGCACAGACAGCAAGAAAAACTCCTGAAAAGGCCTCGAGGTTACCTCAGCTATCTCCTCTCAGAACAGCAGGGATAGGAGGTAGGCTGAACCACAAGAAAAACACAGATTTATTCCAGCAATAGTTTTACAAATCTTAATGTATGGGGTACAGCACGATTGGGCCACAGCATTACCTTCGAGCGCCTGGCTTAGCCTTGCTGCTCTGTAGAACAGGGAAGCGAGCCTGTCTGTCACAGCCAGTCAGGTTAATTTGATCAGATTCAACACAGCGACATGAGAAGCTGTGTATCTAGAAACCTCCGGCTGCATCACACTCAAGTGTCATTTGCATGTCAGAAATGCTCAAAACTACTAGTGCAGAAAATAACCTAGAAGTGAGACAGACCCCCATAGCCCAGGCTACAAAAATAGCTTCTTTCTATATAGACAGGAGCAACCTCTATTCGCGGAGTTCAGGAAGTGCCATTATTATTTTGCAGTCACACTATCACCAAAGTGCTGGCTCTACTTCTAACAGCCATAATTCAAAGGCAAGGCAAGAGGAATATGAGCTCTTTAAATTCAGAGACCACAACCATTTTATAATACATTAACTACAAAAAATACAGTGCAAAACCACAATGAATGCCAATTGTGACTAACTTATTTAGAAATTCTTACAGCTGTACACAATGTACATGATTTGTTTGATATGTTTATATCTTTAGTTTGATAAGATTGGAAATTGCAGTTTTCCGCTACAGTCAGCTTTCCTCTGTCCAAGTTTCTGTTTTGGTTGGAATACAAATAATAGAAGCAGGTTTGTCCCTGTGTTTTATCAGCAGCTTCCTTTTTCACATTCAGAGGTACATATTTTGGAGGAATATGAAACCTGAAAGGCTGGTACCAGTACTTCTGACACTTGGAAGTAAGTTGAGGAAATGCAGAAATCTAACTGCAGCATCATGTTGAAGAACTGAGCTTGCATTTGCACCTCTCCTTTTCTGGATTGAATCTTCTACCATGGATGCCTGTCATTCCTCCAGAAGCATCTGAACTGCCAGCCCAGTAATGCTCATTGACCTATTTAGGACAACTGTGAGAGCTGCCACATTCCTGCATTTAAATATTTGCAGCAAGTTAAGGGAAAAATATTCCAAAGCAAGCATGCAGGAAATAGCCTGAGACAACAGCCCACGGTTTCTTACACTCCCAAAATGTGGCAGAAAAGGAGCAGTAGCTGCTCTAGCAGCTGCACGTTTCTCTCTTATGTGCACTGTTTGGTACTTACGTTTATGTATTTGACAGTTGTATGAATAAAGGAACAATGTCAGATAGGCATTTGCAAAAAGCAAACTGACAGTCACGATTCATCTGTATGATGGTGTATGTGACTGGCCAGCTACTTATCTGTGTCTATCCAGTGCAAGGGAAGGTTTGCATGCCCAGCCTTCTTGAAGCCATCCTAGATGCAGCTTGAATCACAGAATCATCTGGGTTGGGAAAGACCTTCATGATCATCCAGCCCAACCACCAACTTGACCTACTGAGTCCATAGAGCAATCCTGACAGCTGGCTCCAGGACACGGAGGCCTGCTGCTAGGAACTCCACATGTAACAAGTTCTTAAAACACCACTTGACTTTTCTGCACTGTGGGAAAGTACCATTTAAAAGAATCGAATGCTTTCTACCTACACAGAAATTTATGGTAAATGCTTTATGTTTAAATGCTAATACATAACTAATGCATCCAAAGCTCCCAAAGCTGGCCATTCCCAGTACCAAATTTACACCGGCAATCTGCCCCCTGAGTACAGGACTGCTCTGTCAGCCCAGAGCTTGCTATAGCTTTTTCTCTAAAATACCAAATAAACAGAGTGCTGATTTCTCTGTTAAGCATGCATTATTAGGTTAAGATTTTTACAGTCAGAAGAAACCTTTTCACCACTAATTTGACTTCCGTATAACAGAACCTGACAGTCTTCCTAGATTTCATTCCTGCTCTGGTTGGGTAACACTACCAAACCATGGCTTATATCTATGACCCTTGGAAAATAAAATACTACCTCCAAGCCATTGATAAAGATATTAAACATTGCAGAACTGAAAATAAACTCTGAAATACCACAAAACCAAAACTATTTTATTGTTCCTCACAGAATTATGTTTTAAATAGTGTATTAAGTAGTAACACAGGTCTGGATTGCTTTTTCATTAGTCCTGTTTCTTAAATGGAACAGAATGAATTCAGATGTGTTACTGAAGGTAAAAATGAGAGTCAACCAAAAACCCGTAAATTCATTTTAACGCTAGATTAAATCTGTTTTTAATAGCATGCTAATCAGGAATGGTTATTTTATTCTTATTGCTTGATTAGTCAATCTCTCTAATTTTACTAAAGCCCTATGTCAGGTTACATAACCAGGACCACAACCAGAACCATTTTATTTTAAATAAAAGCCTTAGCTGTAATTCCATCTTCCTGAACTTCTCAGTTTTTCCCAGATACAATTAAACCAGACAATACTTCCTCCCCACTCAGCTCAGCTTGCTTTCCAGCAAGCAAGTTCCAGAGTGTTTATACTACAGGGTTGCTTATTTTTTATTTTTTTTAAAGAACTGGCATTATTTTGACATTCTGATTTAAGGACTTTGACAAATTGTTAAGGCTTTTTTCATTCACTGTTTACACAATGGAAAATAAAACTTCTCACCAAGATAGATAAAACTGTCATTTAAAAATTATCTACCGTATTTAATAGACATAGAACACTTCTACAAGTACCACCATTAAGGTGAAGTTTCAGGAACAACAGAAAATCTCATTCTTTCTCTTCATAATTAATAAGCAAAAAGTTATTTTCTTTAGTGTCTTTTGCTTTTTAACTGTCTGTTAACTCTGTTTTTGATAGTTTCTTTATGCTTTGTTTTTAACCAACAGGTTTGCCTCAATGTAGTTCATTTTGTGAGTTTAGTAACAGCTTCAAGTAGCAAACAATCATCATTCATATTTTAATGTTGAAATGTTTTCCCTTGATTCAAATGGATTATTTCCATCATCCTCAAATCACCCCACTTCTGGAGGTGAGTACACATTTCAGATAGGTCACCAATGAGCTGCAGTTGCTCCTACCTTGATAACCATTCGTTTTTCTTTCGCAAGCTGTTTCTTTAACCATTGTAAGGCAATTAACATATACCTCTCTAATGTTTGATGAAAGCCCAGAATGCAGAAATCACATCACCTCAGCTCTCCCTGCAACACTTTCATAACAGTACTGAGACTGTTGCGTGAGTATGTTTTACTTGGATTGCAATCCCACCTGAGAAGTACCATCTTCACACCCTATAGAGAAATGACTACTGCATAAGATACGACTTTCAGGGAGACTTTCATGGTCTGTTGTAAACAACAAAAAGTACTACATATAATGTTTTAAAATGTTTTGGATAAAAATGTCCCAACAGCAATTGTTTGCCTCCAGTTTGTCAGTGACTTACAAAACAGGCATATTGTTTTTGGCAGTGGTCAACACCACTCTTTTTGGATGCTCAGTCCTACATTGATTACACAGAGTATTACTTCAGTCAAGCAAGTCTTTCTACTAGGACTATTTTTACTAGTAAGCAAGTAGTTTCCATTTCTCTTGTTTATTATTTGGCTAATTGTATACAAATTTGCTTCTCTTCTTAATCCCTACCTTTGTGAGTAGCATGATAATACCATAGCTAAAACACCTCTGCTAAAACTAGCAGTAATAAAGCACTTAATAATTATCAGAAATTGAGTTACTGCATAGAGTTCCTGTTTTGTGTCCTGTGCACAACAAAACAATACAGGATGAGTTTTTCTTGCAATCTGCTTTAAAGTAAGATTTAATCTTTCTGGAGAATTTGCAGGTTGTGCAAAACAGGATTATAGTTGCCAAAAATACATATTTTGAAACTTATTTTAAAGCACTGAGGCCCCCAGAGAAAGGGATAAGGAACTAATCTAAATGGAAAACATCTGCACATTTCAAAAAATGTGTTCAGCATAATTATTATTTATATATGCTCAAGTTATGAGAGTGATTTCTATTGTGTCTCATTATAGAAAATTCTGGCTCAGGCAAGAAAATATAGCATAAAGATACAGTTATTTTTCCAAAAGATTTAGATTTTAAAATAAAGAATTGACAGCAGCTTTAACTAATATAACCAGCTTAGCGAGCAAAACACGATCGCTTTTTGGCCACTTCGGTTCCCTGAAGTGGTGACACAAATACTGACAGTGGGGAGGGAACAGGAGCTGCTGGGGCAGAGGCAGGGTGTGAGAGGGAAGAGATTAGGGGTGCTGGTGCACCAGGATCGCTGACTGTGACTGAAGTAGCCAGGGAACTAGAGCCAAGAGCCAACTGAACAAGGAATAGGAGCAGGCCCATGCGGGCTCTTCAGTCATGAGGCATGCCAGCAGAGCCCAGCTTGCTCATAGTCCTCCAGCAGAATTCAGGAGTCTAATTCCCAGTTAAACCTTTAAGATAAATGCTTAAACATCTGAGCACCCAATCCCAACTGGAAAAAACAAACAAAAAACCAACAACCAACAATCTACTCTTTGAAGTGCAATCTAACACAACCCCAAAAGAGAAATAGTGCTGCCTCCAGAGCAGACCCTAACCCTACTGTGATTCACAGCCTTCATTTCTCACATGCTGTTGGCTTCTCCTCACCCCCACAAAAACTCAGATGAGCATGAATGGTACTGAGTCATAAACTAATATAATAATTTCTTGCAACTACTACAGCAGTAAGGAAAAACAAACAAACAAACAAACAAACAAAAAACTCTTTACCCAGCCTCCCATTCATTCAAGTTAAGTTTAAGGTCTCCTGCAGCACTGAATTTAGAATTTAGTTGGGGCTTTTAGACTGTTGAGCAGCGGGTGCACATCTGAGCTTGATGTATACTTGGGCAGGAATGAAAAGCATGCCAGCAGAATCAGTTCTTTCCTGCACTGCTAACCACATTGCTGGCTGGGGACTAAAACATACTGAGCTGCTACGATTAAGTAGACTGTACAACTAAATTGAAGCAGTTCACAATATGGTCCTAAAACAACTATCCAAGTGAAAAAAAAACAAAAGCAATAACAAAAACCATCCTCCTGATAAGGTATGTCAGAGCACCAACAAACCCCAGCTCACACAATTTGTAAGCGTCTTGTAATACTTCAGGTTGGCCACCCTTCCAGACACCTTGATCGAACTCATTGTTTAGTCACAAGAAGAGTGACATAAAAGTGGAGCTACTGGTACGTGTATGCTTTTTTTTTGCTATTTGTAGGTACATATTATACGTTTGATATATTTCAAGAAAATAATATCCCATGAAAAAAACTGAAAATGATGGTGAAACTCAGGCATTAAAGCAAAATGCAGTATCATAAGTAGCTGATGTAATTTACTGCCTAGAAACATTCAAAAATAAATAACTGGCCCAGCTGCTCAAACCAAGAATACAGCTAATGAGACTTGTATGTAATTTGATATAGCAATGTGCTACAGCTTCAGATGCGTTTTACAAATAAATCTGTCCACTTTCAAGAGAAGGTTCTTGGGAGAGAGAGAGGGTAGCAAACTATTCCCCAGTTCAATAATGCTTTCATGATGCATTGTCTAAATTATCCCAGTGGGGAAGGGGTGGAGGTGTGTGTATAAAGCTGAAATTGCACACACCCAGCCCAGCAATCTAGGAATCCCTGATAAATTCACTGGTATGGAGATGCTTTATTTAGCTTTAATACTCATAAATCTCTGATGTATTTATCATGCACAAAGTTTAATGCTTGTATCATTTATACTGTAACTTCTGCTGAAGAATAATTATATTGCTGATGATATTTGACATAATTCATAGTCACTAATTCAAATGTTCTTTCAGCAAAAAAAGAGAAACAGGGGCCAACTAATTAACTAGTAATCCTGAGAGGCCTGGAAATAACAAAGCCAGTTTTCAGCAACTAGTTGTCTTTAAATCTTTCCACTTCATACAGATGGGAAGCCAAGTAAAAGAGGGTAAAGTCCACTTACTTGAAGCACTGGGACTTCATTTGGGGAAAATACATGGCATTATAGAGGTTTCTATAGCTGAAGTCAATGTACAGCTGAAGTACATAGATGTGCACTCCTAACATATACCAGGCTATGATTTCAAGCTCTTCCCCCAAAATGAATTCACATCTGAAATCACTGCAGAAGAATTCTGCAGCAGAAGTAGAGAAGGAATGCATCACAATTTTAACTATATCGTTGCCCTCTTAAGATCTAATTTCCCATGCCACTTACTAACATTTACAATGTACGCAGTATGTTTTTACAGACATCTTCCTTACCTACTCGAGCCTTACAAAACAATCTACACAGCGCATTAGGATGAGACTTTTTCCATAAGACTTCTTAGGTTCCACATAATCAAACACTGTATCATAACCAGGAAAACCAATATTTCACAATTCAACTTTTATACAGTTCCCTTAAAACTTCTAGTATTACATCTCAGAGAAGGATTTACCTCATTATCTGTTCCCACATCCAACATCACTGGTAGGCACTCGTGAGGTTTCACTCCTCCACATGCGGTATAAAGTGCCAGTTTACCAACTGGGATGCCCATGCCATAGCAGCCGAGGTCTCCAAGACCAAGTATACGTTCTCCATCTGTCACCACAATGGCCTGGAGGAAGAAATAAAAGCACTGTAATAACCACTTCTTTCTCATACGGTACTGTACATACTAAGTATTCTGTTATCACCTTACTACGCTTATTTAATTTTCACTTTAAAATGGCAACAGGTACAAATAAATCAATAGTACAACAAAGGCCATGAATTGCTTTATTGTATTTCACTGTGCTTTTGTTACACTTTTTTAGACTCTTGCTTCAGTGTAAATGGGGCTTTTATGTAAAACTCAGGAATACACAAGAGAGGTATTTAGTATTATGTTACAAGGGAACTGGCATTGTTCCCTCTTACATTTTTCTGTCAGCAGCATCAAAACAGAATAGGATAGGGAAGGGAAGGGAAGGGGAGGGGAGGGGAGGGGAGGGGAGGGGAGGGGAGGTAGTTATCCACAAAAAGATGAACCCTGGACTCCTGGGTTCTGTTGTTAACAGTTTTCAGGAGAACTGGAGCCAGCAGCTTCTCCTGCTGGCCTTTCACAGGGCTGTCTACAAGGTAGACAAACCTTAGAAAATCTATTTCTTTTATGTATTTAAATGTATTTCTTAGAAAATGTATTTATTTTTCCCTTGAGCAAATAACATACTCTGTGGTATTTATACATGTAAGGCAGCATGTGTTTCCATTGATAGAAATCCAGGAACTCAGGGAAACTCACAAAGTTGTCTGCACTAACAAGGAAGATTTTTCATAGTAAAGAACAGAAACATCATACCCTGTGTATTCATAACAAGCACAAGTCTACAGTTAGAGACAACCTAACAGTAACCTTAAACAGCTTTATACAAGATAAAATTTTTAAAATACATAAAAAGACACTGCTGTAGCTGCAGACAAATTGTCAAACGTGCGCGTTATCATTTCAATCACAACAAAGCAAGTAGCACCACAAAAATGTTCTTGTAGCAAGAGCAATGAAGTTTAACTACTACAGTAAAGACCCTATGGCCTAGCAGAAGCCAAAGAATTTACAATGCTTACTGCCAACAATGACATCTATCATAAATACAATGCATGATTTTTCTTTTCTAATTTGGTGGAATTTTGGATGTTACAAAGTTATATATATGTATTTCAAAATTCCATATATTTTTGGTTACAAATGGATTTTTTTTTTTAGAAAGAATTGTGGATATCCCTACGTAGAACTTCCAAATCTTGAAAAATGAAATTGGCTAAAACACAAATCACACTCTGGAAGAAATAAAAGAATGCGGTAAAGGATCTCTTTCTGAGCATGACCTGCAAATTTCAAACTGCTTTTATGAAGACAGTGGTGCCACCCCTCTGAGATCTGATCAGTCAGGGAGCTGGGAGGGAGAGCTCCACGTCCGTAACCCTCTTGTCCAAAATCTTCAACACTGCCAGTGACTTCTTGATACCAAAAGAGGAAAGGGACTGTAATCTCATGAAAATAAAGCATTCAGACAGGACCGCCCAGAACCACACTATGCAAACAAGAAGCTAAATGCATTGAACTGATATCGACAATCCTTATTTACAGCACTGATTATTTCTCAGTCCTGAATTTTATGAGTGTTTGTCTGGTTTACATGAGTCAGCAACCAGACGTCCAGCTTCAAGCTCAGTACAGGAAGCATCTGACTATGTAGTAATTCCCTTGTCACATTCTGTGACAAACAACTTTAGCTGAAAATTTAGTAGTTGTGCTGGAGAGTTCATTAAATATATTTGGAGAACTATTAACCCAAACATGGGAACAGATTGCCCAGAGAGGCTGTGGAGTCTCCACCACTGGAAATCTTCAAAACCAAACTGGACATAGCCCTGAGAAACCATTTAAAGGTGTCCCTCCTTGAGCAGGGGGGCTGGACCAGATGATCAAAAGGTCCCTACCAACCTCAACCATTCTGTGATTCTATGAAATGCAGAAAAAGAATTAAGACTTTTTTTTAAATGCATAACTTTCAGTGTAATTAGCCAATTAATCAATAATACAATAAAGGATGCCAAAAGGTAAATAAGTAAGGACAGACAAGCTTCAAACTACAGCTGTAATGTCACTGTTTCTATTTTTTTTTTTTTTTTTTAAAGAGGTGAGAAACGATTGAAATCTAATTGATCTAACTGATAACATGCCATCTAATCTGAATAATATACTTCACTAGAAAAACATTATCAAAATATCTTAACCAAGTCAAGTCAGGTGCAAAATGGTGTAAGCTTTGTCAAACAAACTAAATTGAACTTACCTTGATGACATTTTCTGGCCAGGACTTCAGCATTGTAGCGATGTGTCCCCGGTCATGGATAGTAATAAAAAGTCCTCTGCAAAGAAATTAATACTTTTCATATAAACAAGCAATTAAATATTTAAGTGTAAATAATTTAAATAATAAAATAACTCTATGCAAATACATTTCCAACATACATGGATTCAGTTCAGTAATGCTCAGTTTTGTAGGAATGAGTGAATTAAATATCTGCATTTAGTAGAAGTCAGAGAAAATGTAACTGAGAGAAAATATAACTGCTCAAAGATTCATAACCTGCAGGAATTAATTCTGCAAATTGATAAGTTTGATTTTAAAGCTCTCTGAGCACTAGATATGTTCAAATGTATTCATGAATTATCCCAGACCACAATACACATTCATCTTATAACAGTGATCACTAATGCTTACGCAGTCCTAACATTTATAGGTATGAATAGGTCAAAGTTGTAATCTATGAATGAAAACTGAAATGTCATATATTATTATTATATATATTATATAATATTATTATATATCTATATTATTATTATATAGAATACCATTGTACTTTGACAACAGTCTGCCTATTTCATTAGATTCTCCTCAGTGACATAAAGAAAAGTGGGAAATAATCTAATGAAAATCTCTTTGTTTTGAAAGTACAAAGTACTCCCTACAGTGTTGAGCATACTGAATTTTTACTTTGAAGAGTTTTCTAAATTGCCCTTTGGTTCCACTAATACCTAAGAGTTTAAAGCAATCTGGCAGAAAAAAAGATGTAATTCCAATTTCATTTTCTATTATAGGAAAAAATCAACATAATATATTATCCTACTCTTTAGCCCTTTAGTCTTCATCCGTTTCACTTGACATGCAGATATACAGCCAAATCCACTTAGAGTTAATTTAATTCCCTTTCTTATCTACATTTCTCATGCAAGATAGCAGAAAAAATCCCCCACTGAAGTCAATCTCTTCAAAAACCATGGAGAAAGCAACAATGAAGAAGTAAATGCCAAGGATGCCTTCTTTTAAATAAATTTAACAATAATAAGCATAAGGAGTTGTCTTGTAACATTCTTCTACAGCATTTCATCCACCTATTTCAAGACGAAAACTATAAAGTAAAAATTAGAGAAAAGTGCTAAAACAGAATACAAATCTAAGTCTAATACAATATCCCCATTCACCTTGGCATATTCGTAATATTGGGTACATGCCCACGTGGGTCTAAATAAAACTAGTAACTAAGGGAAACGCTGCTCAGGTAGGACTGTGAGTATTCCAAGTCAAGCAAAAAAATTTCCCACAGTGTTTAAAAGTATAGTCAAGAAATCAAAAGTCAGAAGTTAAAAAATATATTAATTAATAAATGCACCTAATGCCATGTGTTTATATAGTTAATACACACTGGGTTATTTATATAGTATTGAAATACTATTGTGTAATATATATTTATATTTTTATATTTAATTTCATATTTAACTGTCTTCACCTCCTTGATATACAATGTCTAAAATATACAATCAAACTTGTTTATTGTTTGGAACAAAAGACAGTGTAAGATACACTGCAATTAACCTTCTTAATCTTAATTATACAGAAATGACAACCTCACACAGCTAACTAAGCAGGATAAAAATTGTGTTCTTCAAGAAAAATACACATGCACTGCGTAAAGGAGTATTAACACTGTATAAACAGCCATTTGTGGTTAAATATTTCATAGCATCATAGAATACCCCAAGTCAGAAGGGACCCACAAGGATCCTAATTTTAACTGTTGAACTTCCATTTTATGCATTTTCCCCTAGAATTGGGAATTGTCTGTCCCTGGCACCCCTATTTCCCTCCCCCTGCCCCAGGCTCAGCCCAAATGCAGCAGGCTGGCTGATGTCTGTCACCATTTCTTAGCAGTGATACCAGCCAGCAGATCAATTGCCCCAGCTCAGTGGAAACTAGAGTCTGGAGCGGTGGGAGGGTTAATATTTAAAGCACATTTAAGAAACTATGGTGTTTACAGTACACAAGCATTTCTATTTGCAACTCAGGTACCTGAAAAAGAGAGTGCTAATTGAAGTGCTATAAAGAAGCAATGCAAAATAAATGCTGATGCTTCCTCCCTGATGTGCTGTGTAATAAGACGTCTTATAAAATGCTGTGTAAACTGGTTATATGAAGCATCAGTGTTTATCAAAACTGCTAGCCTTGGAGACAGCCAATGTGGAGACATGAGCACGCTAAAGAAAATGAAGAGCGCGGGAGGAAAGCTACCCGAGACATCACCCTTCTGCTTCTCCCCGCCCTCTGATTTACGTGGACCTCATAGCCCAGTGCTAAATGAAGCGAGATTTTGGATGGATTTTCTAAAGTGCCCGAGTCCAGCCCAGTGTGGTTAAATGACCTCTTTCTTGCAAAGCAGGGAGAAAGGTCTCCATGGAGTAAATTCCACAGCGGAGGAAAATAAATGCACGACGGCGGCTCCAGGAGGAACTTTGTCAGGACATTTGTAAGGATCTTTGAATAAGTATTCAGAGCCTGTTTCAGAAATCTGTCCAGGCAGGATCACATTCAAACAACAATGAAAAATACGAGGAAAGTGTAAACAGAGTCATGTCAAAAGCATTTTGCTCCCCTCCTTCCCCCTTTCACTCAATTTTTCTCTATGTTAGTAACACATTTCTGGACACATTGTCCCAACAGAGAAGATGCTGCTGATTTTAAGGGCACAGTTCCCTTATTCTGTAAGAATATGGAAAGAGATAAGAATCTCATCTTCTATCTGGATCTGTTGCCCTCATCCTTCATTTCTTCAGTTAAAGCACTTTTCTCCTTTAAGGTTTCCTCTGCAAGAAGCTATGCTGCCAGGTGGTAGTGCTGCCCACCACGAGAGCATTCAGCCACTGTACTTGCTGGCAACGCTACCTGAAACCGCTGAAAGGCAGTGCCACGTATTTTTTCTTTTCCATGAGACCTTGCTATGGCCAGAAACTGCACCAGCTGCACACAATTATAAGGAGGCTAGGGTGACACAAACTGTTGAGGCAGCCAGCCAGCAAACACCATAGTTATCTTTTGGCTGTCACAGCACAGCCATGTGAGGAATCAGGAAAAGAGAGTGGCAGCAATTTCTAGCCACACAGATTAAATGGGATTAATTTATTGATAAGCTCTATGTACTTCCATGCAGAAATAAGACAGTGTGTCCCTATGTGTATGACATTAATAAACGTAAGTTTTGTCCATGGGTTTGACTCGGTACTTCAGGATGGGCTGCTTCTGCAGATGAACAGTGTGGCACAATGTAGATCTACACACATCTTGGAAAACGTGTCCAAACACGCTACATGTTCAACAGGTTGCACACAGGCACCAAGACCCACCTTTACTTCTTTTGTCCCCAATTAGACTTCAGTTCAGCACCGGTTCCTGCCACTCTAGCCAAAGGGATCACCTCTACTCATGCCCATTTTGAATACCCAGAAAATACATGAAGCTACAGTCCAGGAAAAGTTATGCGAAGAAGTAACTACGCCTCCTTTCTTGTCACAACAGTAAGCCCATAGCCCAAAAGAGTGATGCCAGGACATTGGGACCACTCACACAAGGGTGGATTTTGGGAAGGCTCACTGAGTTCACCATACTGTAGTATATTATGTGGAGGTAATTCTGCATCATCTAATTTGACTTTGTTATTTCACTAGAACTCTGATCTATTAGAACAAAGTAAACAGAATTAAATAGAGTATTTTTTTTTGTTATGCTTCAAGGAAATAATGTTCCACCAGCAATGTATTTGTCTATTTTCTATTAAAGCATAGTTCAGGAAAATGTGTCACAGTAACAAAACAATCCTCTCTTCCCTCTGCTTATAATAACAGGAGGTATTCTAACATGTCTCAGAAAATGCCAAACATTTTTTAATGAAAAAAGTTCAAACTTTTCTCACAACCCTTCATGTTCAAAACTGTTATTTGAATTATGAAGTGTATATAGAATTATTATAGAGGTGGCTTCACTTTCCCATGCTGCCTAAATCAACAAGCTTAATCATAATAATAATAATAAAAATAGTAAAGTCTCAGGGAGCAGCTTCATTTTCTTTCTGAGCCTGCACTTTCGCAAACTCCCGCACTTTGCAAGAAAGAGGCAAGCTACTTCCCTGATTCCTCTGTTAAAACTCCTTTACATAAACATTGTACTAGAAACTAAGACTACCTAAATGCCCATAAAAGAATAGTTTACACTTTTTTTTCGCCCTGAGATAATAATATTTCTCATTGTAACTGTTCAGTGTGGTCTCTTGTCATCAGATAAAATGTTCTTGAACTTTTAATTACATCTTAGCTTTCTAGGGTCCTTTTCGTAGCAATGCTCCTCTGTAGCTTAGTAAATACCACTGATGGGCTGATTAAAGAAATGAAGCTGTTTGCAGATTTTTATTTTTTTTCAACCTTTCCCTCTGCACAGGAGTGAACTTCATTACTTTACAATGCATGAGCATTTCTTCCAGTAAACAAAGTAGTTGCCACTGAAATTTCAGCTGCTACTGAGCTTCATCCTGAATTCATCAGTATAAAGAAACTCAGGCTTTAAATTGTCTACACACTGCATATGCAAACCATATTTAAACATAAATGTTTGTAGGAAGCAAAACAAAGACTACATCCAAAACAACACAAAAAATTGGAATAGCAGAATGAAGAGAACAGCACACACTTTTAACACCCCTGAAAACTTGGACTTGTATAGTAGTTCTTAAAACAGGTTAAGTAGTAACAGTATGTGAAAGACAATGGAGAATAAGATATTAACCTGGGAAAGACATAACAGCTTGTAAATAATACATGTGTTTTAATGTTTGGCATATGGATAAACAATCCTAAATGATTGTTTATAAATCATTATTTTGTGAAGAAGCTGACTTCAAGTATTCTGGAAGACAGAAGATAACATCTGCCAACTCCAATTAGCTAAACTTAGAAGAACAACAGAAGCATCATTATAAACTTTATAGAGATTCAAAAGCCTTATTTGTGTAGGAGTGTAGGGAGATAACTAAAGAAAAATATATCACTGTAAGTGCTTATGGCAAGGGGTCTGACCGTTCACTCTTTAGCTACGGGAGCAGATCAGAATTCAGTCTAATTTCAAGACTCCCTTTCAACAACGCTGCCTCATGGCACTATTTAATAGTGCTTCTGGCAGCCTGTGTAGCACTCTTTCAAGGGCCCAGATCCATCAAAGCTATTTATCAATCCCTGTCAGTATGTGGACTGCTTTAACAGTTACTCTGGTTAAAAATAACATCTAAGTAGCAGAGATGAAAGTTCAAGGCACTTAAAGAACATTACAGTCTGCAATACAAATAAAGCCTGAAAAGCATAAAAGCATTAAAAAACACCCAAAAGACAGTAGCTCTAAGTCTGTCATCTGAAAATATGACCTCAGGGGAACAAGGTTTCAGAAAAGTTTGGAGGAAGAAAAGGCACAAAACTGTAGAGACACAGATGCCGTGGGATTTTTCAATATAGACATTAAAACAATATTTAAATATAAATAATTATGATGGTAGTAATAATAAAGTCAAGTGGGTTAAGTAGCTACTTGGTGGAAAAAAGGTCACAACCCAGCTGGACTGAAATTTGTGAATGCATTTTCAAATACAGTCAAGGCTGCCAAGAGCGCTGACTTCAGGTCTCAGTTCACCCCCCTCTTCCAGCCCATGTCGGACTAGAGAAGAGGGGAACCACAGGCTGCTCTTCAATAACTTGCAATGCAGCAAGCCATAGCATCCATCCAGAGCAGTAAGCCATCCCTCATCCATCTGTGGGGAGGAGATCGATGACACAAGCATTGCCCCAACCACCCTTGTGCATCTGAAAAAGGCTCTGCAGCCTGCACATAGAGTGTATTTTTTAAATTTTAAGACAACAGAATGGGTGAAAGGAAAAAAAGGCAACAAACTGCCTACAGCAGTACAGAAAATGAGAAAATTAAAAGAAAAAAAGAGCCAACATGGGATGCTGCCATATCACTTTTCCACAAGTCTGGAGTCTTCCAGCCCTTTGAGAGCCTGACTCTTGCTACCAAAGTAGGTAATCTCTACATTACTACTTCAAGTGTATGATGACTTCTATTCATTCATTTTGCTTGAAACATACTGTTTTCACTTTTTCAGAATACCATTGGAGTAAACTCTGGCTCCATAACTGTGCAACGTCAGACCTTTGTACAATGAAAAGCAACACAATGAACTAATTCCTCAACTGCTCTCACTCAATGCAAAAAAAAAAAAAAAAAATTGATTGTTAAAACAATTAGAATAAAATATTACAAGCCTTACATAGCAAAAATTTAAAAACAAGACTCTTATGTGGTACCTAGAGCAAGAACACCTTGTCTCTTTGCTATGTAATCCACAATTCTATATTTAATTTTGGAAACCATAATGTGCACCTCAGGCTATTTCAGATGAAAATTAAGATTGTATCACAGTTAAAAAAAATAATAAAAAAAGCCTTCATAGATTTTGTCACTGCAGGCTTTTTAATCTTTTTGTTTGTTTTTCAATTATATAAAATAAACATTATTGCTTATCTAGTTAAAACTGTTTTTTTAATTAGTGTCTCTCCTCTTTTATTTACAAAATCAACAGCACAGCACCTCATGGTCTAAGTATTCCCTGAGATGGAATGTAATGATGTATAAATGGAATGAATGGAATAACTGTAATGATACTTCCTTTTCCCATAACAACAAAGTAGATACAATTATCTCTCCTTAATATTAATTTCTTAAAATATAAATCTGCTGATTTAGATCTATTCCAAAAATCTCAGGTGTCAATAAAACAAGTTAATATGTATTCTTGCTCAACCACAGCAGCATAATGGCAGTTAAATGGGATGTGTTTGTTTGAAAAGGAGAAGGCAGACTTTGAGAAATACCGTGTTTTAAGAGCCAGAGCTGCTTTGCTCCAAAAGCTACTTAAATTCTTCTGACAGTCGCTCAATAAATAACTTAATTACTTACACCCTACTAGACACAAATAGAACTATTTGAAGATTGTGAATGAGAACGGTTTACTAGAGCCAGACACATTCATTTTTAAGACAAAAAAATAACCCACTGTTCTGCTTCAATAGCTATCCTGTTTATTTTATGCTGATATTAACTGTGTAAAGAATCCTCAGCACAGCATCCGCTATGTATTTACTAGGAATTTTGCAAAGTTAATGATGTTTTCAAAAAAAGCTTTTAAATGTTCTCTAAACTGTGAAGTACTCAAATAAGTGAGATCACTGTCCTTCTATGTACTTCAACAATTTCTACTGTCCCAGCTCATTGGAACATGGAAAATTTCCAGTCTTTAGAGAATAGCATCCTTTAAGCCAGTTTTCATTGACCTTTAAATCACCATCATTTGCTCTCAATAACCATAAAAAAGGACAAAGGTGAAGACTTGTTAAAAAGGCTTCTATTATGACATATCCTACTCATCTTCCACTTTAATGAAGAAGTCACCTCTGAAAACAGACACTATCTTCCATTTGTAAAGCTGACTTCAGAAGCTAAGAAGGAACCTAGGGTTCCTTCTAAGTTCACGTCCAGTGATACAACAGCACTCCATGAAAGGAGCTGTAGTGCTAAGAGGAAAAAGTCAGAAAGGAAGGCAGGCTAATGTAGAAAGCACATGGGTTAAACTTGTACGAGATTGTCAGTGAGCTGCCAGGCACAGAATAGAGCTGGTTTATCCGTGCTTGAGCTGCCGGCATATCATGTTTGGTGACATCTCGAAGACCCACATCCATAGGGCACAGAAATGACAGAATTGCAGCATCACCAAGGTTGGAAGGGACCTCTGGAGATCTTCCAGTCCAAGCCCCCTTCCCAAGCATGGTCAGCTAGAGCAGCTATTTTGCCTTGGCTTCCTCTAAGGTAAAAATCTGGTACAGGCCATGGATTTTCCCCAGTTATTAGCAACTGTTAGCAGTAGAAAGAAAATATCCATTCTAGCAGAGTTTGCTGCTCCCAAGACTTTTTGGGTTGTGCAACATATACAGAAACCTATTCCTGTCTTCAGTGGAAATTTTATCAGAAGATAGCTACAGAAAATAGGTCTCCTGCATTTTAGCACAAAGATGGACATCAGACAGTAAAGATTTCAATTTACTACTTACACATTTTAAAATAAGCTCAAACTCATGAATCTTAGGACAAAGCCAAACAAGTCTTCACATCACCTCTCACTATATTAGTCCAAAAAAAAACCACTTTATTCAAAGGGCACCTGTCCTGGTTTCAATTAGGACAGGGTTAATTTTCCTCCTAGTATCTGGTAGAGTGCTGTGTTTTGGATTAGGATGAGAAGAATGCTGATAACATGCCGATGTTTTGGTTGTTGCAGAGCAGTGTTTGTACCAAGCCAAGGACTTTTCAGCTCCTCGCTCTGTCCTGCCAGCAGGCAGGCTGGGGGTGCAGCAAGAGCTCAGAGGGGACAGACCCAGGACAGCTGACCCAAACTGGCCAAAGGAGTATTCCATACCATCTGACGTCATGCTAAACAATATATAGGGGTGGCTAGCCGGGATGGGGGGGCCGGCTGCTCATGGATAGACTGGGCATCGGTCAGCGGGTGGTGAGAAACTGCATTGTGCATCACTTGTTTCATACACACTATTATTATTATTGTTGTTGTTGTTGTTGTTGTTGTTGTTTTCTATCTTAATAAACTGTCTCTATCTCAACTCTCGTTTCACTTTTCCGTTTCTCTCCCCCATCCCAGAGAGGGAGGGGGAAGGGTGAGCAGCTGTGTGGTGTTTAGCTGCCGGCCGGGTTAAACCACAACAGCACCGCATGCAATTGTAGTTATTTCTGAAAGAAAGAGATGATAATGAAGTTATTGGAGCTATATTTAAAACCTGACAAAGTAAACATTTTCTTCCTTATAAACTTTTAATGTTGAATAGAATTGAATATAGGTATAGCATGACTATTGTGTGCTACAATCAGTAAAATAGTAAGAGCTTAAAAATAATGCAACCTGAACTGAGAAGTAAACAGTTACTCACCCTCGGTTATTTACAAGACTATTTTCCTATCATTCACAGAAGTTACATTCAAATAATTTTCTGCTTAAATTTTATTTTTAATATTTGACTAATGTCAGTTACGGACTCCTGATTCAAACTGAAAAAAAGAAGAAAAAAGGATGGATTTGCATTTATTGCCTGCTAGAGCCTACAGCTGCTTCCTTGGGATCTCGCAGTGAATCAGCAATTTCTTACAGAATCATCAGAGGGAGAAGCTTAAATCTTGCTAAATCTTGCAAAATAATCAGTGTGATTGGATTCTGATACACCCACACTGTTTTCACAAAACCTCAAAGTTATTTGTTGCAGTGGTTAGTAGGAATTACAGATGCCTCAGCTCACTGCTACACCAGGTAAGGACAAGCATAGCCCAAAGGGACCCACAGAAGACGTAACTCCCCAGAGAGAGCAGCAACAGGAGGCACCAAAGCATACCTGACCCGGTGTTCAACAACCAGCTGTAGTGGGTTTACGTGGCAAGGTTTTGGTAGCAGGGGGGGCATAGGGGTGGCTTCTGTGAGAAGGATCTAGAAGCTGCCCCATGTTTGGTAAGGGCCCCACTGCTGACCAGAGCTGAGCCAATAAGCGATGTTGTTTTGCGCCTCTGTGAGAGCATATTTAAGACAGGGAAAAAAACTGCTGCGCCTCTCGGCAGCTGGGAGGGTGAGAGGAGTGAGAAACAGCCTTGCAGGCGCCAAGGTCAGTGAAGAAGGAGGGGGAGAGGTGCTCCAGGCGCCGGAGCAGAAGTCCCCTGCGGCCTGTGGTGAGGACCATGGTGAAGCAGGATGTCCCCCTGCAGCCCATGGAGTACCACGGTGGAGCAGGGTTCCACGCTGCAGCCCGTGGAGGAGACCACGGTGGAGCCTGTGCCCCGAAGGAGACTGCGGCCTGTGGAAGACCCCTGCCGGAGCAGATTCCGGGCCGGACCTGCAGCCCGTGGAGAGGAGACCACGCAGGAGCAGGTGACCCGGCAGGAGCTGCTGCCCGTGGGGGACCCAGGTTGGAGCAGTTTGCTCCAAAGGGATGGACCCCGTGGTACGGACCCATATATGGAGCAGTTCTTGAAGAGCTGCTGCCTGTGGACAGCCCACGCTGGATCAGTTCAGCAAGGACTGCATCCCGTGGGTGGGACCCCACAGCACAGGGGACAAGAGTGACCGAGAAGGAGCAGCAGAGAAGAAGTGCTGTAGACTGACCATGACCCCCATTCCCCCGTTCCCCTGCGCCGCTCGGGGGGAGGAGGTGGAAGAGGGTGGATGGGGGGAAGGTGCTTTTCGTTTCTTTTTCTTTGTTTCTCACTTCTCTAGCTTGTTAGTATAAGCAATAAATCTTACTTTCTCTCTATGCTGAGTCTGTTTTGCCCGTCACGATAATTATTGCGCGATCTCCCAGTCCTTATCTCAACCCTTGAGCCCCTTTCATCGTATTTTCTCCTCACTTCTCTTTGAGGAGGGGGAGTGAGAGAGCGGTTGTGGTGGAACTCGGCTGCCCACCCGAGTAAAACCACCACACCAGCTCATTCTGAAACCAATTATTTTCATCAAATTAATTCACCAAGCCAAACAAGCTGCCTGAAGTGCAGCTCTGCTTATGGGATCAGGTGCCAGGAACACAGTGGAAAGGTCACAGCAAAGTCATTGCATAGCCACCTCCTTTTCTGCCCCTATTGAGTTTGGGGCCTCCAACCACATCCTTATATAAGACCCTGGGCTCAGCTTTCCTGGACAGGATCACTGCTGAATGGCCTGGAAACCTATGAAGTACTGCAAAACGGGGTTTTCAGGAGAGAGAAGGGAGTTCTGTATTTTAGTTTGCTCAGCTCACCACTCCTGGAAAGTGCAAACGTGCACACACAATGGATCCACACGTGCATCCATTTTGAGTGGTGTGAGGCCATACACATCCTCACACCTGCTCCCTGCTTACACTTTCATTTAGCTGTTCACCTCCTTGTACGTTGTCCATATCTTGGCCTCAAGAAAATAAGGATTTAACTACAAAAACTGGATAAAGACATTCTTGCTTCTGAGGTGCAGTTGATATAAAGGCAATGCTTTTGCAACTGTTGCTCCACATTTCACATACCACATAAACAGAAACCACAAATTCCTCAGTGCAAGGCCTTTCAGTCAGCAGTCTAGATTTTTACGTCTAACACTGAGAGACTGCAAAATATTTGGTTTCTGCACAGGCTAAAGCATAGTTTGAAATCCTGTAACACTGCTCTATTCCACTTCTGCATTAAAACAGACTCTGTTCTGCCCTCATGACGAAGAAGCCAGGCTTCGACAGCCACTGGGAAACACAAGAAGCCTTCACAGGTGATGAGAAATTTCAGGACACAGGGTCAGTGCTTTACAGTAACACAGAGTTTCTCTCCTGACCATCGATCCTATCACAAAACTGACTTCTCAGATTAATCATTTGTTTTCCCACATGAAAATGAATGATTACTGTTTATAAGTTGACACAGAGAATATATAAATTATTGTCTGGTGACAAGGTTACTAGTTTTGTATGAAAGTTAAATTCCAATTTATTCTCACCATAAAAAGTTAGTCATTATGCATTTTTGTTGGTATTTGGTTCATTTCCTTTCTGTTGTTATTTTATTGAGTGTTTGGGATCACTCAACAAACAGATAACATCATTTAAAATTTTTTCTTATGAAGCTTACAAACTGAAGTAGTTTTAACAATGTTTTATTTAGGCTACTGACTGCCTATACATACCAAAAATAACTTTCTAAAAATCCCAACTGTGGCTGTCTACACTCCAAAACAAACAAGAGTGTTTGACTTTTATTGAAACACTCATCTTTAAAAAGTGTATAGCAACTGAAATCTCCTAGGTTAGACTCTTAGGTAAAATCTGAATAATTTTTAAACATAGATCTTAATCTAAAATATTTTAGAATTTAATGGAATGTTACAACAACAGGTCAGAATAAAGATCAATTTAGTTTAACTCCAAAAAAGTGCTCTGGTAAGTAGGCCCTTGGCATACAAAGGCTTCAGTTATACATCCATCAAACAGTTTAACATCCAGATTTTATTGTTTTCTTTTAGTCTCTCAATTTTAGGTGATTTGTTGAAATCATTGTACTGATAGCATAGCTACAATAATTTCCATTGTTTTATGTCTAAATTTTCCATTATCAAAAATAAAAACTTTCAAAACAGTAAAACGCAAACAACCTGAATTAGCACTGGTTCTGGTCCTATTTCCTATTAAATTTACAACATGTATGAATGTATGAGCCAGACAAAAATTTTATGACTGTGTCCAACAACAGCTTTTAATATGGGAAAAAAAATACTGAAAGTCTACAGGCCAGGATATACACTCAAATATCTTTCAAAGACAGACTTTTGTAAAATCCTGGCAATGTACCAACCATACATCACATAACCGAGGTTACAACCATCCTCAAGAAGAATTTCATTTCAAGCACAGCACAGTGTGTGCTGTCGTATTTTCACTTTCTGTGTTATGTCTCAAACTGAAAACAGGGATAGGTACATTGCTGGGAACAAACAGAAATAGGGCTGAATTGATTTTTTTTAATGTATTCTATTTACTTGGGAAAAACAAATTCCCACAAGGTACATCACAGCTTCATCATGGCAACAGTAAGCCAGTCCCCTGGATGGCACACTCTGCCATCAGAAAGCCCAACATAAAGGTTAACTGTCTTATTCTAGAGTACACCTACAAAACTCCTTTTTTTTTTTTTTTCCCTTGAGACCAAACAGAAATTAAAGTCAAATATAGCTGTTTTGGGAATAAAGAGGCAAAAATAAGAACTGGATTTTGACCATCATTACGTCAAAGGCATGGGTTCTAATTCAACATAAACCAAAGTTTCCTTTTTTTTTTTTTTTTAGTTTTGTTTACTTGATCAATGCTCCCAACACATACATCTCTCTCATACACCTACAGCTGCTTCCTAATATATATATAGATATATTAATTTTCCTGCATGTAATTTAGTATCCTAATACTCATTAGCAAAAGAAGGTCATAACACGAAGCAGAACCCACTTGCAATGTCACCACTTAACTCTGAGACCTGTGATCAGCAAGACAGAAGCCTCACCCAGCTTCCTCCACTCAACTGCAGATCACAGTGCATTAATGTCACTTCTGCTACACATTTTGTGAAGTTATTATTACCTGGACTTTTAATGTTTATTTTAAGCTTATGTATAATGCACACTGGGGTCAATTTTTTTATTGAACAGCACACATACAAAAACAGTTGTATAAAGCTACAGAACTTGGCATAAAAGAATGGAAACGCCACGCAAGAAATTAAAGGATTTACTTCTACCTCAAAACTGTAATCTCTTGCCTTTTCCAGAAGCTCCTTAACAGCACAGGCATATGACTGTCTCAAAAACTGTGAGCAAAAATCTTCAGAACTGATAACCATCTGGCCATAAATACAGAGAAACACGAGATATATTAAACCACACAATAATTTCATTGTTGTGCTCTTGAAGGCTCACAATCTTATGACTTCTCTTCACTTTAAAGACTCCATTTAAAGACCTGACTATTTAGAAAGCTTCTGGACAGAGACAGAAAACTATGATTTTAGAATATCCAAGCTATGACAAAGTTTCGTTGGGGTTTTTACTTTCTCTTTTTGACTTCACCAAATACAGGATTTCTTTTTTAAAGCAACTGTTATCTTGTATTAGAAATGCAACAATGGAACGATGCTGGACTGCTGAGTAATGAGAGCATTTTGAACAGAGAAGCTGCTGAGTAGGTAAGCAGGGGATTTGGGTGGTGCCGAAGGACGTGCAGCAAATGTACAGAAAACGCGAGCTGGAGAAAATCCAGTGTAAGCATATCCTGAAGGAAAACATCCTTTGGACATGGGCTGGGATATATTCAGAATGAGCTAATAAAAGCATTGTAATGTTTCTGAGTCACTGGTGTTGTCTCATCTGAAATACTACTGGCACCTCATTTTGCAACATTAGGAGACAGTAATGGAATTACTGGGGACTTGGAGGAAGCTCTCTGCATTGAGGCAGAGAGTGGGATTCCTCTACCTCTGCAAACTCTCAATATAAAATATTAAATGCTTATCAACCACCTCTAATAATTCTTTGCTACTTGCTTGTGTTGCCTACATATACTTCACTACTGGTGATGATACCTATTTGTAAACACATGCAGCAAATACCATTTCTGTTTTATCCCACTGATAGTTACAAGTATGCCCTTTCCCTTCTACAACATAGTACTAGCAAGGAAGAAAGAAGCACATACCTTTTTCTCAGTATTCCTCAAGCAATGAATTGCAAGTTTAGACAAAACGCAAACTGACAGATGTGAAGGCACACTTCAGATCTCCAAAAACGGCCACAGAAAAATAGTACATGGTTGTCCTTTAAGTGTTTTTCCAAACATAAATGCACCCTGATAAGCAGTTCCTTGCAATGTGGTCAAGACTGTTTAAGAGTACCTGCTTTTATAAAAACAGAGGGTTTGCCATCCAAAATTCAAACAGCTCTGTAACTCCCCAAATTCAACAAAAATGTTAGTCATTAGCATAGGTGTCTACTATAGGAACACTTGGCAAAAAAGAGCAGGCCAAAAATCATGCATCAGTCTTCCTTGTGAACTAACAGCACTAGAACTGAATCTGTATTTTTGAATAGATTAAGACCCCTTAAATGTCAAAGTCTATACTTAGGTTAACTTTTTTAATAACTAAAATGACAACTATAAAAACAAAAAATAAAAATAACTACGAAAACATTTATAACCATATGATCTAATGACCAATTATTACTCAACATCCAACTACTTCTGTACTTCCTCCTGAAGCAATCTATAAAAAGGATCCCTAAGAAGGGACAGAAAAGGAAGCTTGGGAGGTGGCAATTCTGAAAAAAATAATAATAAAAAAATTACACAGTCCCAAAGAACAATGTCAAAAACCTACACAAGATGTCCGACTGATGTGCTTGCTAATGTTTGATAGTCTGTCTTTGAATAGGTGTTGAACTAAGGAAAGTTATGTCTCTCTTATTGAAGCAAGTGGCTCTTGAAAGGTTTGCTTTAGGGCCAAGTGATGTTGACAGTTGGGGGGGCTGTATAAATCTGGCAGGTTGACAGACACTGTTTCAAGAGGAGAAAAATGTGGTAGATAAATATTTTTGAACAGAGTAGGACAGAGCCAATAAGTAGACCTCTCCCTTACAGTATTACCTGATTCTTTAGTGTTGCTCACAAGACTTTGGCCAAGTCGAGGTGTGAAAATTAAATAAAATTACTGCCCTTAAAGTACATTTTATTAAGGAACATACTACTCTGGGAAATCTGGAAGCTTGTAACCAGAAGGCTGGCGCAAAGTCAAAATCTCTCTAAAAATTCAGGAAAAAAGGAAGACATCAAAGAGTGACATGGTTATATATTGGTGCAAATCCTACTTATTAATAGGAAAGTATAACCTGTCAAAAGAGTATCACTATTTAAAAAAGGTACTGATATGTCTATAGCTCATTTGTTGAAAACAATATAGCCTGCCTTTTCATGTGGCCTTGGCACTAGAGAGAAAAGACTAGTCGGAGTAAAGACATTTAACCTGGGATCATATACTCTCTGTCCACTGTCCTGCACACAGACCTACAAAATGACTGTTTTAACAACACAAATGAGAAGAGCCTAACAACCACTCCATTAATAATTGTCAAACAAACTGGCCTTCCTATGTGGTGAAAAGTTTCAGAGGAGCTTTCTAATAGGGTGTTTGGGAGGAAGATAATTGTCATATGCCAAAATCTAGAGAAGTTTTAATTCACACTGGCTCAGAGTTCAGATGCCCTAGAAAAGATAAATTTGAGTCCTCCGAATTTATGGAGAAGAGGGAACTTGCTACTCTAATCTCACACAAGAGATGGTGGAAAAGTAAAAAATAACAGTACGAAGCAAATGAGAACAGGGATCCCCTGGAAATATCCAGGATGGTGTGAAAGAAGCAGACAGGGAAACAGATGGGCATGGCTAGGACATTAGTTCTGGCACTCTTGCACAGAAACCACCAAGGATGTTGTAGGAGGGCCCTGAGATTTTCTCAGAAGTCTGTGCAAAGAGGGGAAGGAAAATGACCAAACATTGACTGCTGCCAAACATTCTGAGAGTCATGTTTTGAGTATAGATGGCCTCATTTCCTCCCCCACACAGTACAGATATACTCCCTCCAGAAAAAACAGAGCAATACACCATTGAGAGGTACAAACTTAGGACTGAAAGCCAGAAATTCCATGCTCATGATGTGTTTTAGGACAAAGCTTTTACGACCTAGATTCCTAGATTACCTGCATAAGAAATCATCTCTGCAGCTTGTGAGAGTAGGAAGAAGCTAACACAAGTAATGTGCCAACTCTAAAAGATTAAATGAAAGACTACCTCAATGTATGACTTCCAGAATGACTTAGTAAATTCTATTCTTCTACTATTGCTGTAGGTAAAACCTACATGTAAGCACGAAGTACATAAAAAACAGCACCACATGGAGAACATTACAGTTTATCATTCTAGATCAGGACGATATATTTTCAATTTATCATAAGTTAATTCATGTTTCTATTCTAAGGTGCAAGTGTAATAAAAAGAAAAAAGTTCACAATGTAACCAAATGGAGTAACCTACTGTCAACATATTACAAAAAGCCATGAATTTAACATAATTGACAAAAGACCAGATGACTACATACACATAACCTAAATAATATCCTAATGTTTTCAAAATCAAGGTATGATTTTTTTCATTCATCTACATCCTAGATTCAGAAATTGACTTAATATTTACAGAGCACTCTAAAACCAAAATGAGGCCAACTGACATCTGTGCAAGATTCTCACATCTTCCACTACAGCATTACTGGTTTCTATAAGACAGTCTAGGAGAAGAGAAGAATTTAACATTCTCATGGTGTGCCAATTCTCTTTTTCCAGCTTTTCAGAGTATGTCAGAATGTTACACTAGGAGAATCTATTAGCCTTACTTTTAAGCTGAGAAAGAAACAGCATGCTAAGCTAAATTTTAGCTTGACGAAGGTAAGGAGCACACCAGAACCAAGCCAAAGAGTAGAATCACAGGGTATCATTAACATGTCATAGTGCTTGAAATCAGGCTGTTGATAGGCTGTTTAATATGATTTTATGGTATAAAATTATCTGTTAGCTAAACAAGGATGCTACTAAGACAACTACTCACAGTAATAATCAGACTAATAATGGCTCTAAAAATTCAAACTGCTTTGCCTGGGAAAAAGCACCTAGATTCTCTAAAAAAAATCTCTAGGACAGTTACACTGGTGAAGATGTTAGGTTAAATGAATCCATGCCTTCTGGTCTCAATCAGGAAAATACCATAGATCTATGCATGAAACAGGCATTCACAAAGAAGCACCAGGAACTGAACTTAATTGGCTCTTGTGATCCATGAGGACTTGACAAGTCTCTGGCCTCCTGGAAGCTAAATCTGTTTTCTGAAGAGACTTGGATGTCAAAGGCATCCAGTGGAATTAACAAAAAGAAAAATCCAGTCTCCACTGAAAACCTCATTAAAACCCACGATAAAAAATATTAAATGCTCTGCAGGAATCAACCTTGTGCTGGCAAACAGACCGCAGCTCCTGCCGCCAAGTTCTGCAATTTTGTAAGTTCTGTCACAGGAGACAAATATTTCTCTCTTCTCTAATTCCATTTCCTTATTAAAAAGTTACACTATCTTGCAGCTGACAGTCTGGGTATGTTTGGTAAACAGCGTGTCAACAATAAAAGAACTCACACTTGCAGCCCTTGCATTCAATACATTGCATCTGAAAATGCATGCAGTAAATGTAAATAGATGTGATCCCTTTGAGAAATATGAGGAGAGGAGCCCATGTCAAGTTTATATATGCTGACACACTCACACACTTCAATAGGGTGGCAAACCGGTACAATATCAGCACTAATTACCTGAGTATTTGGCACGATATATTGCCCTTTGAAACATGGGCACTAACAATCACCAATAACATTTTAAGTGTTCTTAAAAATTACTGAAAGAGCTAAAACTTTACAATACTTATTAAAAGTCAATTCAAAATGCAGTCTTGCTTGGACTTCAGGAGAAAATGAGAATTCTGGATTTGCTTTTTCTAGTCATTTGTGAGGAAGGAAAACAAGAAAAATGAACAAAGTCAAATGAATTATTAGAGAAGAAAACTTCTGAGAGAAGACTACTGACAAGTATCAAGAAGCTGGGGAAAATCCCATTCTACATGTAAAAAAAAAAAAAAGAAAAATATTTTAAAAAGTAAAAACTAAGGCTGATGTGCCTTGCCTTTTACGTGACTTCATCTGAATCTTCAATATGGAGCATCAATTTCAATTTAGCTACTTTTAAAATGGTTCCCAGTTAGACTGACAGCAAGTGACTGCATCAATAAGTTATTTCAGAGGAGCTCTGACATGCCTGTGTGGCTGCAATAGTTACCAGGGCTTGCTCTTTCCATATTCTCTTTGAAATGGGTTTCCCTTCTAGGAATGGAAATACATAAGCAGACACGTAACATTTTACGAACATCCAAAGTCTTCAGCATAGCTATACTTGTCAATTTTTCCTCCCCTCTCTGAAAGCTGAATTTACACAAGAACCTGAAACTCCTGGGTGTTCTCTATATGACGTAAAAAGTTGATTTTGGATTCTTAGAGAAAATTTCCATTGAATTTTCCCATGTTTATACTTTTTGGATGAATAAAGCAACTGAAAGAACTGTTATATTTTAGAAATCCATTTATAGGAATAGATTGTTTCTTGGTAAGTCAGCATAAGTTTTCATATGTATCTGTAAGCTTTCTGCAATCAAAGAATCTTTTACTTTATATATATATATATAAAGTGATATGTAGAAACTCTTCACCAGAAAACTATCTCATAGGGTTTCTGAGATAATGTTCTTAACAGTAGTGTGATTGCAGTTATAAAGCCAGAATTCCCAGCTTTACATTCCCAGCATAAGCCTTTAAAACTTTTATCTGCACATTTTTTAAATCCCTGGATATGGCTACAGACAGTCCAACAGTGGAGTGAGGGGAATCCTTATAGAGGTCTGAATTCCTTCTCTGATCTGCCTCTAGAGGAGCTTCTTTGTTCCCTCATCCTCCTCAATTAGTTGTTACAGATCAGCTACCAGATCTGCTATCAGACCTGTATTATCTATTTCCAGAATGTAAGACTCTTATTAATTTAAACTGATGGATTTAAGCTGAATATTCACAGTAATGCAATCTTGAGTTGAGTTTTAATGTTACAAACAAATGTCAATTACCCAGATGAGTTTTAAACCAGAGAGTCAAGTTATTTTGCAGCTGGTTCTCTTGAGAAACGTTGCTTAATCACATAGCCAGCTGATCAGCCAAGAATGTTCATTCTATAATTGCAAAATACTGATTCAGGATGAAAAACATCTCTCGTTAGCCACAGTGTCCTTCTATAACTCTAAGTACATCATGTGAACCCATGCAGTCTTCTAAAAACATGAACAGGAGGTGCAGATTATGATCTCATTTACTGACCTCACTAGACACCTATCTTTAAACTTCACATTAATTTTCATTAAGTCCTTGTCTGAATATGTAACTATAAACTAGAGGTTTTAAACTCGCTTTACAACATACACAGATCTGACTGAATATTAAAAAAACCTTTCAGATGTAAACTGGATAATAAGACATTGCATTTCAACTTTCATTGTTATAAGAATGTCTAGAATAGACTGAACTGTGTATTTGTTACTCCTCATTTTGCATGCTGAAATGTTTTTTCTTCTTTGCAAGTTCAGCTCACAGAGGGTGCTGTTTATAAGGGATGCCAGTACATAATGCTTAATACTATACAAGTCACACTCTAGATAGTTCCAAACCAAATGAAGTCACCTGCTTTGCACAGTTGGTTTTGGAGTAATTTATAAAAGGTTTTCATTAGGGAAAAAATGATTTCTGTAGCAGAATGCAGTGGAAGATGACAAAGTATAGGCATTTCTTAAGTAGTGAAGAATCTGTCAAAGGGGACACTCTTTATAGACCTTTCTTCTGAGACCTCTGATGAACGCTGGAATAAGCTAAGTGGTTGGGGAAAATGAGAGACCAAGCGTAAGACACCATGAACACAGCTATTGGAAATTTTCAGTACAGTAAACATCCAACTTGGCTGATGATCTTTCTTCTTAAAAAAGAAAAAGAAAAAAAAAAAGTATGAGATTCTTATGATTCTTATGAGGCAGAAGAAGACTGTAGATGTTTTTCAGCCATCTTTACTTAAGTGAGTCATTAAAACACTTATTTGAAAGTGGTGAGGCAATCCAGCAGGACTAGAAATAAAACAGATTTTTATAAATATCTTACACGTCTCCAAAACTAGTCAGTCATGAATATAAAGCTGACATGTAGTTGAGGAAGCAGCAGACAGCAGAATACAGCCAAGGCTGATTTCAGTAGCTCAAGAATAAATCTGAATACCAAAAGACACGTCAGTTAAAACATTACTTAATATTGTTTAAAACATCATTCATTCATTAGCAGCTGAACTGAAGTGAAAAAACTGTCAAATACCAAATAATGGAATGTCCTATAAACCCAAATATTTTTCAGGCTAAAAGATAAAGGAAGCATTATGTAAGTAGTGTAATTTTCTTGAATTTGCTTATTTTCACTAAGGAAACAAGCACTTTTTTTGAAGAAAAATATCAGACTTTATTCCAGTATTGGCAAATAAAGTCATACTTTTAAGAACATACAATCAGGATGCTCACATAGCACTTGTACCTTTCTCTTTAATCAGATTGTCACTGTCACTGTTTAGAATGCCTGAATATAATATCAGAATAGAAGTGCACTACCCGTATGACAGCTTAATGTGCTTTTTTAAGCAGAATACAGGAAAATCCCTGGGGAATATAGAAACTTTGCACAATGTTATATGTGCTGGTAGTTTTATACTGCAGTTATTTGCTGGGTTGAGAGAATTTAGCTTGCTGTTCTCAAGACTGCACAATACATGTACAACTGCTATTATGCTATTCGTTTGGAAGTGTTTTTGAAAGAATTCTATACTCTGTTCAAAACGAAACGGAAAAAATAAGCTTGTTGTGACATACATTATCTATGTAAAAAACATCCATAAGGTTTTACAGTCCTACTCAATTTTCATTACAGGGTATGCTAGTGAGTGGCTTAATGCATAGTGGAGAACTCAGAAGTTCTAGTTTCCCAGTATGTTTGTGCAAACTGCATGTCTGTAGTGTAACTTGTTTCCAGCTGTACAAATCCATAAATGTATTAGTGATAGAGTGACATGATAGAGTAGTCAGGCATTGGAACGGGTTGCCCAGAGAAGTGGTGGAGTCACCGTCCCCGGGGGTGTTCAAGGAAAGGTTGGACCTGATGCGCAGGGACATGGTTTAGTGGGTGATATTTGTGGTAGGGTGATGGTTGGACCAGATGATCTTTCAACCTTAGTGATTCTATGATTCTAAGGTCTAGGAGTTTAATTTTAATACATATTGTATTAAAAGACTTAGGCCATCTCTCTAAGTCCTCTCCAGACAAAAATTCCACCAAAAGAAAAAAAAAAAAAAAAAAAAAAAAAAAGAAGAAAAGTTGAAATATTTCCTCTCCCCACCTCTACCCCTCATATCACTTTTTCCTGTGTCTTGAGTGTACTTAGCATCTGACCAGAGAATGAAGTTAAGGAGCTGATGGGCTGTTTTTATTACTGTAGCAATCTGCCTCACCAGTTCTGACTGTCAGCAGAACTGTTGTCTAATTGTTTTTTTTGTTTTGTTTTGTTTTTGTTTTGTTTTGTTTTTGTTTTCCTACACAGATGCTCCATGCATCTGGGAAGAAAGTGCAGAGTACAATGTTTGTCTCTGTGATCCAGCATGGGCAGAGGTGCTTTTTGTGCAATATCCTATATGGCAATAGATACCAAAACAAGGAATAATGAGACCAGCTTAGGCAAAGACTTAATTTCCAGACAAGTTTAGGACTCCCTGGAAGGACAATAAAATCACCATGGTGATAATACTGAGGGGAAAAAAGATGACTTCTCTTGCTAGGGGAGGCACCTAAAAGCCACAGATTGTTAAACAGGTTTAAGCAAGCATTCTTGAGGTCTTTTTGAACTTCTTAATGTCTACAGAAGTAGGAATTTTTGTTTTCTGTAAATGGTCAGATGGTCCTGACTCATTCAGTCACAAGGCCAAAATGATTTTTACATTAACAAAAAGAAAACCTTGAAGTCGTAAGTCTTGCTCCTTAAGTATATCCTCCTGAAGACAATGTGAGCAGCCGTTTGTCCCCTGTTGTCCCTAAAGGGGGACCCTATTTGTCCCCCTATATTGCAGAGGTCTTAATTTTGATCAATGCCTTGAATGTAAAAAAGCCTATTTCTGTTAACAGAGCTATACACATACAGCTCATATCTCTCTTCCTTTGCCAGAAAATAGCACAGAATGTTTGAAAGTGTTGTTACATTTTGCATTTGGAGCAAAGATACAGCATCCTTCACACAAGTCTCAGGAACTGTTTTAGACTGAAGCAAAAATATTGCCTTCACTATAGAGATTACCAGCTTCGACAAGCCCCAAAGTCTGAGTGCTTTCTCCCATATACACAAGATCCTCAAACAGCAGCCACTATAAATCTCAAACTCTGTGGGCTGATGTTCAAGAGGCATAAAACAGAAGCAGACAGAAGTTACATCTGCCCTTCTCTCACTCTACTTCCCTGTCACTCTACAAATACAGATACTGTATACAGAATAAAAGCTCTCCCGTAGCCTATAAAAGCACAACTTATTAAGCAGTGAGACAAGTGCCTTAATTATTATTGATTTTTCCTAAGATGTCTTTAGGTACACACATAATGCATCCTATTGTATCATACTATTTTTATATATGTGTGCATAAAACATCTATAATACAAATAAATACGTAAAAGCCAATGCTCTTAATAATGCTAAAACAAATTTAAGACTCAGGACCCATTATTTTATGGTGTTGTAACATGCAGCTAGGATTCCAAGAAAGTCAAATTCGGTGAATGAGATTAAAAACGTACCCATGTTCTAACATAATTAAAACAAGCATTTACCTTCTTAATGCAATACAAATTATTGTTTAATGTAGACTGAAAGTGTAGTTTGATTTATCTCAGTTATTACAGTTTTGGCTTACATTCAGCTATGTTAGGACCCCCCTGCAGAAATCCGCCAAGAAGAAAATAAGATACATTTACTTTTATTTGAAGTATAAACTTACATACCTTGGCCTCCGAAATGCTAAACCATATTGCTGGCAAGCCAGTCCCACAGTGGGAGTATAAACAATAGGCATGAACTTTTCTATGTCAGAAGTCAGCACTTTATAGAAAAGCTTTTCATTTCGATCCTGAAGACTCATTAGTAGAATATATCTGTGGAGAATTAAATATAATTAGATAAGCATCAAGTGAGTATATAAAGTAAATTTAGAAATGGTGTTTAGAAAATAAATTAAAGCTATGTTTGTTCTACAACAGCCTCTTTCTTAGCCTCCTGTATTTATATTCCTTCTTATCTTAATAGCACAACTGTTTCAGACATAAAGGATAATAAACTGGTTGAGGCAGAGAGGAGATGAATCCATCACAAAGCTGACATACTCTACACACTCAGGAAGCTGATCTGGAACTGATACGGGCATAAGAGATTACGGTGCAAGAGAATATTTGGTCTGCAGAACCTAAACCACACATATCAATTGCTCCATCTGAAATGAAATAGGCATTAAAATAAAAATTAAACAAACTTACTCTCTTTCCCACAAAATTCAAACTAGAAATTTTATTTTTTTCTATGCTTTCCTTAATAGAAATTTCTTCCAAACCCAGATGAATATTTCAAATAAATACTTTACCAGAATGCTACAAGACAAAGCTTTCAAAAACAAAGCAGACTCATATGTCTTTTGATGCTGAAGTTTATGCTTGTAATGAAATTTGCATTATTTTATGTCCCAGCAGAAATAAATTCTGGATTGCATTTGAAGAAGTTTTCTATTTATTTCAAAAAAAGTCAATGTAAAAAATCATCAGAAAAATGAGAGTGAAAAATGTTCATGCTTAGCTTGATCTGCTTTTGACTACCATCACCCTAATATTGAATAAATATTCAGCTGCTCCAAGAGCCCAGCCAGGAAGCCAAATTTCAACACCGAGTACGACACTGCAGATGATATGAGTCTACATATCCAGTGACTTCAAGTTACACTGGTTTACTCAGGTACAAGCCTGGTCACTTCATCAACACTTGATAGTTTGGAATTTGATAAGCCTAAACAGGTTAGCAAATTTGCAATTATTTTATCAAAGCTTAGCTTTGTCCATTAGGTAGACAAGTTTTAACCAGTCCTATACAAAAGGGCAGTGCAACCCCTTTGGCAACTGGAGACTGCAACGAGGTGGCAGGAGTGAGAGACAAACCAGTGTCCCTCCCCGGGTTACTCAGGGTGCCTTTAAGGGCATCTTAGCCCCTACCCAGATAAAGATTTTGAAACCAAAGAGTTGAACATGTACTCTAAATATCAGCATTGTGAGACATCCCGAACCACCTTCCCTTATAGATGTAAGTTTTGAATGTTCTCCAAGGTTCAGTTATACCCTGCACTTGAAGTTCTCAGCTCCAAATACATATAGAACAATTTTCCCTCACACTATTACATTGCCCTGCAACCTTTAATTTTCCTAGCACTTTGTCATGGTATGGCATGTCTTTCAATACCCTTGTTATCCTGGAGCATTTTTCTTTATTATTAAAACCTTTCAACTGAGAATGATTATCCCAGCACTTCCCTTGAAACACAAGCTCCTTCACATATAATTGTAAATACATTTGAGGGCATTCATTTTGTTTCTAGAGCATCTCAAAAGTGATGTTAGAGACTATCAAGCGTACTCAGGACTGCTCTATACCAGAGACTGCAAGCACTCAGAAAAACCAGATGATTAGGTTTTGAAGCAGCTGCCAATATATTTTCTCTCTTTTTTCCTACTTTTATTTAGAATGAGAAGCAGCTACTTAAAGCATTAAAATACCCTTTCATTATTATTTCTTATTACTCAGAGCAATCCTGAATTGCAAATGCAACTGTAAATTGTATAGAAATCTTTGAGAGAAAAAAACTAAAAGTTAAAAAACAAACAAACAAACAAAAAAAGCAACAAAAAACTTCTTCAAGGGCTTCAATTCTAAAAACTATTACCTAAAACTCTCCATTTTGGCATTTTGGTTTACTGTTCTGAAGCATTAAATTGGATTTTTATTTTCATATTGATATTTGTCATGGCATTTTTATACTCAGGATATAGTAAAAGAATTGTGAAGATAACAATGGTATAATGACTATCATCATATTTTAAAGTATTAAATATTTGGCCATATCCAAATCAGCATAAGAAATATTACTGTAAGGTGACAAATATTTCTAGAGAACAGTTTTGATCAGAAGGTTAATTTTCAGTGGCAGGTATAAAATACTTCTCCAAATTCATACAAAGCTTTCTTAGGACTATCAACTTTCTCAAAAATTCCTTCTTGAGAAGAAAGATCCCTCGACCTCAATGTGGTGTTGGTTATAAGGCATTAGGCAACAACTATGCATCCTGTAGCAGCATCCAAGTAATCTACAGAATTAAAACCATGAAGTAGTTTTCAGCATTGTGTTTTAAAAAAGATACATTTAAAATGCAGCATTTCATGGAATCTTTTACTAAAGCCCACATTTAATTGAAAGCAGTGAAAACAAGCAATAAAACACTGAGAACAATCATTTGTGCTATAAAAAGGGAGAAAAATATTATCTGTTCTCAGACTAGGAGTCTTGAATGAAGATTTCAGGGAAAATGTTCAGAAGAGGAAAACCAAGAACTGGCGAGAAAGACAGCAGGGACTGCCAGGCATTCAAATTTCAGTATGTCACTTTGCCCCCTTGCCTTTCCTTCACCTAAGAACTTTTAATGTTAGACTGCTATTGCAAGGGGGATTACAGTAGCAACAGAAGGATATAAACCAAATATTATCCAAAAAGAAAACTGATATAACTACTGGAAAATTGCAAATAATTTCTTAGAATAATTCTCCCTACATTTGCCCTCCTGGCCTGCATTTTACATGGCAAAATGGAACATTGTAACTAAAAACAACCAGCATTTGTTTGCTCTTGTCTTGCAAGACATGAGAGGAAATGAAAGAAACTGGGAGGAAATGCTATTATTTCTAATAATAGCTTGCAAAACTTGTATAACTTGTATAAGACACATCCATTACTTTGAATATTCAGTGTCTGTAGAGAAGCATTTAAAACAGCAAACTTAAAGAAAAAAGTTACACAGCATTCTCAGGAAAACATGATCTCATGGCACCTTGCCTGATGTTCACCTGTCAGTAAAATATTTTACCAATGTAACTGTTTGAAGAAAGAAAAACTCATATAGAAGAGATGTCTGTCTGAGGGGCAAAGACTTCAGTGCCAATACAGAGCAAAACTAAAGACAATTAGGAACATACGGGGAGAAAAAAATCAAATTACTTGCAGAATTCATTGCAGCTTTTCCAAATTAAGTTAGAGGAACAGAATTATTTTCTGTTATTGGCGTCCTTTTTGCCAAGCATACCAGGCAATATATTTGCTGCTGTTTCACATTCATTTTGTGTATGAACTCGTGGTATTTCAGAGCACAGCAATTCCACGCTGCAAGTCAGTAAAGAAGTTTCAGCCATGCTAAAACATGCAATGCCATGGTACTGTGAGCTCTGCTGTATGAACTTGCACACATCCCCTTTCCAATCAATGCCAGGGCAAGCGACAATCCTGCTGGTGTACAGTGCTGTCTTACCCAGCACCAATGTCTCATCAGATGATAGATACCCTTCTAAGGTACGTGGTAGTCTCATCCATGCTGTTTCCAAATGCTCAGACCTAATCTTTTGTATTGGTACATATAACACATTGATACACACCCACCTACACCCAAACCCAGTTCTAGGAGGAAAACAACAGCTTCCCCTTCTCTCTTTTCAGTCACTGCTCTTATGGGAAGGAAGTCGAGATGCTTGTTGGAAAGAATGTTTATTCCTAGAATTAGTACCTTCACCCTCACTAGAAGGCTGTAGGTGCATGCTCTTACACGAGATTGTCCTTGAGCACCTTCCTGCCTAGGGAACGCTGAGATTTTCTTTCAATTTCCAGTTAAAATAGTCAGTGTCGCCTGACAGTCTCCATCAGTGAGAGGATTCAAGCAGTAAAAGGAGCAGGATCACTTTCCTTTCCCTCTTTAAAATATTTCAACACGAGTGTGAGTACAGGCGACCAGAGTTCACATACAGCCTTGAAGGACGGTGTTTGTTTTAATTCAAAAAATGACTCTGAGCTCATACACATGTAGTGCACATGTTCGTAGAGCAGGGTGTCTACAGACACTCTCCAATAAATTTTTTCAGACACTTGACTTATAAACACAGCTGCAAATCACATTTTTCATGCACAAGTTTTTCACACTCAATTCACACAAGCATTTTAGCTCTGAAAAGGAGCCCAAGATGTCACAGTTCATAATCTTTAAAGGAAGTGTCTCCTGCATGCAGATGTTACCACATCTGTCAATCAGTTTTCTTAAATGTACACCTACACATGTAACACACAACTGATTTTATTTTGCTAAAAAAAATGCAGAAAACAACACAACAATATAAACAATATTTCTTTATCAAAATACAGCATGACATGAAGAGTCGACTTAGGCCTGCTGGGTTTTCATAAATAATACAAATATGATTTCTTAAAGAAACAATTTCATTTTGGGGTGACTTCTGGATTGCAAATTTTAAGTGCTTAAGGGCCAACTTCATTAAATTTACACAAATTTACATTGATCCAAAATTACCCTCGAATGCTTATTACTTAAGTGCTATGGATCTGAGTTATAAAATGATAGAATGGCTGAGGCAACAAAGCACCTCTGGAGATTGCCAAGTCCACTCGTGCTCCAAGCAGTGCCAGTGAGAGCAGCTTGCCCTGAACTGTGTCCACTTGGATTCTGATTGTCTCCAAGGATGGAGACTCCACAGTCTCACTGTTCCCATATTTGTCCACCCTCACAGTGAAAAAAAGGTGATTCTTCTTGTGTTTAAATGGAATTTCAAGTATTTATGCCCATCACTTCCTGTCCTGTCACTGGATACCCCTGAGAAGAGCCTGGTGCCATCTGTGCTCCCTCCTGTCAGGTATTTATACACATATACCAGATCGTCCCTGAGCCTTTTATCAACCTGAACTAAAAGAGCCCAGGTCCAGGCATGGGCATGCAATAATCTGTATAATTATGCAGTAATAATTTCCAGGCTGATTTTGACCCAGGCCCCGGGCACATTTTATTGCCACAGGCCAAAGAACCCCAGCCAGCAGCTTTTGTGAGCACACTGCTGGGGCGAGGAGGGAAGAGGTGAGGTGTTACATGGGGGCTGTATGCAGAGGAACCATGCTGAGCCAAGCCCTGTGGCACCAAGCAGTCCCCAACCCAGTTTATCTACCAGTATAAATGTGGCCACACTGCTTCTTCAGACTATAAGGGGAATAACTCGATCAAAAATCATGGTTGAGAAAATGCCACTTATGTGCTGCAGAATACAACTTGATAATAAATACAACTTTTTTTTTTAATGTCAATTATGAAAGTCTATTAAAGTATTTTGGCTAGCAATCACATTAATGAGAAAAAAAGCCTGGCTTTTAATACTCTGACGTTATTTTTATGAACATTAAGACTTACTAGTTTTCTCAGCTGAAGCATTTTGCTAAAATCCTATTAAAAACAATAAATTTGTACTTCAAAGCCATAGAGTACAATATACCCTTTACACCAAAAAAAAAAAAAGAGGTTTTATACTAAATGTATGGATGTAACCTTGTACAGTTTTTGCTTCTCTGGTGACAGGACCAGGAAAGAAGTATCTTTCTTATCCAAGTATTTACTTCAAAAATAAAAACTGCAAAAGACTCATAGGTGGGAAATAATGATAATGAATATTTGTTGAATTAATCATATTCAGGCATTAAGCTTATCAGAGTAAGATAAATTTGGAAAAAAAAAAAAAAAGTAAAAAAAAAAAAAAGTAAAGACTTTTATTTATTTCTAAATATACTTATATTTAATTAAACTTGTATATTATTGGTGTACATTGTATATGGATTAAGTGTAGTTTTTAGAAAATACATCTTCCCTCTCCTACCCCCCAGTCAGACAGATTTTTCTTTCCTTTCTTTCAGTATTATAAAGCAAGCTTTCTGCAAAGTATTCCTACAATCATGGAAGATGCCAATTTCTTTTCCTGATGATTCCCACTGCATTCAAAAGTTCAGTATATTGTGTTTTCCTGTGGTTCAAATGGCACAGCATTTAAACGTCCATTAATCTAGCATTTAAAAATGATTTGATTTTTTTTTCTTTTCCCACAGAATTTTTTCATTTTGGCAAAGAGCTATTTAAATACCCCAAATTTTTGGCTGGAAAACAAAGAATTAAAATTTGGATATACTACTAATCTCCTCTTGAATTTCACATTGTTAGATTTGTGACTTTCAATCTGTGATGATTTGAGGAGGACAGACACTTTTTTCCTGTGACCTGAACTAGGAGCAGAAGTTCCTTTCAGGCTAAGAAACACATGCAGAAATAGCATAAAAGGCTTTTCTCCCTACTTTTAAGTTACAAGTGAATAGAAAATACAGCAATCCTAGCAGAAACAAACAGCTGAAACAGTCATAAAGTCTTACATGCATTGTCCTGGAATTAAGAGACTTCTTCATGGCAGAGTTACAGAGGAGATGGGGACAGAAAGACAGAGGAAGTTTTGTACTGTGGTAATGAACATGGTTAAAGGAGGTGTCTCCATGAGAATTTATGTTATGCTACATGCATGGACTCAGACTAAATCACCTCAGCCTGGGAAGTCACTACTCTGTGATTTTTGATCCTGCTCTCCCTGAGATCTCTGGAGACCAGCTAATATAGAAAAGATACCATAACCATGAACTCTTCACTAATAAAGAAGGCCGTGCTCCTAGTATCCTGACTGTGAAAAACAAAGGTTTTTGGAACTTTAAATGATCAGAAAGCCTTGGCACCAACAGACAGATACCTAAAAGCCATTTGTTGTATAAAGATAGCAAAACAAACTAAAGCAGAGAAAAGCAAGGCATATAAAAAATAGAAGAATACTGCTTTGTTCTGTGGGCTATGTAACACTCAGAAATAAAACCATGTGAGTATTCATAAATATTAAGAGTCTTCCCCAGCTTTTTACTTTAAAAATATGTATTATGTAATAATTTTATAATATTTCATGTATTTTAAATTATTTTAATGCATGTATCCATATACATATAAATACATTACTGAGTTTTTAGTTTCTCATCAGGTCATTTGCCTCTATTGACCTTGGTTGACATTTGATTATAGAAGCAATAAATTAATGTAAACATCACTAGAATATTAAAATTTAGAATTAGGAGTTGATTTTTTGAAGAAAGCATTCTAGAAAAGCTAAGAACCAAGCTGTATGTTATATATTTAACTTAATGATTTTCAATTGTTACCAACTACAGCTCTAAAAAAAAATTTCAACTGAGCTACCATCAAAGAAATAAAAAAAGGAGTCATAGTTTGATTTTACCTGTCTAGGTCGGATGTCAGTCTTTCAAAATTCTTAAGAATACTGAAAACCTGGACATCTTGACCAAGAAAGCAAGGTGGCAGTAGTCCATGAATATTCAACTGTTGCCTCTCTTCCAAGGTAAAAGCCATGCCCTGCAATAAACAGATATATAAAAACAGAGATAAAGATACTTATCTATATAATATACCTTTCAATTCCTCAGCAAAATGTAACACAGGTGAAGTCAGCATCAGAAAAAAATGAACTATTTAATACTAAACAGAATTAAAAATCATGAAATGATTTGGGGAAACATTTTAATTCAGGAAAAGGGAATAGTCCTGTACAGTTCAATATTTCCATCCTACAGAATTAGTTAAGGTCTTCCAACACCACAACAGTATTCCCTGCAAAGTAATTAAGCTACAGCTGAAGTGGAGAGGTTGCAGTCCATGGGCTTTGAAAGGTAAATGAATCAAACACTTGTTTGGTTGTCTTCTAAATACAAAGCATGGATAATGTTCATTTCAGTGTAAGCATTAAACTCTTAATGTGTGAAAATGTTTCAAGATCTGGGTTATGTCAGATGCTCATGTGATATTTTATAACAAAATGTTGTAGTACAATAAAGTCATCACTACCAGCTTATAGTCAGAGGCTGATCCAGCACCCAGTGAAGTCAGTCAGCAGAAACATGGCCATATTGAGTTCAGTGCAAATTCTGATTCAATTCTGTTTTGTTTTTCAAATTCACATTCAGTTACAGCAAGAAATACCTTGGTAAAGACTCATTGGATTTCTTTGTAGCAACCAGAAAAGACATTTAGAAATGCTTAGTACACTAAGAGGACAGTCATAAAAACACTTAAATACTTATATCCAGATTGCAGATTGGTATATTGCCAAAGAGCTGCCAAAAATCTGCTTTTTAATGAGGTCTGTTTTTCTAAAACATCTTCAGAAATTACTCAAGCTACTGAAAGAAATTGAATGTCTTTATAGCAGAAACATGATAATGAGTGTAGTACACCAGTACCAAGCATCCTAACTGCTGAGGTTTCCTTTGCTATGGTAACTGCAGCCAGTCAGGACTGTTGGATGAACTCTGGTTTTTGATAGTTTTAGGGGATAAAAATGAATGTGAGAGGACTTTCATACATACAGATGAGTGGTTGGAGAGCTGCCAGGCAGAGAAGGACCTGGGAGTGATGGTTGACAGTCGGCTGAATATGAGCCAGCAGTGTGCTCAGGTGGCCAAGAAGGCCAACAGCATCCTGGCCTGTATAAGAAGCAGTGTGACCAGCAGGGCTAGGGAGGTGATTGTCCCCCTGTACTCGGCTCTGGTGAGGCCGCACCTCGAATACTGTGTTCACTTTTGGGCCCCTCGCTACAAGAAGGACATCGAGGTGCTTGAGCGAGTTCAGAGAAGAGCGACGAAGCTGGTGAGGGGCCTGGAGAACAAGTCCTACGAGGAGCGGCTGAGGGAGCTGGGATTGTTCAGCCTGGAGAAAAGGAGGCTCAGGGGTGACCTTATCGCTCTCTACAGGTACCTCAAAGGAGGCTGTAGCGAGGTGGCGGTTGGTCTGTTCTCCCACGTGCCTGGTGACAGGACGAGGGGGAATGGGCTTAAGTTGCGCCAGGGGAATTTTAGGTTGGATCTTAGGAAGAACTTCTTTACCGAAAGGGTTGTTAGACATTGGAACGGGCTGCCCAGGGAAGTGGTGGAGTCCCCATCCCTGGAGGTCTTTAAAAGACGTTTAGATGTAGAGCTTAGGGATATGGTTTAGTGGGGACTGTTAGTGTTAGGTCAGAGGTTGGACTCGATGATCTTGAGGTCTCTTCCAACCTAGAAATTCTGTGATTCTGTGATTCTGTGATATATGACCTATCAGATCTATGCATTTGTTTCACACTATAACTACTATGTGTGTCTGCGCCAACATGTTGCCCAATTCCCTTACTGTTGTGCCTGCACTACTGGCATCCCTGAACCAGGACTGGCAGTTCTGCAGGTGTCTTTGAGGTCCCTTTTAGGTTAGCACCAGAAATGTCTATAATGTAGTCTCTGTAATATTCTTATAATACAGCTTAAAAATATTCAGAAGTTAATGTACTAGAAGTTGGATAGCATTTATTATTCTGCCAAGAGGTATATACATATAAAAGTAAACAAGCCTTTAGATAGTTGCCTAATCTTCTACACATGTTGTACAATCCATACTTTGTTTCTTACAAGAAAAAAAAAAATATTCAAGAAAACATCTTAGGTATGTTCATGGGACAAAAGAGGGAAAAATGGTAATGTAATGTTTCTGCATTCACTCTCCTATGGAAAATAAATGCTACTATGATACCTTCATATCTACCTCTATAAATATACTTTTAAATTTTATTTGTTCATTTCACCCTTAGAATTAGCTAGGTGAACTAATGATGAAAAAAAACCTGGTGAGACGAGTACAAATACAAAAGGCATAATTCAGTGTACCTTTGCACTACCCATGTCATTTCAAGACAACAAATTCACAGTCCTTTACACAATGCCTTTACTGCCTTTTGCACAACAACTAGTGATACAACGTGATACGTTGATATTGGATAGTTTGATTAGACAGCCAAGCTTTCATTTTCAGAAGTACGTAGAGAAATTATTCTTACAGAAAATAATATACTATAAGATCTTTCTGTCTCTTACTACCCTACTCTTCTTACACTAATTTTCACTGACAAGCAGGAGTTGGACTCAATGATCCTTGTGGGTACCTTCCAACTCAGGATATTCTGTGATTCTATGATTAAGAAATTGTCATTGGTGCTTGGAAAAACAAAAACAAAAACAAAAGAAAACAAACAAACAAACAAACAAAAAAACTACAACAATCTTACCATACTGTCTGCACTAAAATGCCATTAACCGAATTGTTACCCCTAAGTGAAATGATAGACTCAGAAAAAGGAAAAGAAAAAATTAATGATGAACACCAAACAATTCTGGATCTATTGAACACGCTCCTTCCACACACACAAATGGAATGAAACCAAGTTTAATAAAGGCCAATGACAGTTCTGCTACAGTTTCCCATGCATGCAGGATTTCAAAGGCTTCAAAAGTGTACACAAGCCTTGTTTTTTCTTGACTCTATATGAATTTTCCATGGTCCTGTATGTGTCTTCAGCTGCTATTGCATTTTTAAAGACCAACAAAGAAGTGAGTCAACACTCCTCAAGAGTTTCAAAGTTTCAAAGCTGATCCTTCTACCCTCAGTAGATGTCTTTACCCCCCATAAACACATAAAAGCTGCGCATGTGTGCTCATGCACGCACACACACTTCAGCGTCAGTTCCGAATGGTTGGACTTTAGAGAGCTGCATGGTTTCGGTGGATCAGTGTGGACAAAAAAGCAGCAAGCCAATTATTCTCTGCATCTCCCCTATTTCTGAAAGAGAAGTTTTCTGAAAGAAAAATTCAGAAAGTTTGTGTTTGCCTTCACTGTTAGGAATCAGATAAGGACTTTAATTACTACTATAGGATTTGTGGTCCTGCTGGAAACTACATCTTATTTTAATACAGACACAAGAAAAGTTACTGCATCTTGCCAAGGGGAATTTTTTAAAACATATTTTGTCTTGGAATATCATATTTTCCACATGTTGCTACAGCTCCTACAGAAAGTGTTAATTTATTTTGGGCAGTACTGCAAAAGCACAAGACCCATCTACACCTACTCTGCTATACATCGTTTTAAAACTCTTTACTTGGATACTCTTCTTTGGCACAGACATTATAATTTTTTCAAATTTATAAAATGAGTATTAGTTCCTTTTTTCTCAGATACTATATATGCTCATAAGAAAATAACTGATTGAAACACACTGCATGACGATTTAATGAGAAAACCATTTCATGTAACAAATGTACTCTATTTATTTCATCTGCTTATAATAGGAGGAGATAGACTACATAAATTTTGTGGTTTATGACTAGATTTCTTGCCCTAGCTTTTCTCGTTCACTTTTCTATCTCAGAATTGTTATTTTTTAATGATTAAAGTGTTGTTTCCCAGCCATCCAGCAGAGAGTGCTCTAAGTTCAGCTTGCTTTACATGTTACATCGGCTTCCAGAGAGCTGATCTTGCACACACCTGGATAGGGCAGACTTCCATCTTCTAAAGCTCAACTATAATAAAAGATATGGACATTTTTATTTTGCATTCTTTATTATAAATAATTTGCCGAAGAAGAACAATTTAAGAGCAACATAAGATCAAGAAACTCCATCTCTAAGCATTAACCTTTACAAAATTGTGCTGCTTGCATTAATTGCTTTGTGCCTTCAAAAGGTAACAGTGATCAGAAGTAGAGTTATTTTTAAATATCCCAAGTAAGAGTTTTCAAGTCTTATAAAGGGTTTTGCTTCATACACATCTTTTTGTGTTCTGGTTTTGGTAACACCATAAGTTGTTCTTCAACCATCTAATTATCTTTCTCACTAACCATTTGGTGAAACTGGTCTTTTTAAAATAACTTTTTGATCCTTAAACACAACTTCCTACTCCTATTCTCAGTTGTAGAGAAAGGTTTCTGAGTCTTTCATTTTCACTGCAAATATATTTAATTATGAATTCATCTCTCCATTTGCAATGTTGTAAAGTTGCATACTAGTAGCAATGATTTATACTACTACACATTGTTCAGTATTATTTTTTTATTTAAGCTTTATGAGTTTATTAACTTATATCTTAAACATAATGTCCTCTGCCCAGCCTCTCCCCTTTCCCTCTGAAACCCCCATTACAAGGTTATTTTAGTGGACACACACGTCAATCTTCTTGTTCAATTGCACTCCTGGAAAGTCATAAAACAGGACAAACAGCAAAATACCATTTTATGTTGGATAGTTTTTTGCACTGGCTTTCAACCAAACTCTCAAGACATTCTTCAGAAGACAGAGAGCACATTTAAAATATTTCAAGAGCTATCTCTGTCCTAGTTCACAGCCAGCAAACAGACAAATCCTATGTCTAACTACAAGTTGGATTGCAAAGATTATATAAACTTCTTAAGAAAAAGACAGTGCACCAAAGTCATGTGTGCATGCTGTCCATGAGCTAATCAGATTCAGCTTCAATAAATGGTAGCTAGAACCATCTCCACACAACATTCATTGTGGGGATCCTGCTTCAGTTTTTTTTTTTTAAGACCTAGCCCTCTTTTGTTCTAATAGGCCCAAATGTCCATGTTTAGGGACCTGTACTCATTCAGAAAAAAATCTTATCTTCTTCTGTAAGCCTCAAAGCATGTATGTGACACAGCTCCTGGCATGAGAGCACACAGGGGAACGCCGTCTTAGAAGACAAAACCATGTTCACATCCATATTCCCAGATTTGGTGACTCTCCTCAGCTTCTGGTAGGAGAAGACCAAGCCCAGTAAGACTTAAAGTCATCCCCGAGCCTCAGAAGACAACCTGCAACACCAACATCCATACTCAAGTGCCAGCATGTATATTTGAGCAGAATGGATCTGTGCAGGAGGGGAGGAAGAAATGAAAACAAAAAGGTATAGGAAGAAAGTGTATCTAGAAGTGCCATCTGTTCTAGAAGAAAAAAATGTAGATTGCTGATCTAAGATACTACCAGAGAAATATCACAGTCTCTAATATATTTTGCTAACAGACAATGAGCAACATCATTGTCTCAGAGCTCACCAAAAAGTAAAAACCTCACCATTAAAAGCTCATTCTGTATATCTAGATCATAAGAGTGAACCGATTTCAACAGTATCTGGAAAGAACCACCCAAATCTGAGGGACACAGATATGCACAACATCTGTGCCTGTGGCTGGAAGGAGGAGAGCTGGCTCCAAGCCACCTCCTGCAGCCTCCCGCTGGAAGAGCCGGTAACTGAGCAGAGCACAAGCGCTCTGGCAGAGAAAGCACAGAGAAAGCCCACAGCTGCCTGAAACACAGGTCTGCAAAAAGATCTGAATCACTTCTTTGAACAAATAGGCTTACAGAACCCTGTAATTCCATATTCTCTTAAAAAGAAAGTGAGAAGAACGCTTCTGAGAAGAGTTTTTGCATCAAGATTTCCCAAGTATGCTCTGTTGGTTGCCAGTCCCACACCTTCCCATGCTGCTCACACCATTTTATGCACAAGGTTGTCTCCATGAGAAGCTCAACAGAATGTGACACAGTCCTTAGGAAAACGTGATCTTTGGTACGAATAACTGTTTGCAAGCAAACCTTTTTGCACTTCAAGCTCTTGCCTTTCATAACTTCGGCTCCTTGTACCACTGTAGTGCTGTTAGGGAGGAATCCAAGTCAAAGCAAATAAAACAATTTTCTTTTGCTTTATTTTAAGGAAGACTTCTTCGGCTGAGAAAACAGCAAAACATACGTATAGTCCTGCTAGGTATGGGCTATGTGAAAACTGTAGGGCACATAAAATATCATAAGCCACTTTAAAATGAGAGCATTAAAAAAAAACATTCTGCAAAATGTTATATGTTCAAAGAAAGGTTTATTAAAATATTCATAGAAATATGGCACACATGAATTTTCAAGTGCTTAAAGCTACATTTAAGAGTGTAACGATCTGCAAATCCCTTTGAGATATTTCATATTATTTACATTAAAAAAAAAAATACCTTATGAGCAGATACAAATGCAGTTTTACAAGCTTTCCCCCTCTACTTTGCACTTCAGAGAAAAAAGATAAATACTCTAAATCCTCCATACGTAACACCTGTTTAAAGGCACAGCACGCCAGGGATCAGATAGAATAATTACTCTGGGTATGCACTGAATAATAAACTCATTCTGTTAAAAACAAATGTGGTTCATGGCAAGGCATTTGGGTCTGACCATTATGTATGGCTGAAGATGTTCCTGCTAGCTTCTTTCACCATTCTGGTCATGACTGCCAGAAAATGTTACGAGCACAGGCAATGACTGCAGATATCTGAGTCAATTCCTCCCAACAGAGGCTGAGGCCAGACTGGTTGCGAAGTGTCCTTGTAGCTAAGTAAAGGGAAAAGTCTTTCTAATGCTGCAAATTCAAGCAAGTTTTCTGTTATCAGGGATCTTCTTTTAGACCTCCAGGAAAAAAATATATATATACCCTTGCTAAATACCTATTTACATTCACTTTGAGATCTACAATTCTTTTTAGGACCTGTTGTTAAAAATATATGCAAAATAAGGGCTTCAATAGCTGTATCCCATTTTGATAAAGAAAATTCAGAATTATTAAAATTTTAGTGAATAAAAATAATCCTTTGAGATGGTTCTAATGAAGGCAAGCTGCTAAGAGGAAAGTATATGATCACCAGCAGAAAGTTACTGCAGCTTGAAGAAGTGCAGCATGGAGCTCAGACATGAATGCTGACCAGGAAAATACAAACTTTGGGTCATGGCCCCCAGATAACCCAGACAGAAACAAGCTCAATGAATTTTCAGAAACAAAAATCTGTAAGCATTTGTAATGCAGCCAGTATCTAAGCTAGTATTAAACTGCAGGTAGGAAAGGCACTGACAAAACAGGACTTCTATCTTTCAAAAAAGAGCATCTATCTTCTCCCAAAACTATGCACAGATTCCCACCAGGGCATTTAGTCAGGCACACACAGACCTACTTTCTGACAGCTGGCATTCATAATTCCTCAGTTCAAGGGTCAGAACAGAACCAATACAGCATATTGCACATACAATTTCTTAAGGAGTTAAGGAAAGCTGGGAGACCTGAAGTACATTCACATTCTATGTCCCCAGGATTTTCAAAAGCAAACTTAAAAAATCATGTCACCAAGGGAAACTGAAACAAAAGTCACAAACAGCTTCCAACAAATAAAGCATGTAAAAATACAGTAGCTAATAAACACACCCAGGGACTTAAGACTCAAAACAAATGCAGATGGCCAGAAGGAGATCAGACTCCTCTTGGCAAACTCGTCATGGGAATGTGTGGGCAGCTTGGCAGGGAGCTGATAATGGTGATTGCATACGAGCATGATTCAGTCCAACACGTTAGAAATGACACATCTTGGCATTCTTATTTTGGCAATCTTCCTTCAGTCTATTGTAAACAATTATCTGAAAGTAAGGAAGCAAAACTATTTTAAGGAAGTTTGTGTGTACTTGTTTTATTATACACATATATAAACAGTAACATCTTTTTGCATTGCATAATCTCTCCTCACCTTAAATTTGAGGTGGCTGCATTACACAAACTGCAGACAGTAATAAGCTGAACAGCAAAACAAGTCATCAAGTCAATACTGTATAAAAAATACGTAGCCTGCTGTGGTATAATGTAGGATGGGACTGAGTTAGACACTAAATTTAGATATTTCTATGCAAACGAGGTACCTATCCCCTCATTGTGTGAATAGGATATATAGTATTGGTTAAAGAATGATTCAGCTCACCCTAGAATAGACACCTTGCAGTCAGTAATCCAAAATGCTCCCTAATCTCCTGTGACTGTATTGGCTACAGTCTGAATTCAGTTATGCACACATAAACACCTATCATCACCTGGGAGGCCCTGACATATTGGAGAAATCAACACAGGATAACCCATTAAGGCAATGATATCAGCTACAAAATAACTGCATAGGAGACTTGGGAGACTTGTACTGCAACAGGTAAAAGCCAGACACAACACCAGGAATAATACTCCTGCATATCTCAAGTGGAACTAGTTGCCTGAATGTGGGCCACTACACCAAGCCCCAAATATCCTTTTGACTCCCCAGTCCATGTGTTGCACTAAAATCACCTTACTCTAAATCCTTCATTTTATTATAGGGACATTTAAACTCAAACACAATATTTGCTAGGGCTGTATTTGTATGCTTTCAATCAGAGCTGGGTGCCCTAAAAGCAGATTTCATGTAATTTTAAAGCCAGAAGCTCATTTACAAAAGGCAATAGACAAGGGAACAGAAACCCCCAGCTCCCCACCTCCCAAACCCACAGATGTTTACAGCATTCCTCCAGCACCTGCAACTGAGATAATTAAGATGCTAAGGGACAGTTGTGTTAGAGAAGGATCTGCAGAGATACCTACCCCATTACTTTTAATGTCAGAATACGAACGCTGCAGTTTAGCACATTGCTACACAGTAATTACATTTCAGCATGAACAATAATTTTTTTTTTTTTTTTTTTTGTCCTTGGCTATTTCTGAGCCACTTTTGTTAGTGTAAAATTAACTTGAGTATATCTACCCTGAGAGATGGATCGATGCCTTGTTAAAAAAGCTCTGCATATGGGAACCATTCTGAAAAAAAAGAAAACAACACCTTGTAATATCACCTGCAAACTTGCTGAGCGAGTTCTTACCACAGATGTCAATTTTCAACACAGTTTACCTACACTATAGATTATAAACACGGGTTGTAGGCAACTTCAGAGCTCTGATCCCCTTGGTATAAATTAATCTTCTTAATTACTACTTTTGTCAATATCATCTATCTTCTACAGATGCATCACTGAATAGTTGTAAATTTGGATAATTTATAGCTACAGAATTAAAATTTAATGCATGATAGTGTTTTCTAAATAAAGATGACACTAGTTTTTACCAGACCTTATCTGAAATTCTCATTCTACTTAAAAATTAACTCCCTTGTACAGTAGATGCTGTAAGCCAGTACTGGTATAGTTCTAATCAAGGATGCCTGCAATGTTATCGGTGGAATAACAAACAAGGTATCTTTATTTATGATGGAAATTTAGATAATATCAGCTGACATGTGACATGTATTGCTAACCAGAATGACTTCAAATGAAATGTCAAATAAAAGTCTTTAAATGTACTATTTTTTACTAATAAAGGACAATCTCCAAGTGTGCAGTACCCAGCATGGAATATTTACAAGTGCAAAATCAGATATTATTTGAGAGGCAGTCAGATTTCCATGTAGGTTGATGAGGAATTTCAGTGACTGCCAAAAATTCCATCTGTTTAAAATATCCACTTATCCAAATACAGGTTAGTAAGCCCTGAAATCCTGAGGGGATTTGATAAAACTGATATGCTTAGCAGACTTTATTGTTGCCTTTCAGAGACTAAACAGATTACCAACTACTGTATTCTGTGCTTCTCACAGGGCTAAATAACAAGTTTCTCTTCAGCAGCATAAGCAACAATTAATACAAATAAATATTTTAAATATTATAGTACAGAGTTGCCACAACAGTAAAATGGAAATCTAGAGGAACAGTCTAAAATAATCTGATGCAAAAGGAAGCAAGCAGGAAGAAACAGTAGCTGGCATGTTTCTGCAGAACAAATGCAGAGGAGGTACAGACCTGATGTCGGGTTAGTTGGCAATTCGAAATTATACTTTGTAAGCATCTTCCTCATTACGGCAACACAAAAAGAAGCAAGAAGTGAGGAAGACCGAAGACTAGCCAGCGTGAAGACCTAAAGATATTAGACCCAAATACTGAGGGAACCAAACATGCTGAACTTAACTGATGTAGATTCTTAGATGACTAATGTGCAGCATACTGTTTCTACTCGAATCCTACATAGACCATGGAGAAAGAATGAACTGACCTCTAGGAGGTACCCATTTCTCTTTTTTGGACTAAAAGAAATATCAACAACTATTTCAGACTGAATACTTTCCAGTGTCATAGGCAACCCAGGATTTCTATTACCACAGTCTATCATCTCCAAGTCTTTTTGGTCATATGCAATCAAAGCGTATGTTGCATGCATATCAGTCATTTTTCCATTTTGCACATTGCAACTTATTTTTCATTTTATCATCTCAGTCTAAGAGCTGGAAATATATAAATTAATGAAAATAGCAAAGATTACCCAAGCCCTTTGTCTGGGGAGCTTGCTTCATTCAATCTTGGCACTTGTTCTCAGAATCCAGCAGTACATTGAAACCAAACTTACTCTCTGAGGCACCTGTTTTATAAGCACAGACTTAATCCAGCAGGTAGTTAATTTGTCTTTTTTGCCAAAAAAAATCAGTGTTCTATTTGCAATACTTACTTTTAAGTAAAAATCATTCTCTGCTTGCTGAGAAGTCTCTGAAAACTCATTTTATCATGAAGAAAGTGTGAGAGCCTTTATTGGCAAGTTAATATCTTTCTTTAATGTACCTTGACATTTTGCAAGAGCACAGTGGCATCAAAATATCCCATCAGCATCTGCTTTATGCCTTTTAGTTAAACCTGAATTTAGACTTGCATGTTGAAATATAAGAATTACTCAGAAGTAGCCACTATAAACCACTGACAAAAAGATCTTTTTAATGAGATGATACTGACGATATTTATTTTCCTTACTTGATTTTTCAGTGCTTTAATTCATGTCAAAATAATGTAGTTTAACTAGCGGGCTTCAACAAAACTATTGTAACTGCTACGAAAAAAAAAAAAAAAAAAAAGTACAGTTGAACTTCATATTTTCTCCCTTGACTAGGACTAAGATGTAATTCATTTCTTCAACATCAACTTAAAAGGGAAGATTTCTGGCTGGAGACAGTCATTGCTGGCACTCCAGACCTTCCTACTTCCCAGTGCCTGCACAGAGATGTGAGGCAAGTAGCACGCCTTCTGCTTCCAGCTCCTCAATGGGACTGGGATGAACTGGGGAACACAGGTGACCTAGAGTAAGGCTAAATCAGGCAGGACAACACAAATGGTAAGAAGTATGACCAGTACCAGATTAACAACTAATACACCCCTTTTGTGGGATATTGCCCAGTTAGACTCTTTATACCTGTTCCCTAATGAGCTAAGTTGAAAATAAGATAATGTCTTTTAAACTGTTATCTAGCCTCTTAAGGGAAGATTTATTTTCTGTATAGCCCAGATAACTTATTTTACTACTGTCAGTATTGAATTGGACCCAACAGTGTACAACAAAGTCTTTTTCCTGTTGGAACTTCCCTCATTTGAAAGATGTTTCCAGGATACACCCAGGCTGTGCAACTTATTAGCAGAAATAGGTGGCACTGGTGCCATACATATGGACAGTTAACATCAAATGCCATAATCTAATAAAATTTATGTACAACTGATTTCTTGCATAAGTTTCAGCCAATCATCAGTTACCATACATATGCAAGCAAAGTCTAAGTGAGCAGTGCAGCCTTGTAGACTAGGAGCAAGAGGGAACAGCTCTTAAGTAACCAAAGTATCCCTATCTTCAAAGAAACCAGCCATGGACTGGTTATTCCCCTTACCAACATTGCTTATTTGTCAGTACTGGAAAGTTGACAGGGTTATCTATCAAGGACAGTTCACTTTCTACTCAAAAAAAGTAGAAAATTGCATAGGCAGAGTTGCAGATCTTTCCTTGAAACAATAATCACAAGTATCTTGTTTCCCTATTCAGTGTTGCCAGAATTTGTTGCTCTGAAAAGCAACATATTTTGCCCTCATTCTCAGGCCTCCCCAAAATGAAAAGGCTTTGTACTGTAACTGTGAAGACAGAAACAAAATTTCTAATTATATGCATACAGAAATGAAAGACAAGCATATCATGATGCACTGAATAATCTTGGAAAAAAACTGCAAGAGATTATATAGTATGCAACTGCAGTAGTAAATCACTCTGCTAACAGCTGACTTCTACCACACTGACATCCCAAGTCCAAGCAAGCAGCCAGGCCTTGCAACCTGCAGAACCTACCCAGTTATTTTTGGATCAGTACTAGAAGTCATTAGTTTCTCTCTTCTTAAATGTAGTATCACATAACCAATAACTTCTATCAGTAAATTGCACTGCTTTCTTCATTAGTAAGTAGAAATTTTAGACATCTTAATTGGCTTATACAAAATTAATAAAAAATACGGTGAAATATTATATTGCTCTGTCATTATACTTTACTATCCGATAAACTATGCTAGACAGACTTATACTACTTAAATTATCATTTAATTTCCATGGCCTCGATTCCTATTTTCCAGGCTATGTCAGATGGTTGTTCAAGAATGTAGAAAAGAAATCTGCGGATATTAATTGTGAATGTTTTTATCAAGTTTAATGCAAAAAGAAACCTAAACTTTGCTGTAAGCCTTTGCCAAATACTGAATAATCCTTGAGAGTTTCATTAAATTTTGAGTGCTATTGTACCACTCTTTTTCCTTTACTAAGTAGAGTATAGTATAAGTATGAAAGCACATGGCCATTATAATCAAGAATTCAAATATTAAGAAAAAAAAATCAGATAATGGACCCACCTCTTATACCTCTAAAAGGGTGTATCACAAAGGGCCTCACAGGATTCTTAGCATGCATATTAATGAAACAGTCTTGTTTGGAAGCAAGACTTTCTTCTAATTATATTTATATAAATATATTTATATTTATATAAGTATAAATATAAACATAATCAAATATAATCAAAACCTCCCTATTTTAATGATTTCTTGAAGCAGTTGGTAGCACATTTTCATACTTCATTGTTAGTAATACCAAAAACTAGCGAACAAACATACACATAGTCAATAGTTTTCCTTTCCTTGCATATATTGTCTTTCAGTTTTGTTACATATGTAGCAGTGAAGCACCTATTTCATGACAGGGTTATGTTTTCTCATTTTGAGTTCTTAAATGCTCAGTGTAGCCATCAGTAGCCCCTGTCATTACTAGAACCACAGGCAAAGATTATCTCAGCATCAGGCAACAGCAGTTCAGGGATAGAAGAATGCACGTAACTTTGTCATAAAGCCAATATTTATATATAATATGATAAGCTTATCTGAACTTTGCTACAGAGACCAAATACTGATTTTATTTGTTTCTATCACTTAACACAGGAGGAAAAAAAAAAAAAAAAAAAAAGCAAGGACTAGATTGACTAAGAAGGCAAACTCTTAAAAGTGCAAAGTCAACAGGACAAATAGGATGCATTGAGTCCAGATTCTTAGTGTGAGTTCTGATTTTGTTATCTGAAGCTACCATTTAACTCACTATAGAAAGAAAGCAAAGCTAAGCAACAGAATATGGAAAAAATTTAGCAGATCAAAGGAAGATTTTACAGATGACAGAATAATTCAATTTAAAACAGATATACCCAGTGGATACATACAGCTCTGCTTTTGCCAGAATACAACCTGCATATCAGCTGCATCTGCTTAGTGTGGGATAGATACACAGAACAGATCGGATTGAAAAATGTCTTGGAAAAACTTTGGCAAAATGGGGCATATAACTTTTATTTACTTTTGACTGGCCTCCAAAAAAGCTAGACTCACCGAAAGCAAATACAAGATTAAAGAAAAAGAGAACATTATGGAAATAAAATCGGAACGGTAGTTAAGGAAACCAACCAATATAAAACCATCTGAATTTGCTATCAGACACACAAGACTTCTACCTGATAGAAAATCTGTGAAGGTGAAAAAATTCCAAGAATCCCCTCCCAGCAGGCCTGATTCTTTCCAAGTTGCTACCGTTTTCAAAGCAAATCATGGATTTGCTTGCCCTCTTGTCTATCTATGTCACTCATAGAAATCCTTGTCCAAAAATCATGAAAACAAAACAAAAGAGCAAAGTAAAACACAAATGGTCTTAAGCAAAACTTTTCCTGCGCTGACACTGAAAAACAGATCCTGGCATTAAATATTAAACACAAGTGTACTTGATTGAACTTGAAGGAAATGTTGCCACTCTGTTCCCACCTTTCACATTTTCTTGTGTCTAATTATCCAGCCCCATTAAAAGCTTTTTCTAGCTATGTAACAGCCACAGAGGGAACTATTGTGCCGTATCCATCACTCATACAAAAAGAAAACAAATATCTTGTTTAAACCCAAGCTGGCATTCAGCACTGCCCTTGGTGCAAGACTGCTCTGAACTCAGCGAGCTGGCAGACCTGTAAACAACACATCTACACGGCATCGAGCAGCACCCTCAGTAACACAGAAGAGGAAATGGTTTTGAGATAAACTAAATAACTTAAATAACTACAACATTCAGGGGCTAACAGCTAAAATGTTTCCAAAAAAGAAAAAAATAAAAATGCAACAAAGACGAAGACTGTGACAGATCTAAGGAAATTTTCCTAATAGGCTCTGGGGTCCCTAAGCTTAAAAGACATATTTGAGACATATTTTAGGCAACAGAAAGAGATCTACTCAGCATATGAATGATGAAAGATCATCAGTTTTCATCAGTTTCATAACCAGTTAAGTATGAAAAAGTCTGCCCAACTTTTGAAATATTTCAAAAGTCCACAGTAACTTGAGTCAGACCACTAACACCAAAATCAAGTCAATTGCAATCAAAATTAAAAAATAAATAAATACTGTGGAGAAACCAACCCCCAGAATGGTTGTGTTCTGGTTGTTTATTAATCTCCATAACACAAATCAGCACACTAAACTTACTTTATTATTTCCTAAGTCTCAGATGGCAGATTCTCATTACTCATTTGCCTGAAGATGGAAACACACAAAGAGGCTCTCAAATAAAGAAGCCACATAAAAAAACAAGACTCTTCACCAAAGTCTCCCTAGAGGCATGAAAGGATTTGCAGAGGCATCTTATATAGAGTGGAGCACTGGGCAATTAGTAGTGGCATCAAGAGCAGCAAAGGAAAATGCCAGGAGCTGCACGTGGGACGGAGCAATGCCAGACACGGGCAGACGGGGAGCCGCGTGGCTGGAGTAGTTCTGCAGAAAGGGGCCTGGGGGTGCTGGTCGGCAGCAGGCTTGGTGTGAGTCAGCAGCATGCCCTGGCAGCCAAGGGGCAAACTGTATCATGGCATGCATTAACCACAGTGCAGCCATCTAATCAAAAGAGATGATTCTGCTGCTATATTTAGTGTTGGTGCGGCCTAACCTTGAATATTGTGTGCAGTTCTGGGCTCCAAGATATAAAAAGGATGTTAAGGTCCGTGAAAGCATCCAGTGGAGTGCTCAAAACTAGTACAAGGGCTGGAAGGCACATGTTGAGGACACTTGGGTTGGCCAGTCTGGAGGAAAGGCGGCTGAGAGGCAACCTTGTGTCTCTCTGCAACCTCCTGAGCGGGGAAAGGCAAAGGGAGTGCTGGTCTTTGCTCCCCAGGGACTGAAGCAGGACATGAAGGAATGGCACAAAGCTGTGCCAGGGGAGGTTCAGACTGGACATTAGGAAACATTTTGTTACCATGAGGGCGGTCAAACACTGGAACAGGCTTCCCAGACAGACGGTTGATGCCCCAGGCCTGTCAGTGCTCAAGAGGCACTTGGACAATGCCCTCATTAATGTGCTGTAACTCTTGGTTAGCCCTGAAGCGGTCAGGCGGTTGGACTTGATGGTCTGTGTAGGTCCTTCTGACTGAACTCTTGTGTTCTGTTCTATTATATTCCAAGTCCTCACTGAAATCCATGGCACAGTGGGTCTTGAGTGGAGTAGATTTTGACAGAGTGGTAGTTGAAACAAGCATCATTTCTAGCCTTAACCTTCCTGAAAACCCCAGGAAAAGCTGCCTTTACTGTGCATTACATTTCTGGACGTTGTTATACAACACTACATTTAGTTATTTGATTTAGGGGGTTATTTGATAGTATAGCTCTTTCTTTGCTGTTGTTATTAAATGAAGTTTGATGCTCACAGGCTACTGGATGGCTAGAAGCCTAGCTGATGAAGACAAGGAAAGCAGAGTATAAACATACATTGCACTTGTAGTTCATCTACTGTATGCTGTGTAATTGAAGCCACAAATAAGGACTTCAGTTTATTACTTGCATTATTTTTACTCTTATTTGAACACTTTTTAAACTGTTAAGCTTTTTCTCTAAAGGATGAGAGAATCCCCACAAAATGGCTCTAAAAATTAAACAGCAAAATACATATATTTCCTTAACTCATACGGCAGAACAAATTGAGCCAAAAGTGTTTTAACAAGCCCATCAGACTGCTATTTAGCTTGTCAGGCAAGCTATCTTTGGGGGATTTTAAACAGCTTATAACAGAAATTTTAAATGGAACAGTGGACCAAATTCACAACAGTTGTCTGTATCTTGACTACCTATACTGCAATAATATTGCAGATACTATTCAGACCTCTTCACATAAATGTATAGGAACATTCAAACATTCATAGTTAATCCTGATTACTTGGTTTCTGGAGCCTGACGGTAAACTAAAACGTTTGTTAGTTCCCCATTGTCCCTGACTGTTTTGCCAAACCCACCACTACTTGCTATGTGAAGTAGAGACGGAAATCTTCTAAATCAGCATGGCTCTTTTCTAGAGGGGCTACTCTGGCTCTTTTGCTCCAAAAGTATTGGTCTCAAAGCAGTTTCTGGTACTGCACATCAGTGTCAACTTTAAGTCTTTCAGCACAGCAACGCAATCCTTAGAAAGAACAGATTTCTTTCATCAGTACTGGCACTCAAAATAAGACCATGTGTCTAAGCTATAATATGCAAAATTTTCCAATGGCAGTATATTTTTCTAGGAGGAAATGTGATTTACATAGATAGAACTTTAGGATCCGTTTACAAGATTCATGAGAAAAACTGGTTTCCTTATAGAAAAAAAAAAAAAAACTCACTGCTCGAAGAAAGCAAACCTGAATACTGCTAAGTCACTAGCCTTCCTGGGGACACTGCCCCAGTGTAGCTATGGCCTCCTGCTTCTCACAGGAACCAAAAGAAGTAGCCGACTTTTCTAGGAAGAAGTAAAAACAGGAAAGGCACAATAAGGAGCTGCTGTAAGAGCACCACAGAAAGCAGAGCAGAGGAAGCATGCAGAAGGAAAGAGAAATGATGTGATTAAAAGCAATGGAAGTGGAATAGTTCGGCAGAAGGCCCAAGCAGATGAAGAATGAAAAGCAAACTAAGGAAGTGAAACAGTGACAGGACTTATTTTCTATGGATAACTGAGAGCTCAAGGGTAGGAGTCATGCACAATATCAAGCAAGTGCATCCTGTGCGCGGAAACACCAAAATCAAGGGAACAGGCATGAATGGAAATGTTCAGGCTGAAGAAAATGAGCTCAGAAGAATACAAGAATGAAAAACGGGTGCAGTGAGTAATTGTGCCAAAAGAGCTTTGGGCTGCTATAACCTACTTCACGCACAACAGACACATGTACGAGGCATCTTTTTTTTGCTGTTTGCTCCTATAAAACAAACAAACAAACAAAAAACTTAAATCACACCACAAAAGGTAACATCTCCTTTGCCAGGCAGGGAAGGGCAGCCTCAACAGTGGAAGAGATGGGGACTGTACTGGCAAGTGAGACCGGACTCTCCAGCAGTGCTGAAACACTGCAGCCTGGTGAATGAGCGGCTGGTATCGATTACACCTTGCTACAGACATTCACTGATGCTGGAACTAACGGCCTTGGCCAAGTTATGATTCTGTGATGCTTACTAAACTAATCATGACCTCAACAGCTCTATCAGCTCCAAGCCCAAAGGCAGCATCTCTGATTTATCAGCTTGGGAAAAGCAATTACTTTCTGCAAAAGGCACCTTAGAAATTATTCTCATGTGTTGTGCTATCCCAGTAAAAAGTTCACAAGGGTGAACCCCGAATCCCAGTCAGCCTTCAGAAGGAATTACAAATCACAAACTTAGGGGGAATATGAGGGTGCCTTGAACAAAGCAGGTACTTGAAACATGTCATCCAGTGGAAAAAATCTCCCAGCTTGGCAAGCTTTTAAAGCTGGAATCTTAAAATTACTGCATTGAACCATAACTATTTAACAGTCCTTTGCAAAATGAATGCTTTTGTTTAAAGGCTTAAGCAAGTCTATTATTAGTAGTAGTTATAAAAATAAATAAATAAATAAGCCTTCTAGATACTCTAACATTTCCCACATGTGGGAGAATGAGATGAGCAACATTTAAAGATCCCTAACTTTTCATATTTTAAAGTAGGGACGCAAGTTACAAAAGACACATATGCAACTCCAATACATATGGCTAATCACCAAATTCTTGAATTCCATGCACAGAATCCACAACATTTACTGTGTTGTATATATAGACATATTCCCAATGAACTAGACAACTTATTCTGTAGACTGTAGTGGGTTTACATGGCAAGGTTTTGGTAGTGGGGGGGGGGGCATAGGGGTGGCCTCTGTGAGAAGAATGCAGAAGCTGCCCCTTGTTAGACAAGGGGCCCACCGCTGGCCAAAGCTGAGCCAATAAACGATGTTATTTGCACCTCTGGGAGAGCAGATTTAAGGAAGGGGAAAAAAAAAACGCTCTGGAACAGCGTCTGGGAGAGTAAGGAGTGAGAAGCAGCCCTGCAGCCCCCCAGGTCAGTGCACAGGAGGGCAGGAGGTGCTCCAGGAACGCAGCAGCAGTTCCCCTGCGGCCTGTGGAGAGGCCCCTGGTGGAGCAGGCTGTCCCCCTGCAGTCCATGGGTCCCACATGGAGCAGATCTCCACGCTGCAGCCCGTGGAGGAGCCCCCGGTGGAGCAGGTGGATGTGGCCTGAGGAGGTTTGCTCCTGGGGATGGACCCCGTGGCACGGAGCCATGTGGGAGCAGTTCTTGAAGAGCAGCTACCTGTGGGCAGCCCCTGAAGGATCAGTTCAAGAATGTTTGCATCCCATGGGAAGGATCCCACAAAGGAGCAGAGGAAGGTGTTTTTGGTTTCTTTTGTTTCTCACTTCTCTAGCTTGTTAGTATTAGGCAGTAAATCTTACTGTCTCCCTACTCTGAGTCTGTTTTGCCTATCACAATAATTGTTGAGCAATCTCCCCATCATTATCTCAAACCTTGAACCCTTTGCATTGTATTTTCTCCCCCTTTCCCTTTGAGGAGGGGGAGTGAGAGAGTGGCTGTGGTTGAGCTTGGCTGCCCACCCGACTAAAACCACCACATAGACTTACAAGATTTATCAAAGTAAAAAAAATCTACTGCAAACACCAAAAGCAAATTGCATTTTTTAGAGTGCCAAGTAACTAGGTTCCACAGCTTTTGTTATTACCTATAGGTAATACCTATAGGGTTATTACCTGTGATGATACTATGGTATCTACTGTCTGTCATTTCTGCTGTGTCAGCTGTCAGTGACAGCTATATTCAAGATCTGTTACCCAAGAGTGGGTCACCAGAACCTTCTGGCTGGGCTCACGCAGCACTGCCATTTCTCTTCCCATTTCCTTTCCCAGTGGATCTCGTGTTTATAACTGTGAAATTTGAATGCCCTTTCACTCTTTGCTTTAATTACATTGTTAAGGAAATCTGTCAATTAAAAATCAAAAACCAATCAATTTATCTCCTTCTAAGAGGAATTCTCTTTTAGAGGAAATTCACAATCTTTCTTTTAAAAATAAAGCCTTTGGTTGTTTCAGATTAACAACATCCCAAGTATTTCATCATACTTTCTAACCCATTCATACAAAACATATAACTAAAGAATTAGGTATCTTGTCATATACTCCCCTTCCAATAAATCCACAACAGTTTTATGAAACTCATCATTTGCATATTCAGTTTAAAAAAATAATGCTTATTTCCTTCTGCATTTTGTTTTCCACAAAGTTCACAACAATTTGTACTGATTTCAGAAGTACGGTTTAAGATTAGGACTTTTTTTAAATACAGAAATGGATTTGTCAATTCCATAAATAATACTGCAGTCATCTTGAATAAAACAGAATCCAAGTAACAGAAAACATGATTATTAAACTTCTCTCCTCCCTACCACCCCCACAGTCCCAACCACATACTGGGCTCTGAAATGTCAGACCAGCAATTGGTAATATCTACTTAGGCTGTGGTAAGGTAATTACCATTGGAGATGGAGCAGGTCTCAACTGGTTTCTCTTTTATTTATTTATTTATTTATTTATTTATTTATTGTAGTTGTTGTTCCTTAAGACAGAAAACCACACACACACAAAAAAAATCCCAACTTGTTTTTGTTTTGTTTTCAAAACTGGATGCCAAAATGCCCACATGAACAAAAGACACTTTCAAGGACCAACAGTTCTTTTGCCTTATATACGCCTGCTCTTCCAGTCATATATATTAACTGAAAAATATTTAAATGTTCTTTTCCCCTCTGACAAGAGCACTCAAAAAAACCCTTTCATTTATTATTTTGTATTTGTAGTGAACTGTCATGTCACTAAATATTTTCCTGGCAGTTTAAGTCCACGGGAAAGTAATTATAAGCTTTATTTCTGAACTGTTTGATCTAGAAAAACTTTTTGTCCTCAAGCTGATAAAAGGTGCATGAGAGACCTAAGAACACGGATGACAAAACTTTAAACTAGTCTTTAGATAGCACTTGTAAAAACAAGCAGAAATGTTTTCAGATCGTGTCAGATGATGAAAGGCAGGGCAACTAAGAGAAAAATGGGATTGCTGGGGTTCATTTCCCCTCATAGCATCTACAGCACTTTGGCTTTATTGAGGCGAAAACAGAGAGGTTGCTTTTAATCAGATAATCTATTGTACTGTGTTCTCATGCATAAAACCAGCAAATACATATCCAATAGTCTAAATGATTCTTAGCTTATTAAGTCAGTTTTCATAGCTTCCTAGAAGTCAAATGTCACTATTTCTAAGTATAAGCCAATTTGAGCAAAGCCTTTTTAGAAATTACAGGAAAAAAGGTTTATATATTGTTTTAAGAGACAAAAAAAATATATATAATTTAGTTAGCATTAAATCCAAGCCTCTACTATATGCATATAATTCATGATAACCACAAATAAAATGGAATTATGCAGGTGGGAAAGGACTTCTGGAGGACTCCTGGCCTAACCCGTATCCCAGCAAGGCCATCTCCATCCAGCTCTCCAAGGATGGAGATTCCACTTCTCTACAGGCAGTCTACCATCTTCATGGTAATATTTTTTTTTCATATCTACTTGGGATCTCCCACATTCCAACTTGTCTGCATTGCCTCTGACCATGCCACCATGAACCTGCAGCTACACCATCCCATCACATACATACTTGTAGACAGCAGTGAGGTCCTCTCTCGTCTGAACAAACCCTTTTTCCTCAGTCCCTCTTTCACACACCTTGTGCTCCAGCCCCCAGCCATCCTGGTGGCCCTCCACTGGACTAGCTCTAGCAAGCCCACATATTGTGGTGGGGAGTCCCAAGATGGATGTTGTACTCCAGGTGTAGCTTCACAGGTGCTGTATGGAGGGGAAGAGTCACTTCCCTTGACCTGCTGGCTACACTCCAGCTAGCCAGCCCTCTTTGCGGTTGGCCTTCTTTAACTGCAAGAGCACACTGGTAACTCATGTTTAACTTCACCAGGTCTTTCTACAGAGCTGCTTTCTCTTCACGTGTTTCCCAGCCTGTACGCTGCCTCAGTTATTCCACCCTAAAGACTGTTCACTTGCCTTTGCTGAGCTTCATGAAATTCCTGGCAGCCCATTTTTCCAGCCTTTCTATATTGGTTTCAATAGCAGCCTTCCCTCTAATGTATATAGTCCTCCAGCTTGCTGATGGTGCAGCTTATTAATCAAGACGCTATCATCTTGATTAATCATACAGCTTATTCATAAAGATGCTAAATTGTTCAACCCACCACATTTTAACCATAATATTTAATTAATTTAGCTTTGTTCTACTTTTTAGCTTTGTTCTGCTTCCCAGTGGAACAGAAAACATGAATTTAAGTCAAGCATAAAAGTATTGGTGTGAACCAAATACCTCTCAACACTGTTCTCCTCTCACACAAGCAGAAGTCAAAACAAGCCAGAGGTAAGTTGCTCCCCTGCAATAGGCAGGGATGCAGGATCACTACCTAGTATAGTTTTATCAGTTACTAACCATCCTCCTTTTTAATTTGGATTTTGAGCGTTCTTTCAGTTCTCAAAATCTGCTAGTCACCCAAACTCTTTTTTTTGTTGTTGTTGTTTTTTGCTTTTTTTTTTTTTCTGTATATTTTCCTCTAGTCACAAATGAGAAAAGGAACAAATTCCCTTTTCTCTCTGTAGGCTTTTCTCACTTTCTTGAGATTGGTTCTCTCTTCTTATCCCCCCTAGACTCGGTCCGCACTTCTTTTTACCTCTTCTCCCCTGTGGTCCTTAACAGAATCTGCCAGATTTTGATTTTTTCTTTTCTAAATACAGGTTTTTAGAAAGTGAAAGGATCAGTCTGCAATAATTCTTCAAAAAGACACACAAACACAAAAGATGTAGAAACATTTCTCCAAAGACAGTTGGAAGCATTTATTTTCACATTTTCATCTTGGAAAACGAGCAAGAGGCTCTAACAAATGCTTCCTCTTCTAACCACATCATTTTCTGGACAGAATCTAGCAGCTCATTTGTTTCTCTGCTCAAGGGGTGAATACTCTTTGCAACAAAAGGAAATATAACAAATATCTGCTAATGTGGTACTGGCAGCTTTTCTGTTTTTACTTGAACTGAGCTTTTTCATTTTAAGATCATTTTTTACAGTAGCATCCACTGGTGTTCTATGGGAACATTTCAGACAAGATTACAAAAGGTAGAAAGATTAATCTAACCTCACTTTCTCTAATTAACAACGTCATTTCATTCATGGCTTAATATAAATGACCAATGGCTACAAGATCATCTCTTTTTCTATGGACTGTCCTAAATACAGTTAATATTGTTTCTAACTTAGATCATAGAAATATTTATAGTACCAATGAGGATTTTTTTTTTTCAGCAATGCACAGATAATTAGAGACAGACAAATATTTTGCCTTATTATTTCTAGTGTGTTTACTCATCCTACACTATTTGGCAATTTAGAAATAGTCTAAACTCCAATCTTTTCAAGAAAGACATTGCTGGAGGGTTCAGTTTTCACCTTGGACAATTCTTAAGTAAAACAAAACAAAACAAAAAAAGCCAGTGGACATGGCAGCAGCTTCTGTGTGTACTGATTCTATGAGGATCATCAAAATGCAAATACTCTGTTGTTAAACAGATGGATTTTTCACAGTTCAGCAATTCTCTCCAGAGTGTTTGTCAATTGATTAATACATTTCTAATGTACGCCAAAAAGACAAATTCCATAAGGGATCATTTTCACTGGCACACAAAAAAAGTCATTCAGAATCAAATTTTTTTTATTATTATTTTTTTTTAAACACTACAGATGGTAAAAAGTTACAGCAATGGTGGGGAGGGAGAGAATCTTCTCCTCTCAGAACCTTCTCTTTCAGCTTGAGCTCTTCACACACCAAGATCTGGAAGATGTCTGTGTGTGCTCTAAAAAGTGATCACTAGCACCTGACGCAACAAAGCAGAGCCTTGTCCAACACAGGACCAGTCTCAGTAAAGCAACAGAGAAAGTTGTGTCAGCCTGGCTCAGGTGGAGGAAGACACAAACCCTGGCCAGATAGTTATGTGAGCAACCACACTGATGTACATGCCAGCAGAAAGATGCTTTTGGTAGATTAGTTCACGTTGTCTAAGACAGTAGCAAAGCTCTGCTGACCAACAAATTCCTCCTGGAGGCATGCATCCCAGCTCCATGCGAGGGCTCTGCAGGCACAGCTGCATCAGCAGAGGCTCTGCTGCAGCCCTACGTGTAATCGTCAGCCAGCCCTCCCTGAGAAAGCCTGCAAGAGCAATTCTACACATCATTGCCATAAAAATAAAAAAAAAAAGTATGCCTGGTTAAATAATTTCAGTCAATCTTGTTTATGTTGAACAGTGTGCTAGCAGTCCTTTTAAAACATGCACACACCGAAAACTGTTTCAGTCTGGTTGTTCATTTGTGACAAGTTTTGTACCCAATGAAATGGAAACTAATACATAACGCTGGTTAATATAGCACCAGGACTGAAATTAAAAGTGGTGTGTTATTCCCCTTACTGAGTGAGAGCAGATAGCAAGGACACAGGGGTCGTCTCTGAAGCGAGGAAAGGGAAAAGAGTAATCAGTCCGGATACTTTCCAAGTAGAACATATTTACAAAAACTGAACCATTCCAGTTCCTTGAATGAGGTGATTCTTGCATGCACTTCATCAACTGCAGAATGTAGAAATTCAAGAGAAAACATAACTACTTTTTCAATAAGAAAGCTTTCTGGAATCCTCCCAGGCTCTGACATACTAGGAATGCTAAAGCATACTGTTCTTGTTCTGCCTTGCTTTCAAAATCTGCCTCAAAATCCCTATCAAGACCTGCTCTATATCCTACAAATTAACCTTTTTAATTCTGTCAAGACATCAGAAAGATTTACATAACTGTCCAAGACATTTTTCCAGGTGATAACCAAATAAAAGTTTTTTAACTGTATAAGGAGTTTCTTCCAAGGTACAGACACATCAGTGAACTATAACAAAAATTGCGGGAAATGTCACTGATGTAAATAAATAAGAATACTATTGTGTGTTCTTTCCCAGTAATTTCTAGGACAATTCACAGAAAAGCTGTCCTATGGATGGTCTCATGGGTTAACAGAAGATGCTTTACCTAAAAAGCTGGTTCTTTTCTCTCCATTGCCACATTGTGCTGAAAGAAGCTTTAATGATTTATTTGTTTGTTTTATGGGTTTTGTGCCTTGAACACATATACAGAAACAGGTGAAGCTGAAAACATCTTTCAAAGATAGTGAGATTAGGCAGTGTCAGTGATGTATCTGCCTGCCAGCACGAGGAGCTGCAGCACGAATTGCATCCTTGAAGCGGGTCAGCAATGGGTAAGGCTGGGACAATCTGCTCCATATCAACATTAGTTCAGTTTCCACTGCTTGCATCTTATTCCACATTAAACAGTAAACAGACTTTATAAGGTGCTACTAGTAGCTAACAACATAAAGGCAGTTAGCTAAATTATTACCTTTAATTTTGGATGTGAAATAGTACTTTAGTAAGACTTTACACAAGAATATAGCAGTAGGCATCCAACATTACAAACAGCCATAGGAATTTCAGCGTTAGACCTTGTGACCGCATGTTACCTGCTCCATAAAAGCTCTTCTACGTTTGTTTTTTTCTTCCAGAGTTTGGAGTAAACACACAGAAATGCGTTGACCCAAAGATTATCTATCCAAAGTGATTAGATAAGAGGCAAGGAAATGAAGCTGAAAATATGCTTGCTAAGGGTTTAATACATACTGTACACACACACACACACACAAAAAAAAAAGTCTCAGTAAAGAAACAGAACAGCAAACTCTGCTTTTCTTGAAGCTGAAAATAAATGAGTGATTGCTGGCACCATCAAACTCTAAGCCAATCCTGAAGTCTCAGGATTCAATGCAACTATGCATTGAACTACACTTGATTGTCAGAAAATTAGGTGAACCGAGTGCAGCAGAAATGTTTTTATCAGTCAGAATCAAAGCACAAAACATTTTCACGGCTATGAAGAACTGAACCCAGCCTTCATATCCACACACATACAGTAAGCACTGCTCCCAACCATCCAAGGTTTTCCCTGAACTATTTCTGTGCATAAGTGGAGAAGACGAAAAAACATATTGTCCATAGCCTAATCTACATGTCAATTTTTTACTCTTTCACTATTAGATTCTATAAATAACATATATTTCTACACCAGAATCTCTTGCATGGATTTAAAGCATAACATTTATCTATATGCACTTAAAACATCCTACGAAACATTTTTACAGCAATCAAAGCTGATGGGACATATAGAAGTGCTTCAGCACAGGTAATTAAGGGGCCTGTATCCCTTGTTTCTTTAATGATATATATAAGTTGCAGGCACTTTAGGTTTTTTGTTTGTAATGGGATGCATGCTTTTGAATCAAGTTTCTTGATTGTCCCCACTTTTTGTATTTGGCTCATATTATGGAACAGTCTCAGAGCATTTGAACTGAATTCTTTCTGGATAAAAAGTAATTAGAAGATATGTTCCAGGAGTTCAACTAATATGCCCCAGCTGTTAGCAGGCATTTAGACCATAGGATCAAACTACAGGTAGCCAAAAATTAAGAAAACAAGCAAACGAAAATATACAAATCTCTCCATCCCCATCAAAGAAAGAAACAAACAGACAAGCGAGACCAAAAACCTCAAAAAAATAAAAATAAAAAACAGCAAACACACACACACACACAAAATATAATACAGTTTAAAAGAACTCCAGGATCAACTCTTCTAAAAAACACTTGAAGTTGTATACTGTGGTCATCTGGTTGACAGATTAGCACTGTTTGCTATTGAAAATACAGGTCATAGAGGGCAATGTATTTATTACTTGCTTAAAATTTGGAAATCTATTTATGTAAGCACACTAAAGATATAAGAGATTGGATTGGAAACTATTCCAACATGAGCATGGGGTACTGCAAGTGCTCTGCTTTTCTCTTCAAAATAATACAGCAGAGAAAAATGTCACATTCTTTTTTATGTTATACTTGTTATATTTCCACTGACACATTAATATCAGCAAGAATAATATGATTAAATTATTCTGAATTGTGCAGTCATAAAGAATTACACATGACTCAGAACAACTACAAACTGAAAAAAACAGCCTAGGGGCAGCCCAGGGCAGAAACAGCAGCAGATTTGGGTTTTCTCCCTAAAAAAAGGTTCCTGGTCAGTGGAGATTCTGAATTACCAAGATGCCTTGTGCTATTTCTACTCTATTATATTTGGTTAGGTCAAGTGCATCCCCAATATACCTTCTTTATCATTAGCCAAACGTTAAGGCTTCCATATTCATTCCTACCTCTTGCAAGCTCCATAGCTAGTTTAGCTAGAGAATATGGGTTTCTTCTCTGTTCACTGAGGTGTCTGAAACTGTAGAGCTCCAGACAGCTTGAGCAGGCCAAGGGCACAGCAGGGAAAGTGAGTCAATGCCATGGAGATTGCTTTAAACCTTCTTTGAAGTCAATGGCACGTTCAGCAAAGTTTCAGTGCAGTGGGATATGCTTTCCTCAGGAATCCAGAAGTAAAAGCACATAGGCATCCATGTCAAGCCAGCTAGACATTCAGACTTCATTTGATCTGGTTTCATTCCTTTCATAGAAGTTGCAGTATTTTGAAATTGTCCCTGCTTTGAGCAGAAGGCTGGATCTGAAAAGTACCAACAGTCCCTTCCAACCTAAATTATGCTGCAATTCTGTGCCTGAGTTTCCAGGCTACTATTAGGGTATTAAAGCTGCAGAGTTTCTTTAAGAGAAGCTAAAAACAAATGGGAAAATAGGAGAACAAATGATTCCAGAAACCAGACTCAGAAATCTAGCAAGATGAATACAAACTAAGTTCCCTTTTTCAAGTGAGAGAAATCAGATATGACAGGAAGACAGACCTGCCCTTCTACCTGGCTGGAAATCCCACCTGCAGCAACCTATCTGCAGGCCGCTAACTAATCATGTTTTAAGTATCTTTTCATAGCTTTCATACTGGTTTATTTAGTAACAGATGTAGGACCTAACTCTACCGATTCATTCAACTGGAACAGATGACAACTTCGATCTGTTGGTGTGGAGGCTTTTCAAACTTTTCACCTGTATGTCTCCTCTACAGCACGCTTGTTTGTGGTTTCCAGTTTATTTTCCATGAGCCAAAACCTCTGGGAGACCTGAACCACCACAAAGAAAGGGAAAACAACAGGGGTATGGAAAAAATAAAAATAATCGGCACAGTAATTTGCTCAGTAGACACAACTAGGAGGTTTCTAACTTGTTTTTAAACCAACTGCTTTTGGTTTACCTGCCAAAATATTTCCCAGTTTCTCAAAGAGCTGCTCTAGTTGTACTGTATTTTCTTTACAGAAGGATTAACAGCTCTTTGAAAATTCCAGATAGCCACAGAGAAATAAGAGATAAAATAGCTTTTTTTAAAACAAACAAACAAAAAAACAGTATTCCAAAACTTGTACAATATTGCCAAAAGACTAGTATTCAATAGTTTGTGAGTCTGACAGAGAGGTTGTGCATGTGCTATTTGTATGCAGCGTTTTCTTCCTCCTCCTGTTATTTGCATATGGAGAATATAAATGGTTAGCTGAATAACAAACAGAAAATTTTGATTGCAGTAGATACCAACGATAGTAACCAAGTTATGATGCTGATAAACATCCTTGTTCTTTGAGTATCTACAATGTAAGTCCCCAGATCACAGGCCCCTATTTCTTATAGTAGACTTTAACCTCCTTGGCATCTACTCAAAGGGCAACATGACAAGACGTGAACAATCCAGGAGATTCCTGGAGAGTGTCAGTGATGATACATAGATACTGGGTGAGACAGCCAGGGGTGGTGCAGAGCTCTTCACAAATAAGAAAGTTCTGAATGGGGATGTGATAATCAATGCCAGTCTTGGGAGAAGTGACCACGAACTCATACAGCTCAAGGCCCTATGAGGAGTGAGGAAGATGAGTAGGATATTACAGACTGGACTTAAGCCAAGGGTGTGTCATCCCTGATCAACCTGATTGCCTTCCACAACAACAACAACAATAACATCACTGAGTTTATGGATGAGAGGAGACAGCAGTTGTCAATTCCCTCATCTTAAGCAAAGTTTTCAAAACTGGCACCCAAAAAAACTTTTTATTCAAGTTCAAAAATCCTTGTATTACAATCTAGGTAAGTGGACAACCAAATGTATTAAAATTTGCTTTTGCATGGTGGAGGGAAGCAGGTAAGGGTTATACTCCACCTGGAGGCCATTAACAAATGGAGCACTGCAGGAGTTTGCAGTGAGAGCTGTTCTGTTTAACATCTTTGTTAGTGACCTGGAGAAGGCAATGGTAGGCGCTCTCATCAAGTTTGCGGATGACACCAAATAGTGGGAACCATGGACAGAGTCAAGAGCAAGGCTGCCATCCAAAGGATCTTAGCCTGGAGGAATAGGCTGACAGGAACATTATGAAATTCAATAAGGATAAATGTGAAGTGCTGCAACCTGGAAAAAAAAAAAAAAAAAAAAACAGTACAGGTTGTAATTGCACAGGGTGGTGACTGGCTGGCTGGTCAAGGAGCAGCTCTGTTGAAAAGGACCTGGTGGCCTTAGTAGACACCAAGCTGAAAACAAGCCACTAGTGTGCTCAGGCAGCAAGGAAGGCCAACTGTGCTATATTAACAGGAGCATACCATACTAATAGGAGAACAGATGGAAGGAAGTGATCATCCTACCTTACCTGACGCTCATTAGACTGCTGTGATGGTTTTACTCAGGTGGGGAGCTAAGCTCCACAACTGCTCTCTCAATCCCTGTCCTCAAAGGGAAAGGGGGAGAAAATAGAGTAAGAGGGGCTCAAGGGTTGAGATAAGGACAGGGAGATCACTCAGCAATTGCCGTCACAGGCAAAACAGACAGCACAGAGAGATTAGAGAAATCCATTACCTACTACTAACAAGCTAGAGAAATGAGAAACAAAGGAAAGAAACTAAAAACTTTCCTCCCCATCCACCCTCTTCTACATCCTCCCCTCAAGCAGTGCAGGGTAATGGGGGCTGTGGTCAGTCCCTAACGCTTCATCCCCACCATTCCTTCTCGGTCCCTCTCTGCCCCTGCTCCACGCGGGGTCCCTCCCATGGGATGCTGTCCTTCCCGAACTGAGCCTGCGGGGGCTGCCCACAGGCAGGAGCTCTTCAAGAACTGCTCCCACAAGGCTCTGTACCACGGGGTCCACCCCCAGGAGCAAACCTCCTCAGGCCACATCCACCTGCTCCACCGGGGGCTCCTCCACGGGCTGCAGCATGGAGATCTGCTCCATGTGGGACCCATGGGCTGCAGGGGGACAGCCTGCTCCACCAGGGGCCTCTCCACAGGCCGCAGGGGAACTGCTGCTGCGTGCCTGAAGCACCTCCTGCCCTCCTGTGCACTGACCTGGGGGGCTGCAGGGCTGGTTCTCACTCCTCTCTCTCCCAGATGCTGTTGTGCAGCAGTTTTTTTCCCTTTCTTAAATGTGCTCTCACAGAGTGGCAAACAACATCTTTTATTGGCTCAGCTCTGGCCAGCAGCGTGTCCCTTTGGAGCCAGCTGTAACTGGGCCTTATCTAACAAGGGGCAGCTTCTGGATTCTTCTCACAGAGGCCACCCCTGCAGCCCCCACTACCAAAACCTGGCCCAAACCCAATACAACTGCATCCATAGAATCCAGCTTTGGTCCCCAGTACAAAAAAAGGCATCAATAAACTGGAGTAAAGGACCACCAAGACGATCAGAGACTGCAGCACTTCCCCTGTAAAGGAACTGGGCTTGTTCAGCCTGGAGAACGGGGACCTAACAGCAGACTTCCAGTAACACTGACAAGGCTATCGAACACAGAGCCAGGTTATCCACAGCAGTAGGCAGCAGAATGACAAGAGACAACAAGCATAAGATGAAACAAGAGAGGCTCAGACTGGATAGAAGGAAAAAAATTCCCCACAAGCACAAACACACAGGTTTCCCAGAGCTGTTTTGAAGTCTCCATCCTTAAATGTTTTCAAGACAGGACACAATATGGCCCTGAGCAGTCTGTTCCGACTCCATGGCTGACTCTCCTAGATCAGACTACAGACCTCCTGAGATCCCTTCTGACAGCTCTTACCCTATGGTTTTAAAATAATATTCCACTCACATTCCCGGTGATGCTATTACAAGCTCCAGCTTCTAAGTAGCCCTCAGACAGCCATTCAGATAGCCATCTTCATAGCTTGAGAGAGTGAAAAAAAAAAAAAAAAAAAAAAACAATGCACAATTTCAAGAAGCATTATCATATCAGCACCACAGCCATTGTAAATAAATAACTCATGTTTGGGAATACCAGGTACTTTAATTGCAAATGGTTTGTATTATTATTGTTGCTGATATTACTCTTTGAGTCAGGGAAGGGGGAAAAAAATGAATACACACTGAAGTTGGTTTCACACATCTGTGTAAGCCAGCTGAATCTGGGCCAAAGCATTGGAAAAGCTTATTGACATAGGCCAATTGCAGTGCAATAAACATACACAAACAATTCTTCCACAAAATCAAACTAACATGCTTTGACAAAACTTACTAGACAGATAAAATGTCAGAACGCAGACTAAAATGGGTAGTTTGAGTCATGGCAAGAGCTTATAAAATACATGACTCTTTGCAAGTCCCTTAGCGTGGAAAACTAAAGGAGGAGTAATTTTGTTTAGAAGGCATTCTTTTAAAACCCATGACATGCTCTTGTGATTACTTAGAGTACTTCTGCCCCATATGCTGCATCTGACAAAACCTCTCAACTGTTAACTTGCCTTTCCTCTAACTATTCATTTCCAGGCATAGAGTGGAAAAGCAGCATACATGATATAGAAAGGCTGAGGCTCTCTTCACACCATGATTCAAAAGAATTTTCTAGCCAGAACAGATTCTGCTCATGCAAACATGTATTTGGTGTTGCAAACCAAAAGTCATTTGTCTATAACACGTATTGTCAACAGGAAAAAGGACAAGGCAGCTGGGGAAACCAGTGTTAGCCACACAACCTTCAACCCAAGTTGGATTTCTCACAGTGCTAGTACTTAGACTCCAACACCCACAGGACCAAAATGAGGTTAACAAGATTTATCTTTTAGTTTCAAGATTTGCTGTGGATAACACATTCACAGAATGCAGATCAGCATCAGTGTAGCAGATCCAGCTTCAGTTTTCTACAGCCATGTGGGTGACTACTGCATTATTGCTGTTCTCCACATAGCAGCTTCACCTTTATAAAGTAATACAGTGTAAGTAAAAATGCAAGTACAAAATAAATGCAGTTGGTTTTTTTTGGTGGTGGTAGCGAGCGTTGTTTTTTTTTCCGTTTGTTTTGTTTTTAATGTATATGTCACATTTCCTCATAGTATCTGAGGGGTCATTTCTATGTATTTAAGTAAAAAGATGCAAGTATTTCCAGTGCCAAAAAATGCTTATCATTGTGTACTCTGAGAGTTGCACTGCTGGCAATTTGGAGCACAGCCAGGCAAGCACCTTTCTGTAGATACTTATATAATTAAGTATTTTTTGTACTAGGTTCACAGATATTAGTTAATCAAGTGCACTCTCACGTCGCTGTTGAAATCCTGGAACAGAAAAAAAGGAATCTGTTTAAAATAACAGGTTATTACAAAATATGGGCGGATTAAGACCCTGATCAAGTTATCCTTCAAAGAAAATCTTATTTTGCTGGATATTTATTCTCCAGAACCATAATTTCTGAGAATGTCATCACAAATATATAAAAAGAAAGTGTAGCTCCTTCCTTTCAGATGACACACACACGTTGCATTGCTTCAGCATATTTAAAAAAGAAAGTAAAAAAAAAAGATATATTTCATAACCACATGAATTTAAGTCCTAGAAGCATGAATTCTAGCTTCTTGAAGAAATTAATTTCCAATGAGTTAGAAACTACCAAGTAGTGGTTAGCTGTCTATATTGATCTGTGCTTCCTCGTGCATTCAGCTCATAAATACTGAATACTTTCTCACCTCTTCCCCCAACTCGGCTGGAATGGATGCAACCCTTACCAGCGCTGCCCAGGACCAGAAGGCTCAGAGAAGGCAGCCAAGGGTCAGCTACCACTTCATCTAATTGGAACTAATCTGTATGTGGCACAGCCTGGCCTGAAGCCAGGAGCAGGTTTAGCTACACAGACAGATGATTTTTTCCTGCCTATTCAGATCTTCCTTTTCCCTCAAAGCATTTAGGGCTGGCTGTGATTTGCAGTCCTATTTAATAAATTTCCATGGATCTAGAAAACTGTATTTGCAGGAGAGTGCACATCCACTAATACATCCTCTGTGTAACTGCCACACAGCAGTAGGTAGAAGGACACAGACAAAATATATCTGAACTATACAGATTAGACATGGATCTACTTAGATATGACTTTAAAAAAAAATAGCAGCCTTCTGGCTGAAATGAGAAGACAACTTCTTCTATAAAAGAAAAAGTTGTAAATAGAAGCTACAGTATAGTATTACACAAGACTACGTGACAAAACGTTATGTAAAAAGACTGGTTATAAACAGTTTGGGCTTTCTCTGCTTTAAACCAAAAGTTACTTGAATTCTTACTACACTAGCTATTTTAGCATATTTTGGGATTCTTTGCATTTGTTAAAATATAAATAAAATCATTTGTGCAGCAGAGAACAAAAATAAAGATTATAAAAATGTACAACGTGCTTAATTATAAGACATTAACAAACAGGACAGTGAAGGAGAGTGTTTTCATGTACTGTTTGAGGCTGGGATAAGAAAAAGATTTTTCCTACAATAGCATGAAAAGGTAAGAGAACAGTGGAACTCCCAGGAAGATGATGATTGCAATACAAGATTTACCTCACAATACCAAGTACTTTACACTGCTATTCATTCTCAAAATTTCTCAAACACCGCTTGCCTTTTCAGATGAGAAAACTGAATTACTGACCTAGTTTCCAGTTCAGTGCCCAACCTACTACAATATTTTGTCTCACTTGCAGAAGTAGATCTCACTAATTAAAGGGGAAAAATGTACATGCCCATACTCATTAAATAGCCCTGAAGTTTGGGAAGTATGACAAAGCAAGCTTCAATCATACGCTGAAAGATTTGTGAAACACACCTCAAAGCAAACCACACTGTTAGTCACACACACTGTTTAAAATGCTAGTGGAAGGAACATTATGACAAATAAACTGTGCTTTCTCATATCCATCTATTCTTACATGTTTATCTGCTACATCTTTACTGCAGAATAATAGAGGACTCGGTAACTCTAGTACCTGAAGAGACTCACTACATGTGAGGAAGAAGTTTAGGAAATAGCCTTAGTTCAAAGGGTGTATCCATTTACCCTACAGATAATTTTTTGTTAAGAATTACACCTTAGAAGGATGCACTCACTTTTCACTTTCTATTTTGAGTTTACCCATTTATTCCAAGAAGCCCGAGATCTTGGTACTTCAAACAGCATTTGTCTCCAGCCTGGCAGAAGAGCAGAGGCTCCAGTTTCATGCAGGCTCCTGACCTGGAACACTTTTGTTCTGCTGGCAAGCCCAACGCCAGCGGCTACGAGGCAAAGCCGGACTGGTTGTTTCCCCAGGTGAGATGCAAAATGAGATGTTCTACTTTTCCTGAGCTTAGATAAAGTGTTGCTTTCAAGCAGCTGCTGAGGGTGTGTAGTGAAAGCTACCTTCAAAGGAGAAAAAAAGCGGTACGGCAGGTAAGTTACCTTTTCTAATGCCTGTTTATACAGAGGCAATGAATATATTTATTCTCATCTCCGATCAATGTATTTAGTTCTTCCACTGCAAAGTTTTAAATCTAAGAAAGAATTTGTATGCTGTAAACAAAGTGAAAGATATTTCAGAATTATCAAGCTATTTTAAGGGGCATTCCTTATTTCTACAGTTGACCCTTGAATGACCTACTAAATAGATGATCATTACAAATCCACTATCACATGAGCAAGAAGAGGCTTTATCTGGCTTCTGCTTAGAGAAGGCAACACAGCTGATAAACTTCATCCTCAGAGAATTTCATATGTAACCTTGTCTTAACAAAAAGCAACACACACACACACACACACAAAAAAAAAAAGATGAACCACATTGCTTTCATGCTGTCCTAAGTCTATATGAGTTGTATTCCTTAAAGAAGAAAAACAGCAGATGTCTTTATGTCTAGAACTCTGTTAGAAACTGTACTACCTCAAGCTTTTTGTTACACAAAAGTTATGTATAAAAATAATAAAACTAAGTTCACTGACTTCATGAGCTGATGTTTGATACACACAAACTAGTAAATTTATGTGAAGAACTTGAATGCACTGTGCAGAGGTAAAGCCAAAGCCAAACCACAGCAGGACACCAGCTCTCCTTCACCAGGCCCAAAAGTTTTAGAGGAAGCCTGAAAAACAACACCTACATTTGGCAGCCAGACAAAAACAAGGACTCTATTAAGAAGATGCTGCAAAGGGGGCACCACCGGGCTTTGAAGTGCTCATTTGATAGCAGTGACCTGCAACACCCCAAGAACAGAGCTGTGTTGGAATTAGACCCATGTCCTGTTTGGGCTCAGGACAAAAACAAGGTAAGAATTTCCAAGAAAGACTGGGAATGAAGATTTCAAGCAGTCACCTAAAATGTAGCATTTCCAGAAGAATGAAAAGCCTGGGCAGAGGGAGGAATGAACAGTTGCAAGACTTCAGTCCTGCAGAAGGTCTAAGAGCCTGAATCCCAGGACTGGCAGAAGGCTGTTCATTTCTCTCCAGGCACTTGCTCCTTTAAGACCATGGATATGTGAGAGACTTTTACCAAAAACTTTTGCCTCTGTAACACCAAAGCTACATCATCCTAGTGTCTTTAAGGAATTACTCCAACTACTGCTGAAACACACAATCGTGAGTTTGAAATGTATTTTCATAATAACTTCAGTTTGTGTATAAATAGCAACAGATAAATTTATATTTCAATAGCCACCATCATGAAATCCAACAACGATTTTATTCTGTGGATTTATCATGGATAAAGCATTAGCATTCCGTATTCTGTACTTGAATGAATCTTAAAATATTTTGTTTTGTTTTTCAGGTAATAAATTACTCTTTTACTCTATATAAAGAAACTCAGTTGTAATTTCAACAGGTTTAATAATGGCAAAAAAGTCCTGCAAAGTCTCGGAACTTTTAGTTAAGAACCATACACTAAATCAGCAATCATCTTCATTTCTTTAGCATTCAAAAAAAAAAAAAAAAAGACATGAAAAATACAACAGGTATAACAGGTATATATCAATTATTCACAGACATCATGAGAAAAAGCAAAAGAAATTTAATTCTTTCAGGGATAAAGCAGATCTACTTGTTACTAGCCCCCATATATTGTGGTATACTTTCCCCTCAGATTTTTCTGAGGAGAAAAATAGAGTTAGAAAACACAAAGCATAAGTGAATGTTTGCAACCTGTGCTAAGGATTCCAAAATATAAATTAATATCTGACCTTTGCCACAGCATATTTTATAGGTGCATACAACAGTTTTTATTTACTTCCATGCTTCAGAAGTCTTGTGCTAAGGAACTGCTGTATCATTATTTATGCATTTTAGCTCTATTTTCTTAGAACTTTAGCAATTTATGTCTAATTCTATCACAAATACAATAAAAAGAGCTGTAATGTGCTTCTGCAAACTGAAAAACAGAAAATGCAAAGTCTGGAAATGTGGAGTTTCAGTTTAAAGTTCTTTTCCAGTTGGACTTGCGAATGGGTTTACCCATTAAAAATCAAAAATCATGTTCGCTGTCACTTCCTATATGATCAAAAACTTCTGACATATTTACTTGGAGTATACTGACAACACACTCCTGAGAGGAGAAAATAAAATTCTGAACACAAAGCAGCATTTCTTTAAAACATCCCTACTCTCTCGTTGCCACTCAAGGCTGAATGGGGACAAAAAAATAACAAGCCAAACATGTCTTTCTAGAGGCTTATTCTAATCACTCATGTCTTCAAATGGAAGAAATATCAACTAGAGCAACTGTTTTGGTGGCAAGTGGCAGAAAAAAATTACTAATGTGTCCAGCTGAAGACAGTAATAACTTGCCTATAGTTGCTCACCAACTGTATAACAGCTTTCTTAAATAGGTTCCTTTGTGGTAAATTCTGCATTTTAACACCTCATGTTTTTAGCCTAAGTTTATTAACTAGATAGTATTTTCTGTAGATATTAAGGAGAGACAGAGTGTGTGTGTGTGTATAAGGAACAAAGATGCAATACCTTTATAAAGGTACTAATATAAAGAGCACTTTCCCTGCATCAGGTGCACCTCTCCTGTCCAGCCCCTCCAAAAAAACATTGTATAGGACTTAAGGAGATTCAAGGCAAATCCACTTTTAGTACCTTGAAGATTCAGGTCTGTATTACTTTAGCACTACAGCATCCTCCCATTTGGACTTCTAACTGTAAATACTGAGCTCATTTGTACTATTTAGATAAAGATGTTTTACTGCCTCTTTTGTAAATATACCTCCACATACAAATCCGCTGTCTAAGGTCAGATACCTGCAGAAATAAATCCAGTAAGTCAGAGAGAGACTATTACTGAAAATATTATAATATACTTTGTCATCACAACTACGCACTTACTGCCAGTACAGATTTAAGGCAAAGACTTTTTTAAAAGTCGTTAGTGAAAGCCAAAATTATTTCTGCCTTTGTAGAAAGGGGAGTGACATACTTCATAACAATTATTGTTCTTCTCCTGAAGAAAGCAGTGATGCTGTACTATCGTATCTCCACGCAAAAAGCAAACTTGAAAATATATCGCTCACAGGGGATAAGAGGAGGAAAGCTAATCTGTGGTATCTCATCTGAACTAGGTGTGAGAATCATAGCACATACTACATTACAAAGATATGTACTACCCATGAATAAGACGGATATAAAATACAAACTCAAAACTGAAGACAGAGTGCATTTAAACAAAGTTACAATGAACCAAAGGTGTTTGTAATTTTCAAATCAATTGCAGGGACATTTATTTTATGAATACACAAGAAAAAGAGGCAAAATAGTGACTACAGTTTTAATACTAACTTAATTATTAGAGATTAAGCAGTTTTTCTAAGGTAGAAACAGGTAATGGCTGCTGCTTGAACAACAAAGGAAGCAAAACCTAAGCATAAACTAGCAGTGATAAAATTCATTTGCTTCTCTATGCCTCTTATATTTTAAGACTAAACCAGTGATGAGTTAGTTTTCTGAACTTATATAACCAACAAGCATGTCCTGATATACTTGCGAAAGTCACAACTATTCAAGTCGTAAGACAATTACGATGGATTTTTCAGTGCTACATTATGTATTCCTTATGCATACAGAAAGTGTTTACTCTGCACTTCCTCTGCTTCCTCTACATTGTAAACAACCTCAAGGAGTATTGTGTTTCACACAGGAATAGGCACTAACACTATCCAAGTAAACTACAGATACTGATTTCAACAGAAAGTACGCAGTGCTTGCAAGAAATGTCTCCAGGGTGCCCTGTGACCTCCTCCTTCTTCTAAGTCAGGAGTTTTGCTTCCTGAATTATGCAACATTAGCAAAGCTTAAACTTTGATAAAACCAAAACTTGTTTTGTTATGCATACAATTCAGTGGTTTTCTATTAACTTAAACTGTAAATTCATGAAGTTTTAATATGGTTGAATCAACCACCATTTACTTCTGAATTAAAGCTGTAATGCTACTTATAAAACTGGTGTTAAGGGGGAGGAAGGGAAGGGCAAAGAAAGGAGTGACTGACATAAAAGTTCAATCTGTGAGGGCTAAGTGGGGTGAATAACAAAAATGATTCAACAATAGCTTGACACTTTTTTGAAGTAACAGATGGTTTCTTGTACCTTGCCTGACTTCATACATGACTTAGTTTGTTGTGTTTTTTGTTTTTGTTTTTTAAGTGAAAAGATTCACAGCATGTTCCACACAGAGCTTGTGCTGTAGCAAATCCAGAAGCACAAGTCAATGGATATAGGACACCCACAACAAATACCACATCTTAAAGCATCGATTGGATAAGGTCAGTTTCTCATGTCTGTAAATCCTGCTAGGAAGCAGTGCTGCTGACAATGCACTATACCCCTGGATCCCCTCCTACATTTATTCCAGTACATCAGTGCTCAAAATTACCCTAGGCACTGGGCTGCAACTGCTGGTACTAGCAGGCTGTCTGAACAGCCCCAGCACAGATCTGGAGTGAGAACAAGGTCTGTTCACACAGGCAGGAGGCACAAAGCCGCTCTGGCCTGAGCAGAGGGGGTGTCCTATGGTGCCACATGGCCTCAGAGCTGCTCCTGGGGGATTCTGGTTTATCCCAGCAGAGATGAAGCCTGTATGTCCACTTCTACATAAGCTAACTCTGTGGGTGGTCACAGGACATCTTCCCAAAACTGTGTCTTTCTTAGTGACATGATAGCTATGGATTTCATAAAGCTTCCTGCTGAAGACAGACAAGTATTTATGCTCAGAAGCTGTAGGACTGAACCTTCCAGCGGTGGCCTTGGTAACTTGACTGGAAGAGACTTTTTAAAAGAAGTTCATAAATCAGCATCTTTTAAACAAACATCAGGTATATATATACACCAGTATAATCAAATAAACCACTATTCATGGAAGTTAAGGGATCCAGCTTAATTTATGTCCATTTACAATCTAACTGATGCTTGAGGCATCTCAGTACTATGACACCACAGCAAATACAGGATGAAAAATACACACAATTCTTCGTATTTGGTTCCACATACTCAAGCCTTGTTGACAGGCATGTAGGCATGTCTCTGGGTCAGAAGTTCACGGGTACTTGTCTCAACAGGGCAGATCTAACTCAGTGCTGAATGACGAGGACGGATACATGAACACGAATGGATGCCCATTATTCACCAGCTGACACGTACCAGATGTCAGTTCCTTCCTGACACTACACCTGTTCAGAGGGAATGCAACTGGCCTGCTCACTTTTTTTAAAAACATCCCACCCTGTACAACACAACAATCTAGCAAAGTAATAAAAAAAAACCAAACAAACACAGGTTTCACCACATGCTAAACGTTTAACTCCTATGGATGCATGCAAAACACAATTTATTTGTTCTTTGTATCAGGTACAGGGCAGTGAAGAGACCATCCTGTGCACACAGGCACACAAGAACAGCAATGCTCTTCTTTCTATTCTCTCCCCTTTCTCTGTTTCTTATGCTACTCTTCCAGCCACAGTGGGCCACAGGGCTCTCTGGGAACCAATGTACATTTGGTTCAGACAGAGAAGCTCAAAGGACACCTTACAAGAGCTCTGCTCTTCAGGTTTGCAAGCAGCACAAGCCGCTTGCTACTATGGACGAAATCTCGGAATCATATTTTCCAGCAAATGCCTCTTCTGAAACTTCTTTGAAAGAACTATTCCACTATAAAATTCTCTAACAAGTTGGAAAATCCTACAAAACAGATGTAATTGAAGGGTATCGACACTGTTATGCACCTTCATCAGTAACATGCCTAGCACAACAGCAGATAGCCCCTGCCACTTACATCAGACATCAGAAACTGGAGCAAAGAGACTTTCAGCCTGAAATCAACTGCCTGCTATAGGCCTGGGCTGCAGCCACCACAAGCAAGTTACACACCAAATGCACAGCTTACTTCTGAACTACTGAGCAGGCAAAGGAGGAAAGTGAAAGGTATAACACAGCAAAGATTGCACATGCATGAGTACTTAGCCACCAAGTGCTTTTTAACTCGGGGTCACAGGTTAACAAAAAGCATCGCCATCACACACATTCCACTTCCTTCTCCCTCAAAGAGGGAAGCAGGGCAGGAGGAGAGAAGTTTGTGCCTACCACAGCTGTAAATTCTGCCCTTCTCAGAGACAGTTCACTATGAATGACTGACACAGCAGAAATTAATACATAAAGAGAAAAATGCAAAATAAGTACTTATATACTCTGAGACATGCTTTCTCCAGAAAGCACAAATAATCTTTTCAAGGTATTTTACCTAGACAAAAATACAATTTCTCAGCAAGCTCTTATCCTACTTATTGTAAGCATTCAACAATTATATCAAAACCTAGTGTAGAAAACCACATTTAACCTGTTTTAAATATATAAATCTTGTTTGGAAGGTGCTTTATGCCAGGATTGCTTCTACTCAAGAAGTCTAAAGAAAAAAGGTTGAATTTGTTCGCTTGTTTTCCGTTACTAAACTTTACAAGAAAATTATACAACCAAAAAGTATGTTTAATGCCTGAAACAGCTTCACAGCAAAACAATTCTGTGTGTCAGTTTCTGGGGACTATTCATCCCAGCTTTCAGTTGCTTGCAGCTTACTGCTATATAGCTTACTACATAACAACTTCTCGTTTATTTTATTTGCTTTTAATTCAAGTCACAGAACTTCATTCCCACCACGCTGCCTCAGCATTCTTTTCCATAAATGCAAGCAAAGAACTGGAGGCCAACAGAAAGAGGAGAATATAATACCAACCACAGCAACTTACCTACTTGGCCAGGAGCAAAAGCACTAGGAAGCAATGAGTACTGCAAGTTGTACACATAAAATAGAATATGATGGAAAAATAATCTGATTTAAATACTTTCTGCTTTTCCCTAAATACTTCTTCCTTATTAACAGATTGTTTTCGGTCTATTATAGGCACCTTACTTCCCCTTTTGAAATACACTAGTGCAAACCAGCAAGGTCTATTACACAGGGCATCGTGAAAGCTTTAGCTGTATTAAATATCTATTGACTAAATTGATTAATTATCTAAATGGACTATCAGGACAAAGTATATGTTCTTGAATAGATTTTATGAAGCTTTCTGGAGTTACCCCAAAACTACCCTACTCCTCTTTCCCATTTTTTTTTTTTAATGTAACACGTGTCACACTTACACTTGTGCACCTTAAGAAGACTTCTTTGTACCCTTACATTCTCCAACTCCTTACCTCTCCCGTGGTAATATCTATCAACCTTTCTACTCCCAAAAGTAGTCTCCAGCAAAAAAGGGCTAGGCTCTGTCCTGCTCAGCTGTCTGGACTAGCACAGACTCCTTAAAGCAGAAGCCCTGGTGGGAAAAAACACTTCAAATGCTAGCAGGGCTTCTGCCTTAGTATTTCTAGTCTCTAGGTTCATCCCGAAGAACTGCACCTCTGGCCCTTGTTGGCAGCTTACTCTAGCAGGTAAGCCTGGTCTCCCTCAGGGCTGCTGTGGCTCCTCAAAGAGCCCTCCACTCAGCTCCATTCAGCTGCACTCAGCTCCATTCAGCTGCAGAAGGAAAGACGGGGTGAGAGATAAGGAGGCATCACACAGCCAGCTAACTCTTCTTACGCAGAGCTCACCCTTGCAAAGCCCAAAACAGAATGGAAGGCCCTTCTCCACAGCATCCTGCCTTCAACAGTGGCCTAAAAAATGAAAGAATGGGGTATGTTTGTAGTTTTCTTTCCTTGGCACATCCTCCCAATACGTGGCCTAAGAAATTAGGTCTCTTCTCTCCCTCAGAAGGTGAGAAAGAAAATCTGTCCCAGGTGTCAACCATCCCTCGCACACAGACCACCCTCCCTGTGTCCCAGCAGAGGGGCCGTCTGTCGCATGCCGAGTCGTTCTGTTCAGACGGGGAGGATCTCCTTGTAACTCAGGTAAGGCAGACACCACAAGCTGTCCCTGCCCAAAATTATAGTGTAGTACTGCAGGGTGTAATGGCAGCAATGGGAAGTTACCCGTATTTGAATGCATAAAAGGTTGCTTGTGCAGGACAAACCTGTCTTAAAATAAGAGAGTAAGAGAGGTAGAACAAAGCACAGAATTCATTTTTAAAGCTCTTCCACACACACTGTAAATACAGGGGCTCATACAGAAATGGTCCTGCATCACGACTCCTCTCTCACACCTCACAAAATTCAGTAGTTTTCAGTTTTTCCTAACCACAGCAAGAGAAAGCAGTGAAAGACCAACAAAAATGAGGGCATGTTAATCATATATGATTCAAGACAATTTTATCTGCAGAGAAATGAGGTTTCAAGAAGGAAGGATACATTGGTAATGTCCTAACCTCTTCACCCAACCCTATGGCACCTCATGGCAGGCTATCACTGAGCTCACCCCCTTACCAACAAGCCAAGTGTACAAGGCAGTCGCAGTTCTGCCAGCCTACAACTTACGGCCAGGCCTCTTAAAAAGCAAATGGCTCTGGTTTGATCTAAACTCTCTCCTGAAGAACCTCCTACTTTAGGTTGCCATCCCACAGAACAGTAACTCGTGTTTCACAGACCCTTGTCATAGATCAAAAATGCAATACTTGCGTAACACAAAGGCAGCATCGATACAAGTTCACTCTGAAAGGTTCCAGACAAAGATCGTATCAATCCAGCTTGCTGTGCTAGTATAGCCACTGTATCATTTACTCTTGTCAAAGACAAGAAAATAGCATGTGCTTATTCCTATCGAGATCAGAACTGTTCTGCTAGGTGATCAGGAAATACTACTGTTAAAAACTACAATGTTGTAAAGGGAAAATATGATTATAGGAGAAAAAGAGGACAGTGAGACTGATCAGCAGTTAGAGAAAAAATAATAATTCCTCAAAAAGGGTCATGCCTACCAGCACATAACATGAAATCACACTAGCAGTATTAAGTAACCTTCAGAAAACCTATTTTGCAAGTTAATACAGAGACTTCTAACACGCCATTTTAGAGAGTGTTTTCTTTTCTTTTTTTTTTTTTTTTTGTCTCAAGATTCATCAGTTTTCTTCTCAGAATATCAGTTAAGGCAAAAAGTGAGCAGTGACCACTGTACACAACCCAGCCAAAGTGCTTACAGGTTTCAGAAATGAAGATATGAACATTACCAGTGGAAGGAAAAAAAAAAAAAAAAAATCTACTGCTCAGTATTTGATCCAGGCACAGATTTATTTAGAGGGGCTTCTTAAAGGTTTACTCTCCTTTACCCAGCAGCCAGATAAACCTCACTGGAATGCTTCTAACTTTTTAGGGAGGTCTGGGTTTTCTAGGGCCTGTTACAGTGTCACCAACAAATGTCAGTTATAAGTCCTCTTTTACATGTTGCCAGCACCAATTACATGATGCACTATGTTACGGTTTCTCAAAATCAATACTTGTTTTAGCAAAGTAACACAGAGCTAAATATATCTATATTTCACAAGCATTCTCCTCCCACTGTCTGACACATGCAAGAAAAGCAGGAAGTAAATGCTTCTGTTCAACTCAGATAATGATTTCACTTTTTTTTTTTTTTTTAAGTTTATGATATTTTCAATAAATTAGTACATATAGTCTGTGTAATCCAATAGCAAAAACAAAGCATTCATATCTTAATAACCTCATCATAAACTGCTCATTCTCTCAGCCTGGGATTGATTATTCTGAGAAAACACCACTAGAAGCTCCTTCCATAAGTTGGACTAGATGATTTTGAAGGTCCCTTCCAGCTGAACTGATTAATCTCTTCTATTAATTCTTTCACTTTTCCTGAAAGATCCATTTGGGGCACTGTCAGAAATACAATATTGAGACAAATGACCCTTTAGTCTGTTTCAGTATGGCTGTTGTATAGCCATTTCAATAGCAAGTCAATAGACTTGCAGCCAAAGGCTTCACTTACAGGAGGTGGTAAGGATAAAACACCCTTGCATGTGGGACTGAGATCTGGGACTTTCAGGTGTTCAGCAGCCCCACCAGATGGCCTGTTCTGAAATTCTCCACTGTTATAGTGCAGTTTGAATACAGGGAAAGAGAATAGGGACCAACAATTCACAAGCATGTTACACTTAGCAATGGTGACAGTGGTCAGTCAGAGGATGGTGGTAAAAATTAAGCATCTGGGGAGGGGAGAGAGCCCTCCAGAACTAAGGTTTAATAGAATCACTTATATTCTGCTCTGTGAACTGCTCTGCTAGAATATGAAAGCAGCCTAGAAGCAAAGCACCCTCTCAATGGCACAGTTTCTCCATTAGGCAAGCATTTAGACTTGGCAACTAATAAATGCTATTTGAAAAGCTTCATATTGAAATTCGTGTTTGCATACCTTCACATCACGATTCTAAAAATAAGCAGCTTATGGGAAACTGACTTGTTTAGATAATATTAAAAGGTAAGAAATAAAAGATGAAAAGAAAGTGTCCCTATGATTTGTGGGCTTAAAAATAGCATTCATACATTGAGTAAAGCATAAATGAAAAGATTTACAGTAGGAGAGAGCCAATTGCTTTCACACTGCTGTAACTCATCAGCTTAAAGTGCATACAACTCACTGCCAAAAGTTCCTAATGCAATCTATTTCAATGAAAAGAAGCGAAACTGTGTTTGTTTTCCTTGTAATTCCTACTTACAACGTGTTTAGTTGCGCAAGAGGGGAAAAAAAAAAAAGCTGTAGTGACAGTTTTAAACTCTGTGGACCTAAAACCTCAGATGATAAATTAAATCATGATTATTGTTTGTAGGCTTGGATGCATGTCCTCAGGTAATTAGACTCAGTGTGTTACGATCCACTGTCCCACATGATTTTTGATGCATCACACCACTGCTAAGGTAGGGCAAACTGCTCAGTAATCTTGTAAAAGAAGCAATGACTTCATGTGTAGGCAAAATACCTCAACAGGGAAAAAAAAAAAAAAAAAAAAAAAAAAAAAAAAAATTAAGCTTTTCCTCAGTGAAGTTCATACATGTTTGTGAATTATACAGAGTGAAACATAAAAGATTTTAGAATTACATTGCCTAGGACTTCAACATACTTCAGTGGTAAGTGTGTGCTGCTTCTTGCCTGGAAATTTTGTCAAGGTAGAAGGAAAGGGAGAAGGGAAAAGAAGAAATTCAGGTGTTTACCAGGGTAATGTCAGGTGTTTACCTGACATTCCCACAGCCCTCAAATAATAAATTCCTTTTCTCAGACAGGTTGAATGGAAAATTTTTACAAGGAATTTATTATTTGAGGACACAAACCACAGGTTTCCACATGTTGTATGTGCATTTGAGCTTTACCTGCTTGCCAGGCCAATTGTCTTGGCTGAAGAAGTTTACAGTGTAAGTTATAAAAAACTAAATTTTACTTATGGAAGAGAAGCAAGGTTACAAGTATCAGACAAAATTCAAGTAGTAACTAAAACATGATTTGTCTTATTTTTTCTACAGGTCGCAGCTAGATACCACTACTTGGTACTTACAGCCTACTTTTGCCAAGTGTATGCAAGTAGTATTAGAACTGGCACAGTATCTAAAAGAAAGTGCTGATACCAAGCAATTGCAGCTCTTACAGCCGTGAGATAGCAGAAATTTCTGGCACTTCTTCAGTACTGCAAACAATTCTTGTACTTTAGAATCATTAAAGCAGATATTTTGTCGACTTAAAATTGAAATCTGTACAATCTGATGCTTGTTTAACAGCCTTGGCAACAGCAAGTGAACTGGGAGTACCAGCTCCCATGCTTGCAGGCACATCACAAACTATTTAAAAGGCAACCATGTTGGCAGTTCTCAGCATTTTTTTTTTTTTATTTTATTGCCCTTATGTAACTTGGGGGGTATAGTGCATCTATACTCACCACAAATAACCTGTCTCAGTCAAAAAACTGCTTGCTCATTCTTGACCAGATAAAGACCTGACTTTTCTTACAGCAAGCCCAGAGATTTCAGCTGACTTTTCCTACGCCACTCAAAGCCCCTCATTAGCTGGGTAGATGTGACTGGTAACAAACAAATACTTTGCCTGGCTTCTCTGCTGTACAGTGCACATGTGCCATAGCACAGCTGATAGGGGAGGGAAGAATAAAGCCTAAGCCATGGAATCAAACAAGAGCCTTCATCTTCTGCATCTAGTCTCCAGCTACGTTGTTTACGGGCAAGATGTGTGATATTTGAAGGAAACAGGTAGCAATGAGCCTGCTTGGTCTCTGATTGCTCTTTACAGACCACGTTTTAGAAAAAGACCTGTTTCACTTCTTAAAGCAGTTTTTTTTGGTTGGCTTTCCTTGGTTATTCTGAATCAGTATTTTCCATGAATGCTGCAATTGCTTAGAAGCAATCCCAAGCGAAACAGCCTCTCATTCGTTCCTTCTGGGATTTTAACTTTTTGGTTAGTTTTCATTTCACCTGACCTCAAGAGACCTTCTTGGGCCTGCACACACAGGGACATAAGACACCCTCTGAGGAAAATTTGTATTCAAACACCCACACTAATAAAAGCGCTATTCATCTAACTAATACATGGAGTTTTTACAGATGAGTCAACCTACCCTGTAAAACTAGACACAGTTTTTGTTAATTCATACAACTTGGCAATAAGTAGAATGGCTATACGTGCATTTGAATGCAGTGGTACCAGTCAGAGCACAAACACAAGCCAACTGGTAAAAATAATAAGCAAGAACAAAGCTTGTGCTAAGGACTTATTGGAGGTTTCATATGCTACGTGAGGTTTATCATCCACCTTTGACTTCACCCATGTTTCATTCAGGCAGCAAATCCTGAGCCCATTGAGGCAATAAGGAATTTTACAATCTGAACTCGGCAGCTGAGTCAGAGCTGTGCAAATACTTACATACTCACCTGTTTTGTTTTCCTGTGTCAGAGTATTATCAAGCTGAGTAAGCCCTAAGTGAATTAGAGATGCGATAAGGGGGTTTTGCTGTGCTACTGCATCCCTTAGGAGGAGATTGCACTCACTGATACAGAGCAGGGGGGAGCTGGGGTTGGACTTGACAGCGTCAGGTGGAAAGAAATGGTGACAAAACGCCTCTTCTACCTGCCGGGGGTAACACACAGCACCCACACACACCCGGACAGGAAATAAGGGCTGGAAGAGATGGCTGGGGAGCAGGAGAAGCCAGGCAGGGCAGTGGGAATTAGCAGCCCACCTGCAGGGGAACTTCCCTCTGCAGCATCCCCGGGCTGCCGCTGCTCTGCTGAGGGAAAACAAAGAGGGGGGAGCCCGTGGATTACCGCAGGGTCCCCACAGCCTCCGAGGAAGAGGAGGAAAAGCCCGGCTCGGCTCGGCGACAGGTGGCGGAAGGAGGCCGGGGGGAGGCCGCCGGGCAAGGCAGGGCAGGGCAGGGGTCTGTCAGCCCGGCGCCCCTGCCCCTACCTTGTTGAGGTGAGGGTCGCGGAGCACCTCGTAGCCCCTCTTCATGGTGAGCTGCAGGGGCCGGGCGGCGTCGCGGCTCTGGGCTGCCTTCCCTGCTCCTTGCATGGCGCGGGCTCGGCGGGGTCGCGCTGCCGGCAGGTCGCGGCGGGAGCGAAGGCGAAGCGGTGGCGAAGCGGCGGCGGCTCCTCCTGCCGAGGTGGCCCGGCGGGGTGGGATGATCCTGCGGCAGGGAGGGAGGGAGGGACGGAGGAGGGAAGGAGGGAGGGGGCAGAGCCGCGGCAAGGCGCCGCCGCCAGGCGGGGGGCAGCGGGGCGCCGCCGCTGAGTCACCGCCGGTCCCGCGCACCCCCACCCGGGGCCGGCCCCGAGGGGCAAGGGGGGGCGGTGGCGGGGTCGGTGCCGCCCGGAGCCCACCCCCGGACCCCCGCCGGTTTTGCCCCGGGCCGGGCCGCGGCTCCCTGCGGTCCTCGGGCCGAGCCAGGGACGGGCAAGTGAAGGCCTCGGCCTCCGCGTTTGGCCCTCGCTCCCTAGCGGCCCCTCCGGGTCGCCCCGGTCCCGTTAGCAACTCTTCAGTAAGCTGCTCGGGAAAAACGGGGGCAGCGCTTCTCTGTCATCACGATTTTTATTTTATTATTTATTTTACGCAGGGCCTGGTGTTAAGCTGCCCCGGGAGCACAGCTGTGTAACGTGTCCGAGCGCTACGGGCCATGCGCTCAGGTGGGACCCTGAGCCCGAGAGCAGTCCTCAGGCCTCGGCCAGACACTGAGCTGGGGCCTGCCCCCGGTACCAGGAGTGGAGTTTCGCTTTCATTATGTTATTAAACTAGTGTGAAATCTAAGCTTCCCCAAAGGGGATCAGCTGCATGCAGTCCTTAGCCCGAATGTGATGTGATTAGCTCTTGGGGGTGGAGTTGTGCGCTGGTTGAAGCTGCTATTCGGGGTTATGTCTGGGAGGGATGGGGAGTATTACAGAGCACTTACAGAGCAGGTGTTCAGCTGATCAGGGCCACCATCTGTAGCATTTCTATGCAGTACATCCTAAAATTGTTGGCATACAATGTGTGCTATAAGACTGTGGCTTTATTCTCCTAGCTTCATGTATGTAAACAGAAATTACATTCATACAGATACTGTAGCCATGCTAAAGGAATTACACAGCTTTAAACTGAAGTCTGGGACTGAGGTTTTTGCTATTACTCACATGTTGCAGATGAATTAAATGTCAAGCAGCAACAAACATAAAAATTTTGTAGCTATGTTAAATTTAATCTCTTTTTGTTTAATCTGTAGGCCACGTATCCATTCTGCTACTTCCTATTCTATCAGAGAAGGCTTCCTCACAATCTGTCCTGAATTTCCTGTTAATTAGCTCCAAAAGAATCATTTGGGGTTAATTAACAAAGGAAATTTGAAAGGCTTCCAACTTCTGTTTCTGAAAACTTGATTAGCAAGTAAGCAGAAAAATCAGTAAATAAACCTCTCCCTGCCTCTACCATCTCGGAAAGTACTATGAAAAGTAATATTAATAAAACATTTTAAATAAACTTCAAAACTGGAGTCTCTGTTAGTAATGATCTACCCTTCCTGAGGTTTGTCCAGATGGCTGAATACCTATCCAAGTCCCAAATTTTACCTTAAATAGGTATATCAGGCATACCAAGCTCACATTTCAGGTCTTTCTTAGTCATGATAAAAATAAAAAGCAACATGGAAACTTCCTTCTTTCCTTTCTTTGTAGGTACACTGAAACTATTCTGATAGAATGGTAACCTAAGTGCCATACTTTTGTCCAAGAGAGAGCCATGTGTACTGATGTAATTTTTATCTTAGTGTTGCAACACTAGCTATAAAAAAAAATCTGCCAAAAGTCACTGTAACAGCTATGTGTACCTCTTCTGAGGTCTGACCCCTGCTAAGGACTTGTCCTGACTCACCTTGTACCTGCTATTAAAGGCATGTAATGAAGCAGCTAATTCAGGTGAAGTTAGTGTGGCTGTACTTTCTTTTATGTAATCAGACTTTAGAAACAGTTTTCTACAGTATTTTTCGTACAAATTTATTCCTCTGTGTTTTCCTTGAAAGAGAATTTAATTCTGTTCATTATGTGCAAACACCACTAAAAACAAACTCATACCCGTCTCATAGAACAGTTTGGGTTGGAAGGGATCTTAAAATCCAGATGCAAGACCTTGCACTAGGCCTTGTTGAACTTCATGAGGTGTTTGCACGGGCCTACTTCTCAAACCCGTCCAGGGGTTTGAGAATCCCTTCCCTCCTACATGTCAACTGCACCACACAACTTGGTGTCATCGGCAAACTTGCTGAGGGTGCACTCAATCACACTGTCCGTGTCACCAACAAAGTTACTAAACAGCACCAGTCCCAAGACAGACCCCTGAGGGACACCATTTGTTACTGATTTCCACCTGGACGTTGAGCCATTGAGTGTGGCCATCCAGTCAATTCCTTACCCACCGAGTGGTCCATCCATCAAATGCAATTAGTCAAATCTCTCCAATTTAGAGACAAAGATATCGTGGGGGACAGTGTCACATGCTTTGCACAAGTCCAGGTAGATGATGTCAGTTCCTTTTCCTCTATCCACTAATGCTGTAACCTCATTGTAGAAGGCCACTGGATTTGTCAGGCGCAAATGTCCCTTAGCAAAGTTATGTTGGCTGTCACCAATCTCCTCTTTATTTTCCACATGCCTTAGCAGATTCTCCAGGAGGATCTGCTCCATGATCTTGCCAGGCACAGAGGTGAAACTGACTGGCCTCAGCTGTCTTCCTTCCAGTCCCAGTTCCCTGGGTCTTCCTTTTTTCCCTTTTTGAAAGTAGTGGTTACGTTTCCCCTCTCAGTCAACAGGAACTTCATGGGACTGCCACGATTTCTCAAATACGATGGACAGTGGTTTAGCAACTACATCCACTAGTTCCTTCAGGACCTGCAGATGTATCTCATCAGGTCCCATAGATTTGTGCACCTTCAGGTTCCTAAGCTGGTTGTGAATCTCTTATGATAAACGTGTCCCTGAGTTGCAAGAACAACTCTGCATTGGGAACAGACCTTTTTAGCTCAAAAGGAAATGCAAAGAAACAGGAAAAAATGTTGTCTCCTGTCACCTGTGGAAGTCTTCCACTTGAGGCCTGGAGCATTTTGGCATTAGATAGAGTTAGAAGGGATTTATTTGCCTGAGTCTGCTGCTAATTATTTGCTTGCTAGAGTTTATAACTGCCTGTTAATTTTGTCATGCATTTGTATTAATTTTGTCATGCACCATTGCAGAGTATCCTTGAGCAAGACATAAAAATAGCACTTAACGTGCAACACCTCAGAATGTATGGAAGATGTGTTTCTAATTCTGTTCCTGTGAAAATGAAGATCTGATTGCTAGTAAGCATTTGATTATTGTCTCTCTCTGTACAGAGTTTTGGAGTGATTCTTAAGTAACCATATCCTGGACTCCATAATATTTGAAACAGAAAAACAGTTTAAAATAGGTCAAAGGAATAACGTTCAAGTTACATCTGTAGTTAAAGGTGATTACTCCAGAAGGATGCATTACACAATAAATCTATAGTTGCAATAATACAAATAAAGTAAGTGGCAGGTTTTTTTTGTTTGTTTGTTTGTTTGTTTGTTTGTTTTATGGCTGCATATGAGATACAGGTATTCGTGCAAGAGTTAATCCTCATTTAAATAAATTAGTAAGGGTCTTACACTGTCAAGGTGTTTGTGACAGAAAATACAGTGGCTTTGTCCTCTCTTCTGATAGGCACCTAATACTATTTCCCATATGGTTTTCATATGGCACAGTTTTAAAACTCCTACTCAAGCTTTTTTACAAGTAGCTGTGCTTATGATTTCCTCTCACCCTCCCTATTCTATTGTTTAACAAATTTTTCTGTCGGATCTGTCAGATTTCCCCAGATGTATTATGGATAGATGAAAAACTCTATTTGAAATTGTCCAAGAAAAAACTGCTAGAGGGAGCACTGAATGTCATCTCATTTGCCTTCATGTCTGAAACTGTTGTTAGAAAACTCCAGTATATGAGTACAACCCTCTTTAGCAATCCAACAGTAAGAAGACTGTACAGGAAAGGAAAGATTTTCCTGTTGCTGAAGTGGTTAGGATGGTTGGCTCAGTTTAAATATTTAAGACTGGAACTTGGGAAATGTCCTTGTGTCAAGCTGTAGCTGCTCAGGGGATTTGGGCCCTGTCAGACCATTGTTCGAACCATGGCAGAGTCTTGGATCTCCATCTCATGCAGTGCTGCTATGGCACTGGGGAGATGTTAGCTTCCAGGGCTACGAGTTTGGAAGAAGAAAAAGGGAAATCCTGTCCTGATGAAAGCATCACACTAACTACCTTGGTTTGTTGTTGTTGTTGTTGTTGTTATTGTTGTTGTTTGTTTGTTTGTTTTTAAGACGGTACTTGTATTTCATGTCTAATTTGCCCAAATAAAGATCTTGAACCATTCTATTACTAACTGACATAGAAATAAATGTAAAAAAGTTTCTTCCTCTTTGCAGTAAAGAGAGGTTTTGGAAGATTTTTCTCCCTGAATTCCACCATATATTCATACCCAGGCCAAAATTCTTTCAAGTTGTTCCTCCCAAGTCACATTTTCTGCTGCTTACCATCCTAATCATGCTCCTGAAAGTGCTGTTTAATGCTCAGTACAGGTCACATTACTCCAGCTGAGACCTCACCAGTCCTGAATCTACTGCAAGGTTTACTTCACGTGTTTTAGCAATGGCAATTCTATTTATACTTCTCAGTAAAATGTTTGCTTTTTCTGCAATAGCGCAACACCATCAACTCATGTTCAGTTTGTGGGCCGATATAACCCCATGTCCTTTCCTGCAGGGGTGCAGTCTGAATGAGTTGGCATTATCAAGTCCAATTTGGCAGAAACACAAGGCTAACTTTAAAAAAGAGGAATTGTTTAATGATTTAAGAATAGAACTGAAGCATTTGTAAAGTTTCTATTATGTAAACATTTCACAGCAACATTAGCAAGCCAAACTTGTACTCGGTAATTTGAAAAGGAAATTCATTTTTTGATCATTAGGAAGCATATTTCTAGTTAGTTAAGCTGAAAGAGAAGTAAAAATTAAACAGCATAAGAATGACATTATTGTTTAATTTTGATTTTTTTTTTTTAATAAACTGAAAGTGTTTGTAATATAAAGTGTTTTTTTTGTAATATAAAGTGGTTTTTTGTTGTTGGTGGTTTTTTGTTTGTTTGTTTGTTTTTTACTTTAAACTAGATAATACACTCTTGAGGTTGAGAGGGGACTCTAACAGTAGTTTTGAAATGCCTGAGGTGCCAGCACTCTGGGGCCCTAATAGGGCTTGGTGTCCCTGCCCAGTTCCTCTGTGGTTCCCTTCACCCACCCCACAGCCCCAGACCCCACATCAGCCCCTCAGGGCTATCAGTCCCCTGTCCTGGTACCCCAGTCTGGCACAGCTATGCCTGTGTCTGGCCATGGGCCCTGCTGGTCTGGACCTTGACCAGATGGACCCAACCAGCATGCTGACTTCATAGCGTGACCTCAGCCCAGCCTCGTCACTATGGTCTCATTCAGCAATCACGGGGTTGTATCTGACCCTGTCTACCCTCACCAGGCCTGACCCTGGTTCATGTTCCCAGCATGACCTCAGACCAGCCTCAGATGGACCTGGACAGGCGACTGCCCCAGGTTGCCCCCAACCTGCCCTGCTTCTTTACTGGGGGTGGTAGAATGGGTGCCCACTGTTGAGACCCTGTCATGCCAGCTCACATGGGGAGCACCCCAAGTCCCAAGGGGGGCCATTAGCCCCCACTGCACCCTGACACGATGAACAGTTACAAAGAAGGAAGAGCCAGGTCTTCTTAGAAATGATGACAACAAGGAGATGCGAGGGGCACCTGGAGAACTTCCAATTGGGCTTAAGGACAACATTTTCCACCAGAAGGTTGGTGAGTGCTGGAGCAAGCCACCTAGACAGGCCAAGGAATTTTATCCCTGGAGATTTTCAAAATGTGATGAGACAAGGCCCTGAGCAACCTCATCACACTTTGAAGTTAGGCTGATTTTCAACAGGAGGTTGGATTGGATGACCTTCAGATGTCCTTTCCAACCTGGACTTCTGTGGGATTCTCTGGGTAGTACAATGCTGAGAACAACAAATTCTGTGAACATAAAGCTACAGGAATTGCATCATGGCCACTAAAACTTTTCCTCCTCAAGTTTCTGTGATTTTGCTCTTCTACTTCTGTCTATGTGTCTTCTTGGCCAGGAGGACTTTTAGCCAGAAGAACTATCTTTGTATCACTTTACTCCTTTCTTGCAGGAATTTTATCCTATGTGCCTTTAATCTAACCAAACTGTTTAACTTCAACAGCCGGTGATAAATATCTTAAGACTATAATTTTGGAAGCTGATGCTGGAGTCATGTAAATACTAAAATTGTCACTACAATATATAACTAAATTATATGTAAGTATAATAAAAGTGTAAAAATGGCTGTTGTACTTTTTACTAGTTGATATTGCATAGTCCAGGCATTGCAGAAAAAAGCCATACCTGTCCAAAACATGTTGGTTATGCTGAAGCACTGTGAAAGGCTTTCAACTTAGATGTAGTACAAATAGCAACTTCCATCAGTTCTCAAGACCACTGTGAGGCAGAAAGAAAGACAAGTAGATGTAGTTTTATGCCTATACAGCCATTCGTTTGTGCTGCACAATATGTTGTGGCAGAATGAGAATTGAATTCTGTGTTACTCTTCTGACTTGTAGGCCACATCCTTCTCATCATGCTCATAGTAAATCTAGCACAAGGCAAATAAAATATATGTGCTTCAGGGCAGCATATTCTCAGAAGGTATTCTGGCCCACTTTGCAATCCAAGGAGATTAAATAAAGTTAAACAAAGTAAAAACAAAGTAAACATCCACACTTTTTTTTTAGTATTTAAGCAAATAGTGCAGAATTTCCTAAAAAATTCCATTCTAAATTTAATTTTAAATTTTAGTAGCATTACCCCCCCCCCCCCCTTTCTTTTTTTTTTTTTTTTTTTAATTTCAAGCTGTAGAGACTTAACTATTCATTGCTTTGGCTGTCATTCGGTCACCCATGGACAGATCTAATGTGAACAAATCTAGATTTTCAAAGTTGATGTAAAATGCTTCTATTTTGATTATACAGACACTCTGGAGTGGCTTAAATGACCTATGCAAAGTGGAAAATAATGTCACTTATTTTCAAACTATGCAGAAGAGATTGAAGCAAATCTTCCTTGAAATATCCTTTTTAAATTAATTTCCTGAATTGGCTGGTGATGAGGCATGTCAACTATTTCTAGAATACCAAATCCGCTTGTCTAAAAGATATGAGATCTTGTTAGTACTATCTCCATCACTAAAACAAATGCCTTCATTTTACACTTTACATAGCTTTAGAAACTTTAGCATGCCCACATATTTCCACCTCAGATATTTTAGAGATAATATGGAAGAATATTTCAGGTTTCGAGAATTTAAAAGAAAAAAAAAATCAACTGTTTTGTTAAGTGTCCTGGAACAAATTTTTCTTGGCCTCATTTTAGCTACACTAACAATGAATTTGGAGCTGAGGATTATTCAATGCCAAAATGAAATTGCTATGACTTTATGGTATGATTTGTATCTTAGTACTGGGAGTTCACTGTCTTGCTAGGAATAATAGGATTTAGAAAAAGTCCCCAAACAGCATTTTTACTTAAATTACTGTATCAGATGTATGTTCTAGCAATAGGAGTGGTAACTCTGGGTCTCCATCCACTGTTTATAAGAATGTGGTGAATTCTTTCACCTCTGTCAATTACAGGCATAATTCCAAATAACTTTAACACCTTTAGGATAATTTTAGAATATTATTAGTGAGTGTGTTTCTGTTGTTTGCTTTCATTTGCTCCCATTTTTGACATGGTTATGTCTGGCACAGTAATTTTAATGGTTTAGCAACAGACAAAGCATGCTTAGATATTTTCTTCCTTTACTTCATCTCCTATGCAAGAGACTTGGTGAGCCTGTTAAAGGCTTTTTCTTTTCCATATGTCCTAATTACCATAAGTATTTGGGAGATTGTCCCACAAAGTCCATTTTGTTTTCCAAATCATTAGCAATGTTAAAAACAAACCTTCTCACAAAAATGTTGGCATAGGCTCAAGCACAATTCCTAGTTCATCAGTAAGCCTTCCCTGAGCAAGGAAAGCTGTGTGGGGTCCATTACATGCAGTTCACTTGCCAAAGCACTGGAGGTTTAGTGTTTGAGATTCCAACTGTGCTTAGGTTTTTCATATACAAATACTTTAGACAAGACCAATTAAAAGTTAAAATCTGCTAAATCAGCGGGGAAGAAGAAAGAGACAAAAGTTTTTGAGGTAATGAACTGCTACCTTCCGGTGCAAAGAATGGCACTGTGCTTTAACAAGGATCCCCAGACCAGGTTCAAGGGAATCATGGACATCTCTGTCTATGATGCCGGGTTTGTTAATAGCTGTGAAAGGCCTAGACACCTTCAGCATGAGGATAAACTATAAGGGAAAAATAATATTGTTTATAATTTTACCAAGCTTAGCACCTAGATGGGAACTTTTGATTAAAGGCTCATAAGTAGTCTTCTTTTCAGGTCCCACTTTGCCAAAGAATATAAAGAAGCATTTCTCTCAAACCAGTTTTGATGTCATTCTCTGCCTCATGGTTATTCAGATAGTGACATTCAATGGCTCCTGAATTTTTTCACTGATAGACCTGTTCACCTTGTCTCCAAAGAGCCATTCCATCGAGCTCTGCAGACCCTCGGAGGTCTGGATGCTGTAACTTTTATGCAATGGCACTGCATACCCTAAATTCTTAATATGGAGCCAATGAGTTTCTAACAGGGATAAAACAAAATATATTTCTCCACATAAAACAGTAACTTGATGTACCAAAAATCCAAAAGTACGCAATATTTCTAAGAAAATATTTTCAAGATCATCTAGCTTGGTCATTTTGAGTATTGACATTATTTTCTAAATAGCATTATGTCCTTTTAAAATGTTAAGACTACTTCTGCTGAAACTTAATTTGTAAAATATCTAGTATTACTTTCAGACATGACAAAGGAAGGAAATAACAGAGAATTTGTTTAAGCAGCAATTTTTGTGATTTAAACTAGTCCTGCACGAGATAATTCACCATTACTTTGGGTTTTCAGTTACAGGACAATGATGACAGGGTTTCAGAAATAATGTGGTGTTGTTGCCTGTGCATAGCAATTAGTTAGTGGCCTAGTTCAGATGAGAGTTTCAGTGTTTTATAAAATGTCTGAAGAATAGCTGTCCCAGTTAACATAATTAACTGCAAGGAACAGTTGAAGGGTACAGTTTATTTATTTCAGGAAACATTACTGAAAAAATTAAATAAATTTGGGCTATAAATGAGCTCTAGGGAGAAATATGAGTCAATGGGAAATTCTAGGTAGAGTACATGGAGTGGACTGATAATAACTTCACTATGGAGCACCAGATATCTTGCCTAGCAAATAATCAGATATGTTATTGCTTAAGTTTGTGTTTGTTGATTTGTACTTGTAAGAAGCAAGAAGAGACTTCTCAAATAAAAACATTACGCATCTAGGACTGTTTATGTTAATAATAAATAATCAATATATAAACAGCCCTACAATGGTTTAATCCTAGCAGGAGAGAACAGTATGTCTAAATAAAGCTACAAACCACTCCTTGTTACCCTATCCTACTATTACTGGTTGTAGAGTCCTCATAATTCTTTAGGGAATGTTCACACCATGGATTTCACGTCATTACTCAAAACCTCTAAATCCCCATTAAAAACAGAATGCTATTTATTTCCAGTAAATTCCACCTCCATATAGCTCTTGTAGCCTGTGCTGCAACATTTTTCAGAAGGAAGGCACTGCTGGGAGAAAGAGAACAGCAGAAGTAGTGCTGAACTTTGTGCCAATGTATTACAGAGAATGAGGACTTCCTGAGCCAGAGTTTACCAGCCCACTATTACAACTAACAGCCACAGATCTTGTCTGACTCCTTTTTTGAATCCCTATGCTCCGGTTTATATAATATCCTGGTGAGCAGTGTTTCATAATTCACAATGTATTGTTTAAAAATGTTGTATCTTATCAGCTCCTGCCAGATATTTTTTTTAACTCCTACTTTTGTAGTATGATAAATAATCAATACCTATTTACCTATGCTAAAAATCTTTGGGGTTGAGATGACCAAAAATGCAGACAGTATCTAAAATGCAAATGTACTATGTCTGACTTTATGCCACATTGATATTCTCTCCTTATTTTCCAGTTTTCATGTATATGTAATTTCTGAAACTCTATTTGCTTTTCTTACTGCCTCTAAAAGTCTGTGCCAATCTTTGGTGACTCTGCAGCCTCTTTCCTAAGTGGTCTTAAGTAAATTAGAATAATTCATTGTTTGTATGTATAATACTGGGATTAACTATTTAATCTGCCATTTCATTACCCAGTCACTTGGTATTGCGAGGACTTTTGAAACTGAATCTAACTCCACCCCCCTCTTGTAGCTGTGAGCATACAGACTCTCTTTTGCCAAGCTCTCTGACCATAAGGACATAGCTTCATGAATAGAAAAGACAAAATTTTCTCATAAGCTTGACATAATGGACATAATGCATCTTTTCTGTAATTCTTGTAACAGTTCTCATGAACTTGTCCTGATGGGAAAAAAAAAAAAAAAAAAAAAAAAAAATGCTTTTTCAGGTACCACATTACTTGTGGTACCTGAACTATGGGTACAAGTATTACTGTTGTTCCTTACAAAGTGTGAGCTCCCCATCCTCTGACATCCAGAAATTGTCATACTTTTGATGCCCACAATCTCTGGTCAAACCACAAAACCTCTGTTGCCACAACTGTTTTGGTGATTGATTGGCCAACACTAAACTGGATTACAGAGGATGTATGTAAGTTACATGTCCATAGCTATAATTTGGAGCACAGTGGCAACTTACATCTGCAAGAAATAGCTGTTCAGGCCCTTACAAATCAACAAGTCTTTTAAAGTCAGTAAAACAAAGTGATCCTGCTGTATTCTGCTTAAGAAGAAGGAGCTCATAACAGAGTTTGTGGTTTACACCTTAGTAGAAATGGAAAGAATCAAATAAAAAATGTAACACAAATGGTTTTGACAAATGTCTTAAATTACAGCTACATAAGAGATGAGGAAAGCCAAAGGAGTTCCTGCAGTGCATACCGGTCCTAAAGAAATTCCAGTTAATGTGGCAAAATAAATGTGGGCCATGTTCCCAGAAATCATGGGATAGCTGAGATGCTGAAAAATATTAATGTAGACATATAAGGTTTAGTATGTACTTGCCCTTGGTTCTGCAGAGTCCAGGTGGTGGATTTGGACATGTGGACACCAAAAAGGTATATAGATGATACCATTAATACATGTTAAAGAGAAATCTTGCCTCCTAAAACAGCCACCTAAGGTTTTTTGTTTGTTTGTTTGTTTTGTGTGTGTATGTTTTTCCCCTTTGTCACAAGAACGGAGCAATTAATTACTTCCAGTACAAGAGTCCCAGAGTCCCCGGATCTATTTTTTTTTTTTTTCACTGTGCAGTGCATACAGGTTAGCTGGTGAAATTTAGGTGGTCTGGAAAGGAGTTCTGCAGAAAGCAGAAAGTCAGGGTCCTCACAGTGCATTTATAAAAGAGATAACTTAGTAGGCAGCATCTTTCCCTGTAATTCTTATACTTGTATTTGATTGTGGACTTTTCCTACATTATAACTATAAATGAAGTTATACTATATACATACTTGCTATAACTTCTCTGATCACATGTGCCTCAAAACTGAGCTAACTTGATTACTTTCCTGTGAGAAATATATTTGTTCTGAGTCAGAACACTGTGCATGCTTTAGAACTGGATCCAGAAAGGAATTGTTTAAGAACCCTTTTTTTTTTTTGGCCTTGCAGTTAAGTCTAGACTTGGGGCTATGAGAAAGCTGTTCATCCATAGGGAAGGAGCGTATCTTCCCCACATCATGAGATGTTAAGTCTTCTTTAAACAGTTTCTCTTATAAAGAATTCAAATGATTTAAAGTGTTTGCTCTCAGCAGATGTTTTTGTATGCTGAGTAACATCCATAAGAATATTTTGCGGTTGGGTCAGAAACAGAAGCTGTCAGAAACTTAATCTCCATAACATAAGAGCACCACTGCAATTTATATGTCATAATGAATCTGACAAGACAAAGATGCAATGAAAGCACGTTTCAGTAACAGATAGCCTTTAAGTAACATTTAATCTCCAAAGTATTTTGTAAAGACCAAGTGAACAATCTTTATGTCATCTATCTGGAAACTTATAGCTGCACATTTCTACTCTTGCTTTGCAAAACAATATGTCAAATAAAAAACTGCCCATCATACAAAGTGCTGAGCACCAAGAATTTCTCCCGTTTTACAAAATGAACCCTTCTAAAACTGGGCCTTTAAATGATCTAGTGGCTTTTTTAGGGAATATTTTGATCACTATTTTGTTGTTGTTGTTGCCTTTGTTTGGTTTTGTGGAATGGAGGACTCTGATCTGGAGTCAGGACATGCTGGTGTAAACTAAGACATATTCCCCACCCTACAGTTTTCAAAGCAAGGTCCCAATCCAGCAAACATTTGGGTGAGTATTATAATTTTATACATGTGAGAGGGTCCCATTAGACTTCCACTGGGAAAAATTTACAAAAAGACCACACCTGCTGAGCTTCAGTCTTCTGGCAAGCACTGCATAGAGGCCTAATGGGAATGTGCAGGGAAGAAAGGTTGTCTGGATTATAAAAAAGGGTGTGAACCTTCCAAACTCTCAGGGTATATGGAAGTTTCTATTTGGATAACCCAAAAGCTATGCATGCAAATTGTCAGGGAAAATAAATGAATGGTGCATGTGCAGTATATCAAACGTCTTTGTGTCTCAACCAATATTTTCATATGCACCAAAGCACGCATTCCTTACTGAGGGTTATATACAATGAGACATGTTTAGAGTTTGGAAAGCCAAATGATTTGAATGTATCTGAATGCAGAAAGCAGTAACTCACTTTCTTTAATATCCAGGAACACTTTTTGTATTCAGTTATGGCTTTCAAAAGACAGTAAATGATTTTCTGATCTAACAATCATAAGACACTTAATGCTATAATTTATTTTTGAAGTTTAAAATAATGAAAATGGAAATGCTGTCTCAGCCATTGCTTCAGTTTCTATTTTGTTTCCTTTGGCCATTTTTTTTTTTTTTCATGGAAACTACTGTAATGTATTTTTTAAGAAACTATGTCATGTTTTATATATGAAAAACATCACGATTAACTATATATCCTTTACCTGATCTCATTGTTCCACTGTACAACTGTAAATCTCATGTTTCTCTATTATTTCTTTCTGATGATTCATAAATCTCATCATACTAACTTTAGCGTGTTAGGTATATTTATGTCATAAAGCTATTATCAGTTGTCTTAACCCCTTAACTGGCTCTACAGCTATTGCCAGCTTTGCAGGGAATTTGCAGAGTATTTTCCAATGCTCTCCCTTTGCACTCCAAACTCCTCAATAGTCTGTGACAGGTCTAGTGTTTCATTTGGAGTTCAGGTACAGCATGTCTATAGGTGTAGCTTCTGAATCTTCTCCTTTACACCCATAGGTGGCATTCGTACCAGTTTGTATCATGGCAAGCCTTCCCTGTGCTTTCTGAAAATATCTGACATCTCAAAATAATTTCTCTCAAATGGGCTGGTAATCCAGTTTCCAAGACACTGTAGATTTAGTCCAAGATATATTTAAAAGACTCTGCATGAAGTAAAGACTTCAAATCTGCCTTTCTACTCAGCCTTTCTTTTTTTTTTTTTTTTTCTCCTGTTAACTGAACCATGCAGTGTAACAGCCTGCTCATTTCTAGCAGCCATGATCCTGTCTCCTGCTCACTACAAGCTCCCTCCTGCCAGGTGCTGAGCTCTCCAGCCATCATTCATCACAGTCTTTGGATGCTTTGCTGCTGGATGAAGATCAGTGTCTAGCACTTGTCAGGATAAAAATCTGCTCCAAGTAGGATCGTTCATCCTTTGCTCCTGTCAGAGAACGGATCCCAAATCAAGGAGTTATCTGTTCTTCCTGGTGCATTTATCTGTCGAGAGAGATGATTACACCAAACTGGGGGACTCTGAAATTAGCTAAATTTACAACATCCCATCTGCATTGCTTAGTAATTAAGCTAAGATTATGATAAACTCTATATATCTGCATAAAACTTAAATTAATGATAAAAATAAATTAATAATCTAATGGTATATAGACCACATTTTAACTTTATTATTTTTTTCATCAAGCAATAGTGAACTAGGAATTTGTCCCAGTGCACTAAAAAACTAACCAATAACTCCTAAATTATTTTTGAATTAAGAAAATAGAGGCACATGGGCTGCACAGAAAGACAATGAGAAACTTGGTTCACATGTATAGGTACTACAGTAACAACAAAAATCAAACATTTTCTGGGAAGATAAGGATCCACACAGCAACCTTATCAGTGGACTGAGAGAAGGAGAGGGACAAAAAATTCAAATGTGTAAATTGGCTACACCTTGTTTCAAAGCAGAGCAGTACAGGCTGTACACAGCAATACTCTACAGAAGTTTTATAATCAAAGCTCTACCTTCTAGTGTAATTTGCATTAGCTCTACTGGAGTCGGTGCAGTTGCATGCACTTACAGTGTGGTGTATCAGCTGCAGTTAGCCTGAAGTAGCTGTGTTTCTCTAAGCTATGTTTTGTTGTACTGTAACAACTAAAGCCGTGTTCTCTCCCATTAAAGTAAAAAACTTTGCCATGTCTGTGCATTGGAGGGGGACAGCTTTTCAAGAAAGGAAAAGATTTTAATAACATTACTGACTCTCAAACACTTTTCTGATGCATCTTGTTGTGAAAAAGGAAAATTAATTTTAAGCATGACCTTCTTTTTTAAACATTAATATATTATTCCCCCCACACACCTTACCTAATGCACAAGGCATGCCTTACTTCAGCCAACTGAAGTAAAGGTTGAAAGCCTGAGCCATTTCAGACAAGCTGCAAAGACAAAGAAGAACCTCTCATCTTCCCTCTGCTCTCCTGTTGGCGCCAGGATCTCAAAGTCCTTTTCTGAGGAGGACCAGAAATTCCTGGCTTTCACTCCAGCACCCACTACATTACTGTTGCTGTTCTCAGGAGAATTAATTCATTCTCCACAGCTGTGTTGTAACTTGTTCCTACAAGACAAACCACGCTTGTCCTTTCTCTAGCCCTGAGAGAGGGAGTGAATGTTAGATCCTGCTGATAATCTCCAGAAGTGATCCATTTCTGTAAGTACACACTAATATCACTAGCATATGCTTAAATAATGAAGATGGGCACAAAGCTGCATACACTAGCTACAGTAACCAAAATTGTTTCAATGTGCAGCAGCGCTGAACTGAACAGCTTGCTTGTATACTAGCATGTGTAAATGATACAGACAGGCTAGGGGGAAAGGCAGCAATAATGTAATTTAGTGGTAGTACTGGAAAATTAAATATTAAAAGGATCGTTTGAGGCCGAAGAGCTTTGCAATTCACACCCTGGAAAGGAATTGAACTTCCACCACCAAATTTGCCTGTGGACATGAGCAGTCATTCAGCTCCTTGCTGTCCCACTTCTTTATCTGAAAAGCCCTTGATGTACAGCGTGTTGCAAACACACATTTCTTAATTCTGCAAAGTACCAGAGTAAGGAGCTGGACTGGAAATCAAGAACATTCAAAAAGCACTGAAATTTTTAAGGCAGATTGTAGAGCTGTACCTGTGTTTCTCAGGAAGTGATGTGCAAGAGGTTGCAAAGATTATTTGCTAACTATCCTGAGGTGATGGTACTAACCAGCTGATCCCACCTTTCCTTTTAGTTTTCCTGCAACCTCTTGCATTTTCCCAGTACGTGTTATTAGCAAGTCCTAATTTATTTGCATCCGATAACAAATGAAGTCTGGCAATGCGGCACCTACCAGTTGTTTTTAGATCTTCCCAGGTGGGGTGAGGTCTGTTGAATATTTGGAAAAGCAACAGCTCTGAGGCAGCTCTAGATGCTGCGTGAAGTGACTTTGGTAGCTCCGATTAGTGACTCTTTCCTTTCTGAGACTTCTGTTATTGTATTTGTACACACTGACCCCTTTATCTTTATACATAATTGGGACAGTTCAGAGATGTATGGTTTGGTTTTGCTTATCCAGTTGGAAGATAAGGTACAGAGCAAGTAAGTAGACATTTTGTAAGTATAATCTTTGACAAGAAAGCCTTTGCAGTATGATCCCAATAAACTGTAGTGATTAGAAATCCTATTGTAAGTTCAGTATCACTAGTTATAATATTTGATTAAAGTCCAACAGGGCATTAATAATTACTTTGGACTGATGAAGAATTACTTTGGACTGAATGATTTACAATTAGTTTTTTTTTTTTTTTTTTTTTTTTTTTTTTTTTTTTTTTTTTTTTTTTAAGTAAAAAAGTAATAAAGGCATTAAGGAATGTGCCAGATTCATTTACTTGACAAATTAGTGTAAAGCTACTTACAAAACCACTTCAGAACATAACAACACCTGGACTGTAATGTATTTTGTAGCAGCATTGAAGAAAGTAAGTAGCTTAACAATTATAACAACAATGCCAGGAGGTATAGCTAAGATCTAGCTCACTAGGGGTAAAGGGGCAAAAGGGGCAGACTTCAATACCACTCCGCAGTTACACTGGATCCATTGTGTGATTGACCCAGTAGTGACAGCAGCCTGAGGAACCAGCAGGTAGGGAATATATAGGCGCATGCTATACTTATGGGTTAGGGCATGGTTTAGTGGTTTTCAGCCTGGGTTTTGTATAATGGATTGTAATTCATTTGTGTTACAATAGTGGCCAAAATCCTTGACAATACTTAATGCTTTTTTGGGGTGGAGAGGGCAAAACACGATGCATTCCTTACCTTAACATGCTTAGTGAAAGGCCTTCATTCGGCAAAATGCTTAAGAGCTTTATTCTCTGTCTCCACAAGCTACAGTTAGAGAAAAAGTGAGCAGAGCAGCAGAGATGATGCGAGCTGGCACAAGTACACACTTAGTCACTGGTGAAGCTGAACAGAGAATATGGAAAACTCTTCTCAAGATCTCCCCAGTTTTCAGTGCATGCCTCAGCTAGTTAAGAAATGCATAACTGCATGCAGAGACAGTGAACAGTCCATTAGATATTTTATTTTTCAAGATTTTTATTTAAGCACCTTCTCTTCATTTTCCAGTAATGTACAGTGATTTTCCCTCAAACTTCAAACAAAATTAGTTTGTGATAAAGCTGAAGAGGTCATTTTTAATTCTCACAGCTTTTTGACAAAAATCTTTTGCAATAGAAAAAGAAATTCTTAAGTTAACCAGAAAGTGAAGTGCTTGATGCCATAAGCATTAAACCTATCTTGACTATTGCTTTGCTACATTACATAGGAGTCAATTAAGGAATTAACTGATGGTTTGAAACTGGCGTGTTGCAAATGCCAAGCTTTTGTATTTTGCATTTTAATGTCAATAACACTGCAATAATTTTGACATCTAGTTTTTTAAAATACTACACTTTCTCAATTTGTTTATATTGGCGATGTTTGGCATTTCACATTTGTGTAGGAAACACCTACTGGTGGCTGATTTAAGCCACTTGCTGACTGTTTTTAACTTGATAATTATATTGCTTTATCAACAACATTCAACAGGATCAACAGCAGAATGTTCAGTATTGCAAATATAAAGAAATTATTTTAAAAAGCTTAACTATGCAGATTTATTTCTGATGTGTAAGATTTAGTGTTCAGATATTCCATATTTATTACACACCTTATGTAGTTATTAATTGTTTGTGTTCTGTATATTTTGGCAGCCCTAAGCATTTTGGTTAAATTTCCAAACTTTGAAGAAAAGGTTTTGCTTGGCTGCTGGCCACACTGAAGTGGGAAGACAAAGCAATAATAAACCTTACCACCCAAAATATTGGATCATTTCTAGCTTCCATTAAGGACAATATAGCTTTATCATTGACTTATTCAGCACAGAGGTTGTAACCCCTATATCTGGGATTTCTTCCAGTATTTCTTCAGTGGCTGGGAAATACATGCAGATTATGGGACAGGCAGCGTCAGTGGAGAATATATGAAGACTTCAGCTCATCTGACAAACAAACAAACCATCCTCTTCTCATAAAAACCACACAGGCAATGTTTGCACTGCTCTTGGTCTCATTGAATTAAATACCCTGCAGACACAGGGTCTGAATCCCTGCTTGTCCTTGCAGGTATTGAGGCTTGATGATGGTACTTGCTCTGTCTCTCTAAAGAAGGTAGCACTGCCCTTTTCAATCCTTGACTCTACTGGGAGCTGTGCTTCCAGAGAGGAGTAGAAATTATTTTGTTAAAAGAGCGGCACACAGATAAGAATGTATCAAGAGGCTGGTCAGGCAACTTCCTCTAAAGTATGTATATTTATTTATTTCCCTAATCTTTGCTTTATAATTCTTCTTATTAACAGAGATAAAATGATGGAGGTCTTGAACTGCTCAAAGGCTCATTGTCAAAAGCAGAACTGAATTGTAAACACTAGCATCCTCATGGTTACAGCAGCTACCACGTAACTGGGAGCCTTGGGCTCACCTCCCTTCTCAGTCTGGTATGGCTTGATGGCTCCATGATGTCTTTCACATCTTCCATGTCTCAAAAGAGTGCTAAACTAGCTGGGCTGGAGCTTGAAACTGCGCTGGGGAAGGCAATGAGTACTTTTGTGTTCCTTCAAGTTCAGGTACCTCAGGAGAAGGCTCAAGCTGACAATAAGTGAGCAGGATTCTTCTATCTGCAGCTTGATCCAAAAGTACTCCAAAAACTGGGTGAGCTTGCAAGGTTTTTATAAGTTGGAGTGGAACTCCATAAGGAGCAAAGCTGACTTTAGTTCAAGTCTCTGGACTCTATTACACAGGAAAGCACTTAGACAAATGAAAATATTAGATCAACAGAACAGGGTCAGATCAAGGACCCACTTAGCTCCAAATACACTCTCCAAATGTGCATATAGAGCACATTAAATATTTGAAGAGCAGAGACAGCTTCCTGCAGCTTATGAAGGTGAACAATAGGAAGCACAAGAAACAAGCACTGGTGTTCACCTGAAATCTTATCCTGTACCCCTCAGAGAAGCATACTTTCTGATTACTAATGGCGAAGAGCCAACTGCCTCTAACTGCTGTGGAGGCAATTCCCCAAGAGTTCATTTATTCATGATGAAGAAATACAGGGCATTTTCACATTAAAAAAAAAAAAAATAAATAAATAAAAAAAAAAATGATAGCTTCTGTTGGAGCTGCATCTTCAAGATACATGAGACCTCATCAGCTAATGTGCCCTCTGCAGAAAAACGATATGGCTCCTCCTTCCAGAGTGCCCAGAGCTGGTCTTGTTACACAGGTTGTTTCATCTTTTGAGAAATCTCACTTTCTGTATTTATTCTCATGTCTTCACTGACTGAGATGTTTTTATGTATAAAATATGTTGATATACATCTTCTTCTACTGTAGGAAAAACTGTGCTCTCTAATTCTTCTGCTTCCAGTAAAAGTCAATCCAGATTAAAAAAAAAAATAAAAACACAAACAAACAAAAAGAACCAGTAGCTTCCAGCAAACTTTGTAGTGACGCTTCCCAGAATACTCTTCTGAGTGAATTCTGGCTCAGGAGCCAACTGAGTTAGAAGTGATGCATTCAATTAGGGGTGATGCATTTGGGTTAGAGGTGATTTGTTTACATTGAAAGCCTGGAACAGATTTTGCTTGCATGAATTTTTCCAACCACTTTTGATTTATGTGAACTTTCAGCATCTACAACATTATGTGGAAAGGAGGTTCACAGGTTAAATATGTGTGCATGTAAAAGTACTTTCTTCTGTTTAATTTGAACCTGTCACCTGCTAGTTTCATTTAATGTCTCCCCTGTTGGAAAAGACAGAGAAAAAGCAATCCCTGTCCTCTGTATCCTATCTCCTTGCCACTCAAGATTTCATAAAACCTTCTCTTGTTCTTCTATATCAACTCTTTTCCAAAATGAGTTGTCCATTTTTTCATGTGGGACCTGTTTGATACTTTACATCCTTTTTGTTGCCATTTCCCTTTTATATTCTATCATTTCTGAGACAGACAAAGAGAACTGCACAAAGTATTCAAGATGTGCGGACATCTTAATTTTATTGCGGCATAGTACCATTTTTCATTTTTTACTGTATTATTTCACGATAATGCCTAATTCTGTCTGCTTTAATAGCTGCTCAACACTGAGGTGGTATTTTCCTAGAAGTAACTGTGTTTATGGCATGATTTCAAACAAAAATGGTAATAGTCAACTTGGGGTCCACCACTGAAATTGTTTCTTCCCCTACAGATCACCTTATAGTAATCTCTACTGGATTTTATCATTTGTTTTATTACCCATCACAGTTTTTATATCCTTTAGCAGCTCTTCATGGTGGTCCTCATCTTTAATTTACTCAATGGCTACCTTTAGTACCCCTGCAAACATTCTGTGGTACCTAATTTTTTCCTAAAGACCCTTCTTGGACTTAGCTTATGTTGTGAGAGTTTGAAAAAAAAAAGGTTCTGGCAGTGTTCAAAAAAAAAAAAAAAACACCTCTTCCTCCCCCTTTCTTCCTCTTCCACACTAGACTCTACTACTTTTAGAAATGGAAGACAGAGAGGGTTGCTTAGGTACCAGCAGTAACCCTTCTCATTTCTTCCCTAGGTAATCAGATCTCTTTACCAGTCAGAGGGACCTAACACATCAGTCTTCATATATCATCTCCATGAGCTAAATTGCCAGAGAAGTTTATGATCTAACTTAAGAAAAATTCTCTGTGAAAACAAATCATTTATTTTTCCAGATGCCTGGACTGGAGAATGCAACATGTGACATTCAAGGTAGATAAGGAAACAGCTAAAGGCAAAAGTAATATAGTAAAACTTGTTCTTGGTGTATTAAGTGGGAATTTGGCTATTTTTTTACTGAATGACACCCTCTCACAACCAGGCACCACGCTGCTAGAGTGCTCTCTTTCCCTTCAGGAACTCAGGTTGCCTGACTCCCTGTTTACCCTCTGCAACAGCCACCCAGATCTTTCTCTCCTGGCATAAATTTAATGCTGGCCATGTACAGAGAAGATAATTCCTAACACCTCTTCCTATATTATTATATTTTCCCCCTGTACTCGGCTCTGGTGAGGCCGCACCTCGAATACTGTGTTCAGTTTTGGGCCCCTCGCTACAAGAAGGACATCGAGGTGCTTGAGCGAGTTCAGAGAAGAGTGACAAAGCTGGTGAGGGGCCTGGAGAACAAGCCCTACGAGGAGCGGCTGAGGGAGCTGGGATTGTTCAGCCTGGAGAAAAGGAGGCTCAGGGGTGACCTTATCGCTCTCTACAGGTACCTCAAAGGAGGCTGTAGCGAGGTGGGGGTTGGTCTGTTCTCCCATGTGCCTGGTGACAGGACGAGGGGGAATGGGCTTAAGTTGCGCCAGGGGAATTTTAGGTTGGATCTTAGGAAGAACTTCTTTACCGAAAGGGTTGTTAGACATTGGAACGCGCTGCCCAGGGAAGTGGTGGAGTCACCATCCCTGGAGGTCTTTAAAAGACGTTTAGATGTAGAGCTTAAGGATATGGTTTAGTGGGGACTGTTAGTGTTAGGTCAGAGGTTGGACTCGATGATCTTGAGGTCTCTTCCAACCTAGAAATTCTGTGATTCTGTGATTCTGTGATTATCCATAGAGCCCTGCAACCTCTAACCCAAAACAATATGACTAAGATTTACACTACCAGCAGGCCTCTTTCTTCTGGGAGAGAGGAGCCAAGAGAGAATTTCCTACCTCTTCCTCTCCAGCAGGTATGTGTTCTCCTCATCAGCTTTTGCTAGTCCTGTCCATATCCTCAGGCACAGGTACCCAGACTTGTCAGTTTTTTCTGGCTCCCTTGCACCAGGCTCTGCTGCGTTCAGTGCCCTTAATTATGAAAATATTTTAATATAATTCCAAATCCTATGTTATTGTGAGAAGGAGTTTGATACAGTAAGAATATGAAGATGTTCCAAATTCAGATCAAAACCAATGCTGTTTTCATTTGAAACCTGAACATAACAGTTATAGTTTTGACTGTAAATACTTATTCACACAGACAATGATTAGTTACTTTGTAAAGCATGTAGATAGTTAAAACAACTTATGAAAATCTCTGAACATATATTTTGTCTTGTTTTCATCTATGGTGTATCTGTTGTTATAACATGAAGATCTGACAGGTTATTTGTGAACAAGTCAAACCTTAGCTTGTAATGGTGAAATGGCAAGAAGAAATGTTCCACCTTGGTACAGTCTAAGGAAGAATATTTTGCAGATTTCTTTATTTTGTCCTTCTACTATTTGTTTCTGTAAGAACAGGTCAATCATGAATGATGTGGATTTTTTGCATTCTCCAAAATCACAAGAGGACTGGACAAGTCTGTAAAATAAAGATTGCTATTTAATTTTCATTTTGTTAGCAGCTGGAGGTTAGGACATTTCTGAAGTTTACTTAAAGCTTTCACAGTTCACAGTGTAACATCTGCAAAAATTACAATATCATATGCAGTCTTTCTTTTGTTTTTCTTTTGTGCATAAGATTATCTTGTACTGGAATTCCAGAACAGTGTGAAACAGAAGGAAGCAAAAGAAATACAAAACTAACATGGGAAATATCAGGAGAAAAAGTAGAAAGAAAGAAATCCTGCCATTTCTGCTAATCTACTTGAGCTTTCAAATACTTTTTATTTTTGAGCTTTCAAATACGAAAGTTCAAAATTCAATGCACTTGCAATAAATTTGGATACATGGCTTGATAAGGAGTATGGCAGCACAGAACACTGACATTTCACTTTTCTCTGTAATTGATACAGTGGAGAATGGAATTTGTAAACAAACACCTCTTAAGTACTGGGATTTTTCTCCTCTTGATCATCTCCTTTTTACTAGTAAAAGAAAGGTAAGGCCAATGTAATGGGAAATCAGAATGAAAGTGTTTTAGGTATATTTATACACATAGATTTAGTCTCAAGATTCAAAATACGTAGCAAGGATTGTAAAAGATAGATCAGTGTGGATCCAGTCTTCCCATAAAAATCATGGAGAGATTCTACTTTAAAGGTCACTTTAGCCATTCAAGCTAATCTTTCTAAGCTCCCCCTACAGTTTTCTACGGATTCAGAGCCCCAGAGCCTATTGCTCTGCATTGACCCTTAGAAGCCTTAGTAAATACTTCTCTCTCCTTTGTGACATGTCCCACTAGCCATCCTCATCAATAAAGTTTCCTTTGATAGCTCCTAGAGAGAAAAGGTGGGCACCCCTCCCACCATAAAGCAGATAGAGTAGACAAAGTTACAGAATATTGTCAGCTTGTAATTTGAGTCACTTTTGTTTTGTTTCCTTCCACTGCTAAATACCTTTTCTGAAGAAAATCCAGAGAAAGTTGATCAATTTGATGAAAGATACAGAAAGTTTGTGTTGGAGGTGTTAACAATATTGATGTAGGTTATGTCTCTCTCTCTCTCTCAAAATAAATAAATAAATGAATCAAATGGAATTCCTGGGAATATACTGAAGAAAAGGTTTTGTTCTTGCTTGTACTGTGTCCCTGTGTTAGCTGAAATAAATAGATAAAAAAGATGTGTAATAGGTTTAAGGTTTAGTTTGCAAGGAAACAGTTGACTGGAAACAATGACTGGAATGAACAATACCAGTAAGAAGTCTTATACTGGTAGTGCATTTTTGCCTACACTGACTTTCATACGCTAAGCACATTAAAGTAGTAAGAAAGCTGTCATCAAAATAGGAAGAGGTATCTGTCATTAGTTTTTAAAGGCCACTGCATGCAATTTATTTTAAGAACCTCATTTTGATAGCATTGGATTGGTTATTTTAATGTTTTCATGTGAACCGTGGTTTATGACAAACTGTAGCTCTATAAATAATATAGCCTCTTATTCTTTGATGCTTAAACCACTATGATTTCAATCCATGGGCAATTTCATTTCTAAAGAATGCACTGGAAAACTGACAGCTACGATAACAACACACTGTGAGAGAAATAGCTCAACTGAGAATTTTTTCCTTGGCACATGTTTTGATGACTTTATATTATATGGAACCTATGCTGATAAAATGTAAAAGCAGATCTTTGCTATTAGTTCTTTCTTGTTCATTGGGTATGAACCATACTGTGTAAAAATTCACGAGGCTCCGTACATTTTCCCTTAGTTGTTATGCCTGGTGCTGCAATGGGGCCACTGCTGGTGGGTTTGTTCAGCTGTTTTCCAGTACGTTCAGAGAACATAAAATATTATATTTTTTTTTTTTTTTGGGGGGGGGGGGGGAATTAAAGACTTTCAGTGATTCTTGCAGCTATTTCTGTAAGATTGTGAAGGCCAAAACAGGCAGAAATGCACAACATGGATTATAGGGCTGTCAACAATGAGTTGAAAATAAGAGGCCTCTTTCTGTAAAGGCAGTCCTGTATTCCCTCTTTTTCCCCATGTTTCCAACCATATGATTGCAGCAGTGAAGTTTCCCCAGAAGTCATCCAGAACAGGGCTTCCTGTAGCTATTTGTGTATCTCCATGAGAAGTGACCATCTGTAGCTGGCCTTTCAGATAGGATTTTGCCTTTAAATAAAGAGCTGAATCTCTACTGATCAGTAGCATCAGAAACACAGACACTTTTTGTCATATACAATACAAGATCCATCAAGTAAAGCACCTGGGAAGGACAAAGAGGAGCCTTTGGTCATGCAGGCTGAAAGCCTGATACGCTTCATTGCAGGTTCCAACCCTGCAAGGTGCATGAGAACAATTTTATATAAATTATTGTGCTGTTTAAAGACTATTTAAATTGATTTTACCACTTCAGTTAATATCTGTAACTTAGACCTAAAATCAGCGTGGGTAGCTATTTCACTGCACTGTGCAAGATATTTTAGCTGGGAATTAAAGAAGGTTTAGATTAAACTGACATCATTTCTTTGATCATCTCATAAGGGTTAATAAGGAATAATTATTTGTTCCTTTAAATTTCATGGTTTTATTGCTTTCTTTCTGAATTTGGTGATCTTTAAAAAGCTTGGCCCTGTGAATAATCTGGATGAGCGGTCTACTGCCCTAGGGGAGTTTTACTATGCAGAAGATGGTGTGACCTCCACTCAAAGAGTTTGCACATATAATGGCATTTGTGATGGGTTCTGCTTGTATATGTAATTTGAAAATAATTAGGGGGCTGTGAATTTTGTCTGAAAATTTGACCCATTATATTTTCTTCTTTAGTTTCAGATCACTCATGTGGAATATGCAGTGCACTTTTGTGTCACAGGACACTCAAGTTCATCAAATGAATTAGTTAAATTAAGCATTTAGCAATACTACAGACTGCAGGATGTGCCTGCATTTTTTCATTTTTGAAAATGTACACATATGAATCATATACAAAGCTCTATTTATGTGTATACTTATGCCAGAATGTGGACAATGATTATCATGTTCTAGGCCTGTGTAATCACACAGCTTGGGAATTTTGAATAACTTGTTTCTTGATCTTCTATGGGTATTAAGCTTATGATGTTTACAGAAGGTAGATGCTCCCTTTATAAATATTGCTAGCTGCTGAATCCCCACTCAGATTTTCAGCAGGTTCCAGATAGCAAAGAATATACATTAATCCTCAGCCAAATGTCTACAAGTGTGGAAAAAATTGGCATCTGGCAGTCTCTGATCATGTGCTATATCCAAGTCAAACTAACCAGCTTTGTTATTTAACTTCTGTGATTTGACAGATCTGGCAGCAAAAGTGCAGAAGAGTTGATTGAGACCTGGAGACCTGTAGCTTTGCTTAGCTGCTGCGAGGGTTGTACAGACCAAGACAGGCTGGAGTAAAAGTCACAGACTGCAAAGCTCTCCCAAGGTGGAGAAAAAAGGAAATAAACTTGAAGGGGGAATTACAAATGAGCTGTGAGAAGAGCTCACTGACTGGAGAACCTTACTCTCTGGAGGAGTTTTACAATGTCATGGAAGACTCTGTTTTGTTTATTCTGTTAGAAACTGGGAAGCCTTTCTCCTGGCTAGGAGCTTATTTAACTTGCAAGGCAAAATCCATTTTGTTCTGGAGTGAGTCTGTAAATTAGGCATATAGTTATCAGCATGTATCTGCCAAAGTAAATCAAAGGAACAGGCATTTCCATATGCTTTTTGGCATTCTATAGTCCTTTCTCTAATCTATGTGACTGCAGGCTTCCTACTGCTACTCAGCAGTAAATATCAAAGGGCAAGGAAGTACAAAGCTGATACACCGTAAATGAATTATATTTTTTAAAGTTCATATTATAGATAATTGAAATACAGAACAGTGTCATCAAAGGCAGTGCTGAACATGGAAAAATGAACGAATACTTTCTGGAACAGCAATGGTATCTTTTGTGTTCTTAGATAACATTTCTGAAGTAACGAAATAGGTTTAAACAGGAACCGTTTCTAGACTGTAGCTTGAATGCCAATTTTCAACAAAAATATGTTTATTCCATGAAGTTCATGAATTACTAAAATTGAGATTTTCACATGGAAATGCAAAGTTGTTGCTTCAGCAGTGTGGTGTCAGTAATTATGATTAAAACAGAAGAGGTACCGGCACAAACAAAATAACTACATATATTTAAATATTTCACAAAAACAGTATTATAGCAACTGAAATAACGTATGTACGTATCTATATTTCATCAGCTGCTGCAAATATTCATTTATTTGTGTTATTATTGCTTATAGAATCTCCATTCTAAACCAGGACTCTACAGTCATCTGCTGGTACATGGGATATGGACAAAATGGACACTATGGATATATAGTGATAATGGTCGTTGTGCTCCGTTCCAGCCCTTCGATAGCCTAAGTGTGATAAATATTCTCCAGGTGTCACTGAAAGATAGAGCTTTGAGGTAGGATTTGTAGGGGTGTATAAACTAAAAGAGAAGCTCCTTTCAAAGTGAAATAGAGAGCTGAGAGCCAACACCAAAACCAAATAAACATTGCTCAGATATATAATGAGTAAAAGATACCAGATGATGTTACAAGCAGAGAGAGGAGTCAGCACTATAATAATGATCAGCATCTTCATGAAAGTGAAATGGGGACAAGCCACAGATGAAGGCAAATAGCTTGCTGTGATAAAGAAGGATTATCCAGTGAGTAGTCCCACAACTTCTGGTAATAATCTGAACATGTATAAGTGTTGGCCTCTACTGAAAACGAGGTGAGATCTGTGCAAACACAAGAGGCAGACAAACCCCATCTCAGGGAGTTTTGGCTATACATACTGTTAATGAGGATTTGGTAACTGAGTCATGTGCAGTTGTTAGTTTAAAAATCTTGGCCGAGCAGAGGTATGTGAATGAGTGATAATTCTTCAGATGAGTATCAGTTTTCCATTACAAGTTGGGGCTATAATTTTCCATTTATTTTAACTTGCATGAAATTCATTCTAAAGTCAATCTTCTTGCATCTGTTTTGCTTTAATACGGATAAAGTATGCAAGGAGACTAGGAGCTACAGAGATAATCAGAAGCAAAAACTTGTAATGGGTAGAGGAAGAGAATCTATGTGATTATTAAATTTCCACCAAAGTTTTCATGTCTCTTCTGAGACTAGATAAAAAGTCCCATAAAGTGGGAAGAAAAAAGCCCTCCTTGCTTGGGCTGTGGGTTTGTCTCTCATACCTTATCAGTTGCACCACCAAGTAGACCAAATAAATCAATGGGATGAATATTACATTGGTATGAAATCATCCATATGATTATAGAAGTTACCACCAAGGATGGATTCTGTAGTACAGTTAATTCACAAAGTCATACAAAACAAAAATTCTGGGTGTTCTGGGATAATAAGGATTCCAATGAACTACTATTGATTTGGTATGGTACAAACAACACCCCTGAAAACACTGATCTGATAGAAGCAGCTTCCAACTATCATTAGCATTCCACACTGCACTGCTTGCATTGCATGTTTCATTGCGAGCATTATAGCTTGACAACCTGCTACAGAGTTTTGAGGCAGGAGTGTACAGAAGCAGAACATTCTCTCAAAAAATTCAGCTCATGCCATGGTTAACTCAGCTTTTGTTTTTCCAAGTAGCCTCCAGACTTACCCCAGATTTACGGTTTTCCCAAGCAGCTTCTGAACAAGACAAAATTAGTATGTTTTCTACTTATTTATTTATTTATTTATTTATTGGTCAGGGCAATTAACGTATTTTGTTAGTTCTTTGCCTGTTACATGTGGAAAAAATACATGCTATAGCTTGCCCCCTTCTGTCTTGTCTTTGTCACTTTGCTGCTCCTCTGAGGGAGGCACCAGTCGGTCTATTTGTGGCTGCGTAAGGATGCACCTCTCCTGAAGCTGGGAGGGTAACAAGTGCCAGTGAAAGAGGATGGGTTGCAGGACAGTCTTAGGAGGACTTGTTTTGACTAAGAATAAGGTCAAATTCAGGTCAGACTTAAAAAAAAATAAAAATAAAAATAAAAAATAAAAAAAAAAGGAAAGAAAGAAAGAAAAAAAATAGAAAGAAAAAAAACCTGAGCTGTCCCTCAATATCTATTCATGTTTATTATGGGTTGCCTTTGAAGACACTTCTGCCTGTAACATCTTGGGAATGACACCAAACCTATGGGAATCCTTAGGGCAATAGCATGGCCAGAATGACAGAGAGGAGACGTGATTCTGTGTAAATAGTCCTGCAGAAGTTGACACAAAGAAAGTGCAAAGGGGTCTGTGATCAGGGCAAAGCATTTCTGCCTTCCCTTTCCTTGTTGAACCATTCGCTTAGTTGTTAGCATGTGGAAATGATTCCAGCAGCAAGCTGAAAACCTACAGATGGCTTTACAACTATTAGAAACATGCAGAGATTTTAGAGCCATGAAGGACAGTAATGAGCATTTACTCCAGTCTCCTGCATAGTATCACCCACAGCAAAGATTCCCTATTAGGTTGCTGCAGCTGTACTTCCCCTCGGTTACTAGCATGACTGAGTCTTGTCCAACTCAGTGGAGGTGAGTGAGAATATATGAACAGGAGAGAACTATGTGGGATGCAAAACAGAAGATGGAAGCATTAAGAATATGTCCTGGCTGTTGTTTGGCCCTAGATTCTCCTGCCTGCTTCAGAGACCCAAAGATAATGTTCGCTTAACATGCTCTGGATGGCAACAAGGCATACTTGGCAAACCTGAGGTTGTGTTCACCATGGATTCTGGCAATAAATCCAGTGTTGTTTTCCTAGTCTGCAGATAGTAATTACAGCTCTGAGAGGTATAAAATGGCTGCGCTCATTTCAGTGGAATATGAAGTTTGAAGTCTAAAATGAAACCTTATAAATTTCAACATTACTAGCTATTAAGCTGTTAATAATTTTAGCAGAAACATATGGCTATTTTAGGGTTGTGAATGGAATTTGAAAATAGTATCACCAGGTTTTCTTTGACTCTTATCTTTGACTCTTTGTACTGCAGTTTACTAAGAATAAACAGAATTGCCTTTTGATGCAATACTATTCTGTAATGTGGTTAAGTAAATGGCTCTTTTAAGGTATGGTTTTTCTCTCAGGTTCGTATTCAAGTCTATAAATCATGCAGCGATAGCTGAGAAATTAATCTTTTACTCTCCAAGGCATCTTTGTGATGGCAGTAAATGGTTTATGGTCACCTTCAGTGAACACTGGCCTCACATAAGTAAAGACAATATTCTTTATTACCCATAGATCAAGGCCAACATCTTCATTTATATACATAGAGAGGGAGATTTGTTTTCTTTTTTTCTGGAGTTCTTGAAGATGTCATTTCTGTAACTTCTGCTTTTCCTACTTTGACCATACTTCGAGAGGAAGAGTGCTTCAATATCCTGTTTGCGAGTAGCATGGACACTCAGTTTTATTCTGAATATCACTTTTTCTCAGGTTGCTGTTGATTCTTCTGATTTCTCAGACTTTTTAAGATGTGCATTTCACTCCCGCTGATCCTCTGCTAGTTTGAATAGTGAGATTAGGCACAATGTCCCTCACTAATTCCCTTTCCCTGGAATCCCTTTCTCCTCTGTTGTATAATCACGCTGATAGTAGCTAAAAATCTTATTTTATCTAACATGTCAACATTACTTTATTAATTTTCCTCTGTGGTATGTAGTTTCCATTGTAGCAATCTAAAGGCTTACAGAGGGAATGAGTATTTGGCTTTAGCCAGGCAAAGTCAGTTCTTCTTTTTCCAAAGCTTCTTCGAGTCTCTGGTCATGTACTTTTCTCCTCACATCAAAACGTCATTGATGTGTATCACAGTACTCTGTATACAATCTACAGTTCACTGTACTTTCCAGTAAAACTGGTGTTGTGAATGCAACACTGAATGTCAGTTGGAGGAAATCATTTGCTTTGAAGTAGTAAGCTCAAAAAAGTGGTGGGATTTTTGGTGGTGGTGGTGCTGTCCCCCCCCCCCCCAGCCCAACTGTACCTGCCTGCAACTTGCCAACACATCATGTGCATAAAAATATTTGCCATCTGACACATCTCCAGAAATACCTCTTCTTGTGGAAATTTTCTGTAAGAAAAATGTACATATGTATATAATCTCCATGATGCTACATATCAGGTAAGACCTTTAGGTTTTGCTCTTCTAGCAATGATGAGTGAACAACCAACTGTGCTCTTCTACTAACCATATGAATGTCAGAGCAACGAGCCTGTCCAGCTTCCTTTTTAGCTGCTGTTCCTGGAGGGAGTGAAAACTAGGAAAGGCAGGACTTAGCTTGTGGCTGGGCTTTTAGTTCACTTCCATTTTGCGCAGTTAGAAGAGCCTCTCTCCTGTAGGTCATATGATTATACATTTCCACATTTATTTTTGCTCGCTGCCTCTCTGAAGAGAGCATTCTCTATGTTACAAGGCTGACATAGTTTTAACTCAGAAATGAGATTTTTCTGTTTGTACTACTACAATTTTTTTTTCTCCTAGTCTATTATTTAAACATAAATCTAGTTCATTGACTCACATTGTGAAAATCAGGTTACAGATGCCCTGAGTTTCACATCCCACCTTTCATTTTAATCTGTAAGTTCCTGCATTGATGACATCACATTCATTGCTCTTATCCTTGTTTAAGGCACCATACTACCATATAATACACCTATAACCAATTTTACAGTGATAACTGTCTTGCCAGCCTGCACTGTGATAGTCCATTGGTCTATGCAGAATAGACAGCTAGCGATACCATTGTCATTGTCTTTGTTCTTTCTGTGCACACTCTTAAAAAATGATGCAGTTTATTGTGGTTCTTGCGTATTTTCCAGGTCCTCAATGCCAGGGTCTCTAACAGAGGTCTGTTTCATTCTGTGTCTTAGTCTAACTGGTCAGTATTGTATCACAGGAACCTCTGAGCAGCACAATAACCAACCCCAACTGGTCCACATAACAAAAGGGCTTCTGTGGCAACAAGCTCCCACAGAAGGGACACTGCCATGGAGACCATTCTTGATCGTGTAAGAAAGATCTATTGTATTTCACATCCCTTTGTTCAGAAAGCAGTAGGAATTATCTCACAACCATTCATCATGAGCCAATGAGTTATCCCAAGTGTAGTGTTGGGGGACTGGAAAAGTGTTAAAGCTCATAAAAAAAATGTTTTCTTGGGGCAAGAAAAGTAGAAAGGAAGTGAAACATATGCTATCAGCTGAACTGGAAGAGTACCCAGATGAAGTTTGAGAACTGAAGTGTAAAGAGAAGGGATTTACCTGCACTATCCAAGTAATCACTTGTTTTGGAATAACGTGTATGCATCAGTACTGGAGGAACTGAATAAAAGAAAGGAAGGGAGAGTAAAGCTGACTTACTCCCTACTCATCGAATATGGCTAGGGACTATGCATTGAACTTTCAGTTTGGTATAGGCATTTACATTCTTTTTGACCTCCATGAACCACCCCCCCCCCCCTTTTTTTTTTTTTTTTTCCTGAGTTGCGCTTGCCTGTTTTCTCTTCCCACCATTCATATGTGAAAGAGTATTTTGTGGATAGGTATATCTTTCTGCTGAGGCATAATGCACTACATGGAATACAATTTTGAGATAGTGGGCAAGGCATTTTCTTGTTATGATCAAAAATTATTTGCATGTGTGCAAGACCCGCATGAGAGTAGAATGTTAGTCCAGTGTCATAAGGCCAGACTGCATTCCAGGAGTGGCTGCCCAGCCGGTACGTCCACGCCCTGTGTATGCTGCCCAAATGGAAAATTGAAGCTCCTATCTCAAATTTCTACATGCAAAATTTCCAGGAAAATCTTATTTGGAAACACTTTGTAGCTCATTTGGAGGATTATCTACTTTAAGCTAAGGATATTACAGTTCTGTGAATGCACTCAAATGCAAGGTACAAACCTGGTGGTAAAAGCTTGCTTTATTTTCTTCATATATATACAGGGATGAATTTTGATATAAGTCAGTAGAATCTTGTTGTTAATGCTGATTTGCTTTTCATTTTCACTTTCTCTTGTTTCTTTTTTAGGTGTCTGTCTTTCAAAGCTCAGTTCCAGCTGAATGTCTCTCAGTTGGTATATGATGTCAAACTTATTTTTGGAACATGTATAAATACCATAAGGGCTCACTAATCTTCTAATGAGATAAAATTACTTCTGAAGGATAAAATTAGCAAGCTGGAACTTTTCCAACAATTATATTTTTACAGCCCTACCATATATATTATACAGTATGCTTCTAAAGAACCATTACTTGAAATATATATTCTTTGCTTCAAACAAGTTATGTTGAGGTAATTTTTAATATGAGAATTAATTCCCCCCCCCCCCAAAAAAAAAAAAAAAAATCTCTAAATTTGTACAAAGAATTATCCAAAATGTATAATCTCATTATTTCAAGAAAGAAAATAAGAGTAATGAAACTGGATTCAAGAACAAGGTTAAGAAAACAAAAACAAACAAAAATAGAGGTTATGTTCATTAACATAGTCTATTTTTTTCCAAAATAACTTTTACAGACTTTTCATTTATCTTGAGAGCTTTCAGTGAGTGTCAGATATGAGATAGGAATGTCCTGATATGAGATAGGAGTGTCCTGATATGAGATAGGAGTGTGAAAGCAGGAGTCAAATCAATTATTATTAGCTGCTCCTTCCAGTTTTTACTGGAAAGCACAAAATAACCTACAGCAAATTCAGAAAGCAAGAGAGAGTGAAGCAACACAGCAGAAGCACACTGGTCCCATTATCCTGAGTTCACTAAACAGAAACAAACATTTGATAGCCAAATATTCTGAAAAATAGGAAACGTAGTACTAAGCAGCCAATTCTTGTAGAGGTGACATGTACCAGTAAAACCTGCTATGCCCTGCACTATTCAGCATATTCATAAATGATCTGGAAGGGATAAGTAGTCGGGTCACAAAGCCTGGTGAAGTTACTAAGTTATTGAGATCAATAAAGACAAAGAGCCAATCTTGAAGAACTGCAGAAAAAGTTGGTGAAGGGGAATGACTGAGAAATGAAAAGGCAGATGTATTTTAATGTAGATAAATGCAAAATGGCCTACATGGGGAAAAATGATCCTTACTTCACATATGAAAAGGAAGGTCATCTGGTTGCTGCTTCTCAGAAAAGTTCTGGAGTTTTGGAAATGATTCCATAGGAGCAACAAATTAGTGCTTAATGTCTGTCAAAATAAATTAATAAGTAAATTGCTACAGAGGTTCAGGAAATCAACAGAGAACAAAACAGAGAACATCACAGTACTGCCACAGAAATTGTACTTTGCTTGCATCTTGAGGTAAAGAATCATAGAACTATTGGTTGAGAGGGACCTCTGCAGGCAGTGCAGTCCAGCCTTCCACCTTAAGCAGTACTATTGCCTAGACAGATCAGGTCAGCTGTGGCTTTGTCTAGCTGAGTGATGGAACTGCCATGGACAGAAACCATGTACCAATCTGAGTGGTACAGTTGGTACAACAGAAGGAAGAGATGTTGTTTTAAAGGGACCTGGACAGGCTGGAAAAGTGGGCCCATGTGAACTGCATGAGGTTCAACAAGTCCAAGTGCAAGGTGCTGCATCTGAGTTGGGGCAATCCCAGACATGAGGACAGACTGGGAGAAGATCTCATTGAGAGCAGCCCTGTGGAGAGAGACTTGGGGGTTCTGCTGGATTAAAGGCTCAACCTGAGCCAGCAGTGTGCGCCAGCAGCCCAGAAGGCCAACTGCATCCTGGCCTGCATCAAAAGAGGTGTGACCAGCAAGCAGGTCGAGGGAGGTGATTTTACCCCTCTGCTCTGCCATCATGAGGCCCCACTCAGAGTACTGCATCCAGGTCTAGGGCCCTCAGCACAAGAAAGATGTGGATCTGTTACAGCAAGTCCAGAGGTGGGCTACAAAGATGATCAGAAGGCACCTCTCCTGTGAAGAAATGATGAGAGAGTTGGGGATATTCAGCCTGAAGAAGACTGTGGGGAGATCTCATTGTGACTGTAGTAGGTTTATGTGGTGAGGCTTAGGTAGCGGGGGCTTATGTAGGGGTGCTTCTGTGAGAAGAATCCAGAAGATGCCCTATGTTAGATAAGGGCCCTGCTGCTGGCCAGAGCTGAGCCAATAAACAATGTTGTTTGCACCTCTGTGAGGGCATATTTAAGAAAGGAAGAAAAACAAAACAAACAAACAAACAACAACAACAAAAAAACAACCAACCAACCAAAAAAAACTGTTGAAACAGCAACAGAAACAGGGAGAGAGAGAGGGGGAGAGAGAGAGGGAGAGAGAGCAGTGAGGAAGAGCCCGGCAGACACCAAGGTCAGTGAAGGAGTCGGAGGAATTGGAGGAGCTCAGGTTCTGGAGCAGCAGTTCCCCTGCGGCCTGTGGAGAGGCCCCTGGTGGAGCAGGCTGTCCCCCTGCAGCCCATGGGTCCCACATGGAGCAGATCTCTATGCTGCAGCCCGTGGAGGAGCCCCTGGTGGAGCAGGTGGATGTGGCCTGGAGGAGGCTGAGGCCCATGGAGAGCCCCCGCAGGAGCAGGCCCCGGGCCGGAGCTGCAGCCCTTGGAGGAGCCCACGCAGGAGCAGGGGGTATGGGGGGAGCTGCCACCCATGGGGGACCCGTGCTGGAGCAGTTTGCTCTGGGGGATGAACCCCGTGGTACGGAGAGATGTGGGAGCAGTTCTTGAAGAGCTGCTGCCTGTGGGCAGCCCCCGCAGGCTCAGTTCTGGAAGGATTGCATCCATGTGGGGCAGGGGCAGAGAGACTGTGAAGGGGCGGCAGAGACAAAGCATCAGGGCCTGACCACAGCCCCCATTCCCTGTTCCCCTGTGCTGTTCAGGGGGAGGATGTAGAAGAGGGTGGATGGGGGGCAGGTGTTTATAGTTTCTTTCCTTTGTTTCTTGCTTCTCTAGCTTGTTATTAATAGGCAATAAATTTTACTGATCTCCTTATGCTGAGTCTGTTTTGCCCATGACAATAATTGTTGAGTGATCTCCATGTCCTTATCTCAACCCTTGAGCCTTTTGCATTGTATTTTCTCCCCCTTTCCCTTTGAGAAGGGGGAGTGAGAGACCGGTTGTGGTAGACAACTCTTGGTTGACGTGTGGAACCTGCCACCACAGGCAGCTGTGAATGCTGAAGGCCTGCCTAGGTTTAGGGGAAGATGGCCAAGTGCCTGACAGAGAAACCCAGCAAAGGTTATTAAGTGAGTAGAAACTACATCTGCAACAGGAAACCTCTGAGTTTAAATTATTGGTGGTAGGGAAAGTGCTCAAGGGGACTACTTGGTATAGGGCTTGATCTTGCCCTATACTAATACTCTTTCATAGGCTTTTGGTCTAGCAAAACTTTTGGCCTGACCCAGTGTAAAAGTGATTATTTTCAAGCAGTTGCTTGTAAAACATAACTACCTGGTAACATTAAATCTATCTTCCCTTGTCAATTAAACTGGGAACGCTTCAACTCATTTTCTCAGGTGCATAACAAATTAGTATTACATTTTTAAGTTGTACACACAAGCAGCAACAAAAGCAAACCTGCAAGAAAATTAACATTTTGAAGAAATCAACCCGAAGATTTGAAATGAAACTTTAGGCTGCAGTTCCTGGCCAATGCCTCATTTCCAACCTATTTACACAATTAGTTCCACTAAATTTCAAAAGCTAAGTCTTTGAAAGGAAGGATATTCTTATGATTGAGACAACAAAATAGCACTCTGGAGATCTCAACTTGATCTCTAGCAATGCCACAAATTTCCTGCCATTTTTGGCAAATCAAGAGGGCCATCGTCTAGCATGAGCTGTTTTCAGCAGATGAATTCACTGAATTGACTCTGGTTAAACTCTCGCAAAAGTCTTTAATGAGTGAATTTTTGTGTGTGGTGCACATGCACAGTGCAGGAGGAACTTTGTTTTAGGGCAGGAGCCACGGGACACCAGCTGGGACTCCTGGTCCCTCCAGGAAGGCTGCAGTGATACAGGACTCACGGACCCCCAACCAAAGGTCTCTGCCTTGGCAGGGGTGAAGAAAAAGGCACCAAAGCTCAGCTCCTGCTCTGGGTTTTCTGCCCGTCTACAACCACACAGGCTCCGGGAGCCTGGGCAGGGGAAGACAGAGCCATTAGAAAGCGTGGGAGGAAGAGAGGGGAGAAGAGGAGGGAGGTGCTGGGGGCACTGGGGCCCTCAGGAGCGGGGCTGGGGCTCCTGAGGAGCGGACCCAGCGGGACCCTGAGGGAAGGGCGGGGAGGCCCGGCCCGGCCCGGCCCGGCCCGGCCCCGGGGCCGCCTGAGGAGCCGGCGGTCACTGCCGCCTCCCCCGCGGCCCCGGCCCCGGCCCCAGCCCCAGCCCCAGGCGGGATCGCCCCGTCTCTCCGCGGCGATGCGCCTCCCCGCCCCGTGCCTTCATCCCACCCCAACCCACCCGAGGGGATCTCCCCTCAGCCCTCCCCTTCTCTCCCTACCGTCCTCCTCCCTTGCTCCTTTTTTTTTTTTTTTTTTTTTTTTTTTTTTTTTTTTTTTTT
>CM021767.1:82377955-82479791 GCA_011076525.1 Nettapus auritus | reverse complement strand
CGGCGGCGGCGGGTGCCGGGGCCGAGGCTGGGGGCAGCGGGGCAGGGCAGGGCAGGGCAGGGGGTCTCTCACGGTGTGGAGGTGGCCGCTTCCCCTCCCCTGGGCTCCACAGGGGCCAGGTACAGCTCGGGGGAAGGCTCTCCGCACCTGGCCGGGGCGGCGGCCGCCGGGGAGCGGGGCAGGAGGAGGAGGTCTGCGGGCGGCGGCGTCCTTGCCACCAGGCAAAACTGGGGGGCTGAGGGGTGTCGGTGCCCGGGGCTTGTGCAGGATTTCGTGTAAAGCCCCTGCCGCCTGAGGGATGCAGTTTTGATAGGACTGAAAAGCGACAAGTTGCTCTGAACCCCCCCACCCCACCCCTCTTTTTTTTTTCTTCTTTTTTTTTAAGCACGGGCGACTAGCAGGACAGACGAGACGGGCTCATTTATTCCCCTTTCAGGGTTTTTGCCTCCGCACAGCTTCGGCTGTAGGTACGGAGGGAGCCTCTTCACATTTCAAAACAACCTCTCCATTAATTCTGATTCACCCCCGCAGTATTTGTGCTACCATTCCTGCTCTCTTTTTTGGAATTGACACTAATTTTATCCAGATTCGTCACCGCTGGAAGCAGATTTATCTCGGAATCGCAAGAGAGCTGTGCCAAGGTATTTAACTTTCAGGCTCGGGAGAGAGGGAACTCCTTTGGATCAGCCACAGAAAGGGAGAGCCTCCCGCGGTCACGCCTGAAAGCAGGACCAGAGGATGGCTAAGGAGCTTTAGCGAGTGGAAGCCTTCCTCTCCAGATCCTCGGCTTCTCCCAGGAAAACACCGGACTTCCAAGCGCTTGATGCACACAGACGGTGAGCAGAAGCGGAGCGGGCGATGCAAAAGCAAAGACCCCAACGAATCCCCCTTTTTTCCCCTCTCAACCTCTGTTCCCCTGCTGATGTCCCCCCAGGGCATCAGGCTCGGGCAGAGCAGCCGGGACCGGGGACCCAGGGCACGTTCAGCCCCGGGAGCCTCTCAGCCTGTTCCAGACCGCAGCGGGATGGGGCTGTGGGGTTGGGAGATCGTCCCTCCGCGCCCCCCTCCCCAGATCTGGCTGGGGAGGAGAAGGTTTGGGGATCGCAGTCCTGGGCAGAGCGGAGCGGAGGCTGCCTGGTGGCCAGCCCCGGGGCTGGGAGAGGCTCCCGGAGAGGACTTGGGTTTAGGAAAGTTGCCAAGCTCTCGTCCTCCGCCGCTTGCCCCCGAAAGGAGCCGTGCCGGTCTGAGCCGTGCCGAGCTGTGCCATGTCTGTCCGAGCCCAGCCAGTCCAAGCCCAGCCGAGCCGTGCCCGTCCGAGCCGTACCCAGCCGTGCCGTACCGGTCTGAGCCCAGCCGAGCCGAGCCGAGCCGTGCCCGTCCGAGCCGTACCCAGCCGTGCCGTGCCGGTCTGAGCCCAGCCGAGCTGAGCCGGTCCGAGCCGTGGCGCTGTCCGGGCGCGCCACCCAGCGGCTGCCGACACAGGGTGGATGGGGGTTCTCCCTTACCCCGTCGGGAAACAAACCATTTTTCGTTCTTCTTTATTTTTTTTCCCCTTTATTTTATTTCATTTTGTTTCATTTTATTATTTAATTTTCTTTTCCTTTCCTTTTTATTTCTTTTTTTTTTCTTTTCCTTTTTATTTCTTGGTGTAATTTAAGAAACCCACAAGAGCTTTCAAAAAGCCTTATAAAATTCATTCTTCTCAAGCCTACTGAAGCAGCTTAAATTTTGTAAGAACCAGGAGTCTTTTTTTTTTTTTTTTTTTTTTTTTTTCTTCTCTCCGTAATCCAGAGTGCAGAATGAAATCTCTGCACCGATATCCAGAGGAGTGAAGGGAGCAGTGGTGGATAGGGTTAGGGTGATGGCTTCTTGCAGAGAGTATGAGGTTTCCAAAAATGTCCTCTCTTTTGCTTTGTCAGAGCAGAGCTGTCAATTCCAGCTTTCAGATCATTTAAAGAACAAGGCTAAAAGCAGTTAAGGAGCTGAGTAGTGTTTCAGCTTTTCATATTTTGTGGTCTCAGAACTGCATCTGAATTTATGCAAGTCTAATGTGAATTGTGCTGACTTTCCTACAACCCCAGGCTGCTCTGAACAAACCATGAGGCAGTAGGACAGAACTTTTCTTCTGTCTGAGCTACACTGACATATAAATTCAGTCTGGGGTATCCTGAAGAGAAGCATAGTCCAGGATTGCTTGTCTACAGACTTTCTCCTGAGCATTTGAGGTGCATTCTTCTGGAGTTAGATGGGTCATACTGACAAGATATTTGAAAGATATCCTGAAAAGGTAGGACATGGGTATGTTTTGTGTATGCAGAAAGGGTTAATGATAGAAACAGGATGTGAGAAGAGTTGAAAATACCTTTACATGTATGCATGGCAGCTGGAATGAGGACAGAGTCCTCGCAGTTATCCACTGGGCTTGGAAATCAGAGGGAAAGTTTCAAAATTTTCACAGGACCAAGAAACTCTTTCATTTTCTGGTTTTCATCTTCTGTCTTCTCTGAAGCAATTCATACTTTTATAAAGGCAGAGCTAACTGAAGGCTTCTAATTACTGAAAGCCAACCCAAAATTTATATGGGAAAGGAGCAAAGAAAAAGAGAGGGCAGAGCCTGGGGTTTGGAGGAAGAGCAGAGAACAGCGTGGCAGAAAGTAAGTAACTTTTCTCACCATGCAGCGGTGTCTTTGCAGCTGTCTACACAATTCCATTCTTGATATCTGGCAAGAGAAATCCCTGCATTCACCCCTCTGCCAGCAGCCTGTACAGGGCCATAGCGACTGTTGACTTTTCCTGTGCTTGATGTTGTCCTTGCTTAAGCAGTAGAGTTCTGGTTAGTAAACAGACCTTAAGTGCCTGGCTGTAAATGACAATGCTGCCTACTGGGATCACTCTGCCCTGTAATGAAAATTACCATTTTCATTAAGCTCCTTGGCTTGGACTTCTTCCAGTTCTACTGAAGCGTAGTTGTCCAGTTGGTTCATTACAAACAATGAGTGGCTCATTATAAATGATGGAAACCATGGTGTCCAAGACTGTCTTTATAAGTAGTGAGCACTTGAGTTTAGTGTTTCAAACAGGAGGCTCCAATACATCTATTCAGGGTTGTGTGTTTTGTTTTGTTTTCTTTTTAAAGAGTGGAGGGAGGGAGGCACAGTACCTACCCATTTGCTTGTAGGATGTCTCTATACAAAGCAAATTTCATTATGAATCCAGCTTGGAAGGCTTCAGCCATCTCCGTGGAATGACATCAGCCCAGGCACTTCTGAGACTTTCTATATGAACTAGCAGTTAGTGAATTAACTTTCCTTAGTGCTCACAAAATTCAGCTACACAAAACTATCAAAAACCCAGACCCTGAAGAAGAGCTGAGAACAGGAGAAGCATTTTAGGAAGAGAACCTAGAAAAGGCATTCTCAAGCTCGATGGAAGCAGCATACTTTGTATCTCTTCAACAGCTATATTAGGACAAAGCAAATTAAAATCAGCATTTCCACATTAATATCACATGATTTATCATCAAATCATGCTCAAGGTAAAGAAAAGGAGATGCTTTCTGATGCAAGTAGTTAAGTGGTGAAACCCTTCAATGGAGAACATTGTGGATACAAAATTTTGTGGGGGTTCAAGGGAAGACTGAGTAACTTCATGGAAGAGAAATCTACCAAGGTCTACTCACACTACAGAATCTACCTCTGGCTTAAATTCCATGAGGTGCAAGTGGTTTTAAGTGAAGAGAATGTGAGGGAGGAGGGCCATACATGGTTGCTCTATTCAAGTGCTCTACCGTAGGTATTTGGCCAGTATCAGAAACAAGATTTTAGGCTAGTTAGACCTATGATCAGGCCAGGAAAGCTATTCCTATGTTCTCATCACAGTACTTCTTTATTTTGACACCTTATTATTTATCCATAAATATGTAAAATTATAATTCCTCTTCAAATTTAGTACTAATTAAGCAGTAATAAACCAATACTTTGAAAGTAATGCTGTATATAAAAGTTAGTGCTTAAATATGTGCATTTTTGCAATGCCAATAACCTAGACTGGTACAGCCAAGTGGCGTCTCCCTGCAAAATCTTGCTACTGGGATGACTGCTCTGCTTTCAACATCTTCGAATATCTTTCAGTATGATTACATGCACCCCAGAGCCTAGGCCTGTGAGTCACTGTAATCTCCAGATGTCTTACAAAAGTTCACACATCTCCTCCAAAACCTGAGTTAGCTACTTTAAAGCCAGGGTAAGTATATATATGGTATTGTAAAATGTGTTTTAAGTATATCCAAGTGAGTAAACTCCAGGTCAAAGTCAGTGTTCCATGCAGGCTAAGGTGAAAGGCATCAAAAGCTACGCCAACACAAAACTGCCCTCTGAATTTGGCTCTGGAATCAACAAGCTGTGTTTGAGCCATAGTGCTAAGTTAGCTAAAAAGTGATAGCTGTTGCCTCTTACTGGCAAGTACTATGTCTACATGGTGTAGATGCCTCAGAATTATAGTTGTTGGTCCATTGTTTGGCTTTTAAAGTGATGTTACCACTTTTTTTTCCATGTTACACACATGCTCCTCTTTGTTTTTTCATGCTGTATCTGTAGCTAGCCTGTAACCAGGTTACTTCACTGTGTGGGGCTACTCATTCTAAACAAAGCTCAAGAAAACGCAAGCGGTTGTCTTTGCCTTGATTTATACTGCCATCACAATGTAAACCAGAAAGCTTAACCACATACATACCCTTGAATTGCTTGGCTTTTAAAGTTTAATCATAGGCTCTTTCTTTCTACACAGCTGAGGTTTCCATGTAATTGGAATAAAGGATATGAGAATGGAGTGCAGCTTTCCCGATGGCAGTGGTTAGTAGCTGGTTAATGCCACTGATATCACTGCTGCCAAAGGAGAAAAATGGTCTTTTCAGTAATGTTTTGAGCTCAGAATCAAGAGTTATGGGTTCAGTTTCTGGCTCAGCCACAGACTTCTAACAATTTTACATTCTTTCCGCATGTTTCCCAGCTACAGATTGTGTGTGTGTGTGTGTGTGTGTGTGTGGTTGTTTTTTTTTTTGTCTTTCTGATTTAAAGCGTTAGCTTTTTGTGTGATGTGTCACCCTATCTAGGTGGGCCCTTCCACATGTGACCATAAGATACAGACAGTAGAGTTTCTGCAGCCTTTGTGGAATCCTGCAGGAAAAAGGCATGCCATGAGTCAGCAGACTTGTCCCTCCTACTTGGCTGGGCTTTCCTGCATGTATATATTGCATGATTATGCTTTTAAGATACTAAGATAATTATGTGTATTTCAACTGCATATTTTCAAATCTCTCTGTCTTGTTTTAGAAAAAAATTGGCAAAATGGAGCACATGTTACTGCTCTTCATATTTTTCTTGCCTACATTGGGTCTTGCTAATGGAACAGAAACTGAACAAGATTTTACTTGGCACTTAAAGAAGATTCCGCAAATTGTGAGCGAAAGAACTTTCTCCCTTGACAGCCCTAAATTTGAAGCAAAACCCAACTTAGAGCTGAACAGTGTATGTGGAATTGAATGTCAAAGAAAATTGCCGATGCCCAGCTTGTCTGACTTGAAGGACCTCTTATCCTATGAGACTGTTTTCGAAAATGGCACGCGGACCCTGACTGAAGTGAATGTCCTTGGACTAACACCTGGTCCAGCTGGAAACACAACTACACATAAGTCATTGAGGAAGAAGAGGCAGATATATGGAACAGACAGTAGGTTCAGCATCTATGACAAACGGTTTATGACCAACTTTCCGTTCAACACAGCTGTGAAGATCTCCACTGGCTGTAGTGGCATTCTCATTTCTCCCAAGCACGTGCTAACAGCTGCCCACTGTCTGCATAATGGCAAGGATTACGTTAAAGGCAGCAAAAGACTGAGGGTGGGCCTGATGAAAACAAAGTCCAGAGGTGATGGCAGGAAACGCAAAGGGGCTAAGAGAAGTAGGAGAGAGGCTTCTGAGGTCCAAGAGGATCCTAAAGTTGACACAGGACTAAGGCGACGATCCAAAGGTGGTGGGAGAAAGCAGAGGAGATCTGGGAGGAAGCAGGAGACCTCAGATGGCATGCCCTCCTTCCAGTGGACCAGAGTGAAGAGTACCCACATCCCAAAAGGCTGGTTTAAGGGTGTCTCTGGGGATATTGCCCTGGATTATGATTATGCTGTTCTTGAGCTCAGGCGTCCCCACAAAAGGAGATACATGGAGCTGGGAATCAGCCCAACCATCAAAATGATGCCCGGGAGCATGATCCACTTCTCGGGTTTTGACAACGACCGATCTGGGCAGCTGGTCTACAGATTTTGTAGCATTTCTGATGAGTCCAATGATCTCTTTTATCAGTATTGTGATGCTGAGCCTGGCTCCACTGGATCTGGCATCTATCTCCGTCTTAAGGAGCCAAACAAAAAGAAGTGGAAACGCAAGATCATTGCTGTTTATTCGGGCCATCAATGGGTGGATGTCAATGGAGAACAGCAGGATTATAATGTAGCAGTAAGAATTACTCCTCTTAAATATGCCCAGATTTGCTTCTGGGTACATGGGAATGACGAGAATTGCACACAAGGCTGAAGAGAGCTGAAACTAACTTGCCTAGCACCCAAATTATAATAGAGTGAAAATCTGCCAGCAGTTACTGAAAGAACATCATTCTACATCAGGATGCTTTTGAACTCAAAGCTCGCAAGTAATGATACAGTGACTTGAGTAACGCTGAATGGTTGGGGAATGGGTAGAGTTGTCAAACAAAATATTTTTAATTGTAATCAACCCTAGATCTGCACTTAAGAGCCCAAACTATATTTATATTTGCAATTGTGATAAATTCAAATGGTTCATGTCAGAAAAAAATGACTACACTTGTTTGACTTTTTTTTTTTCCCCAAGGGAAGGACTGAAGCTTCAGTATCCAACAATATATGTTTTTTTTTTTTTTCAATGGATTTTTTCTTCTCAGGGTACTGTTCCAATTCTTCAAATGCAAGTTGTGTGTGCATCACTTTACTGTCTATGCAGAATGATCCAGAGTACTGCATGAGACCAAGAAATTATTCTGGCATTTTCTAAAGACCACAGTTCCATGTTGAAAAACAGCAATCTAGTTCATGCTTGTTATTTTGGAAAACTTCCTAAACTGGTTGCTGGAGGAACACTCCCATGGAAACCCCAAATTTTTTAGCTGATGACTAGACCTAAAAGACAAGTTTTCACTTCATTGCTCAGTAGAAACAACCAAGAGAAATTAAAGAACATAGAAGTTTCCATGTTTGGGAGAAAAAGAAACATCAGAGCATAACTTAATGCCTTTTTATACCTTCTTTGAGAAGCTACACATCTTAAATATATGCATTAATTTTCTAATTAATATTTGGAAAGCTGTAGCTTTAGCTTCTTTTCAAACGTTTATCTTTCCCATTAGGCAAAGTCATTGACTTCAGAAGTGGCTGTATGACAATCATTTGGAGCTTCATCTCAAAGCCACAGATGAGAGTTTTGTTGCGTGCTAACCATGTTTGCAGGTTCTTAAAATTACATTATAAGAATTCAGGTGCATAGATAGGATACTCTGGGTATTAGACTGGGAGTTGGGAAGCAATATTTTGGCATGCCTATATGGTTTTACAAAGTTTTAATCGTGTCATATTCAGACTCCACCTCAATGCAAGTCACAGGGTTAAACTAAAAAATTATCCCAACTAAATTATACCACCTTCTGAATGGTGTAAGAACTACCCTGTACAAGATAACAGCTATCTTGCTAGGTAGAAGCAGTAGTTATCAAATAATTTGGTTCAATGTGTTTGCTGAACCACACAGTTAATGAAGAGAGAGAGCTTGCTTTTACACGAATCGCCTTTTTAAAAAATTGGATGCTGTTGATTGCCACACAAGTCTTAATCTTGTATTTTGTATCAAGATTTTGAAGTGCACAGGATTGTTATGGTGCTATGTTAATCTAATAACACAAAAGGATACTGTGTATTTCAGATCATATCCATTGGGTTTCATTACTTTTATAATTATTCACAATTGCAATATTTCATTTTTTGATTATAGGTTTATATTGACCAAAATTACTTTTCTTCTTATGCAGAAGAAAAAAAAAAAAAAAAAAAAAAAAAGATTTAAAAATATGATTTGTTTCTTGGTATATTTGAAATTTGCTTGTAACATTTTTCAACGAAATATGGTCATTTTTAGTAACCCACTTTTTTTTGTGGATGATTGAAAATAGAAAACCTGACACTTTGAACGTGCAGGCAACTTTCTTTGACATATTATTACCAAAATATCAAAATTAAACAGTTGTTTCCATACCACAACTCTAGCAATATTTCATCAACTGGAATAGACCTCACTTTAAAAGAAACTATTTCTTTCAATTTTAGCCTTTTCAGGCAACATTTAACTTTTTTTTTCTTTTTTTTTTTTTTTTTTAGACTTGTATGATTGTTTGCAGAAAACTAATATTTTTTAAAGTTTAGAAATTAATGTCTAAGGTTTTAAAGTTAATTGTATTTGTTGTTAACATCTCTATTAAGATATATGGCTTCACTGACTATTTTGAAATCACCTCAGTCCAATATTTAATGCTCTTGCTCTATGCAGCAGTCCTACAATATTCCTTAAGTGGCTCTATAATGTGCTTCTTACGTGCCTTTTTCCATAGTTACTGTAACAAATAAAGTACCATACTGTTAATCAGGATAAGTAAGCATAGGTCCATGGATTTTGTTAGAAATTTATCCTCATTGTCACTTCAGGTCCAAAAGTGATCAAGATAAAATAGCTTAATAAATCCCTTGTTTTGGTGAGTCATCTTTAGGTGTTGTGGGGAGTCGTCATTAGGAAAAGAAATACCATGATTTCTTTATTAGTTTGGGAATCAGGGACAAGGTAAGAATGAAAAATGTTGCTGTCAGCTTTCAAATGGTCTTGTTCTAATCATCTGCTCTAAATACCTCAGCCACAACCTGAAATTCTCATACCAGGCTGATAGCAAATGTTTATCCTCAGAGGAAAAATGTTGGATGTTCAGTGCCTTATTTTGTGGTACTAAGAGATTAAAGAGGCTGGGCAGTGCAACATATGAATTAATCACAACTATATATATATACATACTCAAGCCTCTGTGTCTGACTGCACATGCAGAGACAACATGCAAGCATGGCCTTGGAAAGCACCCGCTGTGTTGTCTGGGCCAGCACCTTCAGGAAAGGAGAAGGCACGAGTGGCCAAAATGTTCATGCCTGTCATAGCCTAATGCCAGACAACATTTTGATCTGCCACTTAGCCTAATAAAGAAGGAAATGCTTTGTGTACATGTTGTTACTGCTTACTACAGGAACTTCCTAAATAGTTCATAAATCAAATATTTATGTACTGGTGCGTGCAGCCCCAGAGGCCAGCACACGGCTGTTGGTACCAGCCACTGCAAGTGGGACAAGATGTTCTGAGCTGTCAAAATCTCAGATTGCCTTCAAAGAGCTACAGCTGGTATCTTGTTATCTATGATAAAATACAGGAGGGGGTGTTCCTAGTAAGGAGTATAGTGCACAGGCATCAGGGCAGGGTTCCCAGTGTAGAAGGAGACACATCCCTTGCAATGTTTCTGCAAAGGATTTTTACCTCTCTCAAGTGCTGGAGCATTGTTTTCAATACTAAAGCTTTTCCATAAGAGTTGAGCTTTTCCTTTAACTGTTTTTCTGGCATTAGGGAAAAAAAAAAAAAAAAGCTCAGACAAATTCCTTTTCTGCTAAGGGGCTACTGGCAATTTGTAAGCTTTCCCCAGGCCAAGGATACGCCTCATATACAAACCATTAACACACCCAGGCCAGCTTCTGCAAGACACTTGTGCATGTGTTTAGTTTTGGGCTCTGAGAAGTACAATGGAAACCAAGGAGGTTATCTGGGACATGAAAAATCAAGTCTAAGTTTGTATTATCTTGCAAAAGAAAAACACAATGTTAGCTAGCAAAAGTTATTTCTGTTATGTGAGGTATAAAGTACCCAATGCTTTAAAAATTGCTTAAAGCTTCTCCTTGACTCACTTCATAACTTACCCATACACATTCTACAGATTTATGAGTCTGTGTAGAGTATGAATCAACCCAGGATATGGCCAAGTAAGAAAATAATTCATCTAAAAGTGGAGGAAAGAAGCAGCTGGGGTCTTCCTCCTGCGCTGCTGATAAGGGATCAGCTTGCTGCAAGCAGCAATTACTACAGAAAGAGACAGTAAAAGAAGTCGATGTTACAGAAGACTAGGAAGAAGGAGGTGGTGTATGAGGGATAAAGAAAATGTGAAAAGTAAATGGCTGTGAAGTAGCAGAGGGACCTACTGTAAGAAGGAGTTGGCATGTGGGAAAGGCACAACAGTATACGTTAAGATGTAAAAATCATAAGTTGCATGAATATCTCCTTTCACTATTAAGCATGGGGCTATTCTTCCCAGCTAAAAGCACCAAGGAAAGGGCTGTGAGAGGGAGGGTTCAGGTCCTGGCAGGGACCACTGACAGGCAGCAGTTGTGAACCGTGACCTACAGTCCTTGCCCAAAGTCGCAGGGATTGTGCTTCTGTTCTGTACGTCAGGGTCCTTTGGAAGCAAGAGAGCCAAAAGGGCTGGCGGCGTGAACCTCCCGGCACACCGCGTCACCGAGAGGGTGGTAAGTGACGCAAGTTTCTTCCACGTGAACATTTCCAAACCTGACAATTTGGTGGGATTTCTGCCAAGGCTGTTCCCTGTTGGAAAAAATTAATAAAAAAAAGAAAAAAAAGAAAAAAAAAGAAAAAAAAATCCCAAACTTGAAGTGTTTAAGCATTGGTTCTACATTTTGCATGTATCTACAAAGTCTAGCCAATATAAATATATATATATATATTTTTTTTTTAAATGCCTTTAGTATGTTTGGTAGTTTTGTAGAAATGTATTCAACTGTTTCTAATTTTAAACAGCATATTGCAGATACTTCCATCTACAATCTACTGGACTAAAGAAAAAAATGAAAATATATATATATACTATTAGATTGAAAGCTTAAAATTGCACAATAATCTCAAAGGATTTGGAAGCACATTTGAGTCCCTGGTTTTCATTTTTATTTGCACCAGCCTTTTGCTTCAACTGTGAGATAGTATTTAGGCTAAAATGCTTTTATGATTCTTTAATGTTCTTAACTTTTTAAAGAGTGACAGCAAACTTCAAAAAAAAATGTGTTTTATAATATTTTTAAGTGCACAAAACTACAGCTCATTTGGGAAAATAAATGCAAACCTTCACTATATTAAGATGTTATACAATGCACATGCTACGTCAATAAATATTTTCTATTGTTTTTCTTTTCTTCTTTCATGATGCAGTTTGTTAGCTATGTTGATATTGCACAAACTCAGTTCTGTAAATGCCTTTAACTGCTTGTCATTGAATCATCTGGGACATGGTCTTACACGATGCTAATGTCTCTTTAAATTTATTATCGGGAGAATTCCCCTGTCTAGTCCTTTCTTCAGGATAGCTACTCTCTGAGCAAATTTGATGAGTAAGAAAATTGGTTCAACAAGGAAATGACTCACAGACTGTGCCACAACTTATTAATTCTGAAATAAATAATTAGTTCTGTTTCTGCTGTTAGCGATTGTTGTGTTTTCTACCTCGGTGAGCTGTTGAACCAGGCCACATCAGAAATGCGTAAAATATTACAGTGTTGGTTCTCAGCATTATCTTATCTCTGTTCCCTTGAAATTGGTGGTGGTTTGACCACTGGCAGTAAAGTGAGAGATTTTTGGCAAGGATGAGAGCTGCTGGAAATATTAAATGGAAAGTTTAGAAATGATTACCGCAGTGATTACCAGCGTGTCCAATACAAGCAAATGTTTAACTGGGGTCTGGCAAGTGCTCCCACACGAGCTCTGGTGGTCCTTGCACGGGGACCACATGAGAATAAATAGAACTGAGATGTTCCTCACCTGGACCAAAAGTCCCTCTGGGGCTGGGGGCAGCATCTCAGTCCTTCTGTTGCTGAGTCTGCCGATGAAGTCCTGGTGCCTGAGAAATATTCCTCTGTCCCTGCCCAGGGAGAGATCCAGGGCTGAAATCTGTGAACTCTGCAGGCCACTCCCGAGGCCTGTGGCTAGTTGCTCCTATGGGAGGCACATTTCAGGACATGCTGTGGGTCACACATTTCCACCACATTTCCACCAGCCCCACGGCAGCCTATCCAGTATCAATCCATCCCTAAGATGTTCTGGCATGGCCCAGTTCCTTGTGTTGGCATTTTTCTGTCCTGCTTCCAGTGCCCAGCATCTTTAACAAATACTCAAGAGGACTGAGCAAATAATAGCAGCCACTGCAATCTCAAACCCACCAAATAAATTTTGTCTTATATGGGTTATGAGTAGTACTCCCGATGAACTGCCCATCCCTCTCACTTGGAATAGCACAACCTTGAGCATTGACAATGGCTGTTGTTAAGAAAGAGGATCACATATACTGGAAAACCTACACATGCATTTGATAAACATTGTGCCTCTTGGCAATTATATGCTCACCATATTTATTGGGGTTGCTATGGCTCTACATTTCCACGTGAAAGAGCTGGAAAACATTGGATTAAACCAAGTCAGGCAGTTTTTCAGAAAAATTACTCAGCTGCCCTTTGGCTACAGTTGCACCACTCTCCTGCTCCTCCCCTCCCATGTAATTTCCAGTTTTGTGGATTAAATTCTGGTTTCAGCTTTGCTTAATCAGAGATGAAAGCAGCTGGGAGGCAGCACAGCAGCGAGGGACCTTTTCTGGACGTATTTTGAAGCCGTGCAGGCTCCAAACATAAAAGAGGACAAGAGAAGGGGAAGAGCATGATCAACAGCAAAAACCCACAGTTTCTTGTGGAATGGAAGAAAACAGGATTTCTTTTTTCCTACAGTAAGTGGAAAACCCTAGTTTTTCCATTCCTTTGCCTTCTCTTCAATGATTAACTCATCAGCTAACCAGTGCTGATGCTTGTACAGGAGAGGAAAAAACCTGCTCTGGGATGGACGTGCAGGATGCCAGCAAAAGCTTCCCCTCCCTGATGAAGGAAAAAAGAGAATGCAGGGTTATTCCAAAGGGGATTTCCAAGTAATATAAAGGAAAAAATATATATGAAAAGTCATCTCTAAAACAAAAACTATATTCTTATTTAGGTAAAGCATACTGTATGTAGAGAGAAGTTTGACCTGCTGCATATTATATGTACTTACATTTTATAGAGCATTACATGCTAGGCATTTATGACATGTAAACAGGGTTATTCTTTAAAAAAAAAAAAAAAAGTGAAAGGAAGGCGAATAAAAGAAAAAAAAGTAGTTTTGTTAGTGTCCAGTTTGCATATGGTAGTTTATTGCTTGTAAATTTAGCTGGTGTACCAGTGATCTGTGATCAGCTAATGTGGCTGGTACGACCAGGAGTGCTTGTGTCCTCCACTTGTTGCTTATTGACTCTTTCCTTAATGGCCGGGATTAAATAAAACCTGACCTCAGTGGATTTACCATTTTGAGGTTAGTGTTCTGTCCACAAGCTTTTTTTTTTTTTTAAAAAAAAAAGGTCATTTTAAACTTCTCCTCAGCTGGAAAGAACCTCAGGGGCTGCATTAGCCCAGACCAGCTGCCATCCTGCCATCCTGTGTCTGCATGGACCTTTGCCTCCTTCACATGTAACAACCCCAGCTTTGCCCCATCCCATTCCCATTCCCTACCCATTTCTCATTAGGCTAACAAAGCATCTTTCCTCTACGTGTGTATGTCTGAAAAAGTAGTACATTTTACGTGTAGTCAACTCCTGAACTCACCGATGTGCCTTTTCACCTTGATCCTATGCCCTGGAATTGGTTTTTGGGCCATCAACTCTTATCACCCTTACCTATAGCAACAATTTCTATAGCCAGGCCAAGTCCAGCTCCAGCAATGTACAGCTGTGGTACTGCTGCTCCCCGGGTGGCTCACTGTGAAACACGTGCCTCAGTCTTGCAGGTGGCAAACTCCAGGGATTCCCTGTTCACCACTGGGCTCTGCTTCCCTTATTTCTCCACCAGCTTTACACTGGGTGTGCACAGAGCTGGGGTGGGGCTTTGGGGAAGGCAGCCCCTGCTCTGCTGCAAAGACCTTGGGGGATGTGCAGCTGGGGCAGGCCTGTACCTCGTCCTCCCAGTGTCTCCATCAGGGTTGTATGTTTCAGCTGTATGTATGGCTCAGATGTTTCAGTTTGTAGGGTGGGGGCACCCCGAGCTGAAGCATCTCTTGAAGCAAGGCACAGGCCAGAATCTAGCAGCCATCATGGGGTTTAATCTCCTACACACATCCTGTTCCCCAGGGTCCCCGGGGAAGCCTTATTTAATTTCCCTGATTTAACAGACTGCAAAAATGACAATAATTGGATACTATTAATCAGATTACCCTAACCAGACTGCAGACAGCTCGCATGGCCTCAGGACGTGCGCGGGGCTAACAGTGGGGCCAGGATGATCCTGGCAGGGTGCCCGGTGCTGGTGCTGGGCTCCACATCTGGCCAGCACCCACACGTCTGCCCAGCATGCTGCCAGCCAGGCACAGACCTCTCTGGATATCCAGCACGGGCGAGGTTTCTCACAGCCCTTATTTAAGCCTGCTGCTGAAATAAACAAGCCAGCCAGACGTGTCCCCTTGCAGCTCTGCAGCCTGACAGGGCTAATCCAGGCACTAAGCCTGGAAAGCCAGGCTGTAGATGCTGTAGATGGGTCTTATCTGCAGCATTGCTCTAAGTATCATTTGCAAAATGGGCAGTTGCAGCTCTGTAAGGTGGGATAAAGCTTTCCTATTCAAGGAGTATGTACAGTGAAGATCGCCCATCTTTTTTACCCCCTCCATACTCACACAAAATAAATTTAAAACATTGTAAATACTGACAAGAATTTAGGAAAGCCACCCAGAGTTCTCCCAGCTGATCCCAAATATTTTCCCTGATCCTTTTTCAGGCATTGCCCTGAGTTTCCCAGCTAGCTCCTCAGCTCAGCTCCGCCAGTCTCTGGCAGCAGTACTGGATGCAGCCGGGGGCACCAAAAGCTGCCCAGTGGCAGCAGGGCCAAGCACAGCACATCCAGGTCTACCGGGGCAAGCAGTAAGGTTTGTAAAATTGGAGGAGATACAGCTGGAAGGGACAAATTTCCAGAGGCACAGCTCTCCCCCCTTGCTTCTCTGTATCCTAAAACCAACACTCTCGAGCCATCCCATTTCTTAACATGTGTGGTGGAAAACCAACCATCTCCTCGAACCATCCCATATTTTATTGTGCATGGTGGAGCTTGGGCTGCAAGTGCAGATCCTTTGCCAAACCCACGTGGCCCGATGTGCTTGTCCCCAGCCACATCAGACAGAGCCTGGGGCACCGAAATGACACGATTTGGGGGCAGGGGGCTGCAACCACGTACCTTCCTTTTGCAGGCTGCAGTGAAACTTGCTTTATTTGGCAAATACCAAACTTCAAGGCAAGCATTTTTATATACCTATGAAGACATATTTCTAGATCTAGAATCCTGCCCCCTAATTTTAAAACAAACTGTAAATTTTTAGGCTTGTCCAGCAACATCACCATGAAACCAAGTATAACCTGACAGAAAAATGATAAATCTACAGCTTAGAGATACCAGCCTGGTGGAGGCCAATGCGATCTCTGAAGCAGATAATTGCCAACATAATGGCACAACATACAGCCATTCTTAAAAAGATGACCTGAAGTGATTTTTTTTTTATACAGCTTTTTAAGAGTACATGGAATGAAAACCTTCACAGGAGGTGAGGACCAGTGGAAGAGGGTGCAGAGAGTAAAAAGATTGATCAGCTCTCTGGAAATTTTGACTGACAAGGAAATATATAAGGAAGAAAGCAAAAAAGAGAAGAACGATCACGCAAACTGTCTTCAAAATACCATCTTTGCTGCTGAAAATGAGGAAAGGCAGCATTCCCACAGGTGGAGGAAGTAACAGCTCAAAGTGCAGCAATAAAGCACCAGGTAATGCAGGAGCAGCAGCATGCTCAGGGGGCAGGCAGTGATGCTGTGGAGTGGTGTTTGGAGAGGTTGTGGTGTCACGATGAATGGAGGTCCTTTACAAAATCTGTTGGCAATTACACAATTTAGGCTTTAGGGCAGGGGACTAGTGTAGATGGCCCTTTATTTTCTGAGATTTCTCTTACAGTCCTGCCCAGCAGTCTTAAATGGAAACCTCACGTTCTCTGAATGCATTGCCTTTGCAGAGGAGCTGCATCAAATCTTGTCAGCCTTGTTTATCTGTAGCAGAGAGCCAATTTTTAAGTGAAACAGCATGCACAGTTATACAGAGTGCTTATATTTGCAATAAAATGCTTTGACCAAGAGTAAACATTATTGTATTTCATGAAATGGTCTGTTGCAGAACAGCAGAGACTGAATCAGATTAGGTCTTCAGTTTGGCTATGGAAGAATGTTTTCATTTTAGTCACATTTATCCTCCATCTCTGACACATCTATTGAAAAACTGGGCTTATCAGCTCAAATTTCCAGCCATAGCATCACAGCCGGCCCAATATTTTGAGAGAGGTGGATTTCCAGCATGACTTAGAGCCAGGAACTCTATAAGAAAATTCTGCATGACCAGATCTTCAAGAAATCACAGTAAGGCAAGCAGCTTGCTATCCATTGATACAATTTTTGCAATGAGAGCACTGCATCTAGCTACAGAACAGCATTTCAGCCACACTGCTGCAAAGTGTTGTAGGAAGAAACATAAAGTGAACAGTGATGTTGGCAGCACAGGATCCAGGCAGCAAGGCCCTGTCACCAGCTGCCAGCAAATTTTATGTATACACATATATTGATATATATATACATATTAAAATATTTATTGAACATCAGACCAGCTCATGTCCTGTGAAGTGCATGGCTGAGCAAGACCTGGTGTGTTTATCTCTGAGCAGCAGGTTCAAAGGCAAACAGATGGTAGATATTTTAATGGTGGGGTGGAGGCAAGCTGGGAACCAGTGAGTTTATTACACCCATTAAAACCTGTTCTTCCAAGCACAGAAAGAAGGGTGCGCTCTGTGTCCACAAGCCCAGAGGTGAGCCCACAGAAATAGAACAGATACAGCTCTTAAAATTAGATTCTTCTATAAAAATGTAAATAGGAAAACCTCAAAGCATCTGAAGCCATGTGAAGAGCAGAAGCTGGTTTGTCTCAAGGTTCAGAAGACATCATCAGGTACAGAAATGCTCAAATATCTGAATCAGTATTTGTGTAGTGTAGCAGTTCCATTTATACAGTATGGTCTCAATATTACAAATATCTCCCAATTTTTAACCAAGATGTAACAGCTTTGCTTATCTATTAAACTTGGTCTTTCCACCTGTCAAAAGTGATTGATTCTGCTCCTTGCTTTTTCAAAATAAAGCCAAATTTCAGGGTTTTCAAACTGTTAAGTCAGCTGGAAGCAGTGTGTTCCTGTAAGGGAAAATATCTAAAAACCCTCTATGACAGATTGATTGGGTACAATTATAGATGTGTTATAGATACAATTTTTCTGCTCTTGGATCTAAGTGGCATTTCACAAAACCTGCTTTATTTATGTACAGACATACACAGTATGAATTACTGCTGCTTTTAAAGCCTGGTGCCTGCTTGCACCTGTGCCTTGTTCTTGTGCACAAAAGTGTTTGATGAGATCTAGCGGCCAAGCTGCACACCTGCAGCAATTCTTCCCCAGCTTATGATGCTGAGGGCAGCAAGCTGGGGTCACTCTGTCCCCTCACCACTCAATCACTTGCTCCCTCCCTCAACCACAGACCTGAGAACATGCCACGAACATGGGTAAAAGTACAGGCAAGGACAATGAGGAGCAATGTGATGTTCTCAGGATGGCAGAGAAGGCTCCCTCCTACGTGACAGAGAGCCTACCAGTCTGTTCAAGGTTGTCACAGATAACTTACTTGCCTCCATTTAGCTCTGAAAGACTCACACAGCTTTCCATACCATCAGAGATCGTGGTTCCTTGGATCTTTGTATCTAGAAAGGCAGTTTACAGCAGAGGGAGCCCTTCATGTAGCTTCCACACACCTGCTATTTCTTAGTGGTACGAAATTTCTGCTTCCATCAGAGTGAGGTAGTGCTCTGGCAAGACCGTTGAAATAGATGGCTACTTCAGGCACTTATGATGTGGAGGTAAATTGACAGTCTCTTACATCATACTAAACTAGGAGACAGCTGTATTTCAAAAATATGGAGCAAACTTCATGTTGAACCATGAACACTTGGATGTACGTGCTTTACTCCACTGCAGCAGGGTAGATATTCATCATACCCTTCTTAGGGTCCCCTGCACACCTCGAGAAGGAGTGTGCTTTCCTTAGTCCTCGATGTGGATATCCCCCCCTTCCCCTACACACACATTTCTTCACTTTTTTCAGTTCCTTTTTACTGTTACCTTTGGTAACTTCTTACATCTGTAACTGCATTAACAGATATCTTGTGCAAAAGAGCAAACACCAGGCTTTTCCTTCCCACGTGATTCACAGAGTTTAATTAAGGGGAAGCAAAGAGGAATTGAAGCTTTAGGAGCAGTGATGTAGAACAGAAAAAAAAATGCAGTGTTACCTGTTTTAAAATATGTATAGCCCACTCTCTCCTTCTGTAATCTCTTCGCTAAAATTCTTGTTTAGTTCTTTCATTACCACTCAGTGTCTGCCACTTCCCACATTGCTCACAGCACTAGCAATACACATGTAGGAAAAAGGTTTTTTCTTTTAATAAAGTTTCTGATATATTTCATGTTCTGGAACAGATGGATCAGTAAATTGGTGCATCATCTTTGTGTCGCTGCCACCATTTCTATCATAGGAAGTTTCAATTGGCTTTTCTGAGCATTAAGAGTTTGTCGATATGCACTGCTGTTATTCTTCAGGGAAAAAAAAGATCCCAACAAGTTGTCTGAGCAGGCAGGTCTCATTTTAGTGTGAGGGATTAGAAAGAAGGAGCAGGAGCAAATAGCCATACCAGAAAAAGAAAACAATGTCAGCTACGGCTAGTGGCCATTTCATGCCCTAAATGCTGTCATTCACCAGTAATACTCCATATTACCAAAGCATTTTTTTTTTCCTTCCATCTACCTTTTTTATTGCTGTAGACCTTCCTGGTATACCTTTTTAAGGCAAGTCTCTAACTTGCAGTTGTCTTACTAAATTTGAGGAACAGAAGTTTAGGTGGCAGCATGATTTTGCAACCAGCCTGAAATAGAAGGGTGGTCCCCAGGATCTTACAAGACAATTTAGTTCTCTACTTCCACGTTTTCATCTGTGGTCATGGTGGAACACTGGCTTCATTCCAGGAGAAGTCCTCAAATCAAGTTACAGTATGCTGAAAAACACAGCTAAAAAAAATAACAAATAAAGCTAATCAAAATGAATGATGAATGCAGAGATAGTGTGAGACACTACTAACCCAAAGCATTCAAAAAAATGAGTCAGCTCTGAGGAAATACAAAGTTTTTGTGTTGTTTTTCAGACCTCTACAGTGAGCTGAGTTCATGGCCTCCAGGTATTCACCATCCCCTAAAGCACTCATGCTTAAAGAGGAGCTGCACATTTTTCTTGTGACTAGAGGTGTTAGCTTCAAAGGAAACCACCCCACAGCAAGAGCTTTGGTAAGGGGTACATCAGCTTTTTGGAAACCTGTTCTCCCCTCATGAAAAACACAGGGGAAGGGGATGGTTGCTGCTACCTTCAGATGGGAGCCATCCTGTGCTACTGTACAGCCTGCATTGAGAAGTGGTTAGTTGCAGCAGGACACAGAAACATTCATTCTTGGGTGATGCAACTCAGATGATAACATGTGCTTATCTTCAAGCCATGAGACAACCACTTCTTTTCCTGTGCAATACAGACATTATAACTTCTTTGTGATGGGCAGAACAAGAGTCACCTTTGTCTAGCCTTATGCAACGTACTGTGGAAATTTGCTGGTTTTACCTCTCACAGTGCAAAAAAAAACATCTTGATCTTCCAAGTTTGCTTTCTGTCCATCCAGGCCATCACACTGAGGTTTTGCCCCTAGAAACCTGCAGCTGTGTCCTATAGAAATCACTGAACTTGGTTATAGCAAACATTTATTGGCATCAAAGTGCACACAATTAATTTGGCATCACCTTAATTAGAACAACACACCAATGAACTGGTCTGAAGACATCTCCTCACTGCTGTGCTTGGTTATGATTGTCCAGTGAAAAAAGTAAGCTTGCTTTGAGAAAGGATGCACAATATGGTGGTCAGAGGTCCAGTGCTCCCTGCATCTAGGCAACACAGAGCGCATAAGGATGAGCAAAGAAAACCAACTGGCCAGAGCCTGAGAACACTGTTAGCCTTCCTGGACGTGCATTTACAGAACTTATTTACTTCTTGCTCAGAAACTGAGAAAAGCCAGGGATCTGCAGAGCCTTAGAGGCTCATAATCCAAACCAGTTTGAATCCACAGGGTATGTACATAAAAACAACTTTTTAATAGCCAAATCTGACAGACTCATAATACCAATGTTAGCAGCAAATAAGAGGGGAAAAACAAAAAAAAACAAACAAAAAACCACTCTTAAACAATGGCACTCCCTTACTGGTTGCACAACTTTGAAATTTCTTTGAAACCCAATTCAAAATTTCAAAATTCAGACCTTACCAGAGATGATCAGGTTGTTTCAGTATTTTGTTCTTTATAAATTGCTTTAAAGCAGCCTTCAGTACTGCTTCATCAATTCATCTTGGTACTAAAGCAAAAAGTTGCTTGTTAGGTGAGTAGTATCAGAAAGACCTTAATGTAGCTAAATTGTATGAAACGTTTTCTCCTCCTTTCATCCTGCTGTAAGTTGAACCTTAGCACAAGCAATTCCTGTACCATCACAGTTGTGCTAGCTCTCAATAAGCTGTGTAATTATACCTCATAGGAAAGAAGTCAGGACCAGTACTATAAGCTCTCACAGCCGCAACTATTCCACTAATATTCTAGTTTAAGGAGGTGAACATCTAATGAAACCTTCCTAGGTGTTACAGATCAAACTAGAGAATTCACCTCTCCCTCTCACAAGGACCTTCTCGATACGTTTTTTCCCCCTCAAAGTATACTATTATGCTCAACATCTGAATAATCAGGAAAACGACAACAAGATATTTACTTTGATCAAGGTGTTTATTGCATCTCAGAGGGCACACATGCACTGGGGTTTTCTTTTTTTTTTTTTTTTTTTTTTTTTCTTTTTCTTTTTTTTACTTTTTTAAACTGAAATACAAAGAAAGAAGAGCCATTTTGAAATTAGCTTTTTATAGAACTTTCCCATTACAGTGTATGTTATCCCCACAGTAAATTCAGATACAACCACTTTTAATGGTACCATACATTGATTAAATAGTTAATTTGAAAGACTTCAGGTGAAGATCTTTCCAACCCAGTATGCTTTTACACAGAACTGCCAAGCCACTTGTAACACTGATCAACAGTGACCTCATTTAAGAGTCAAGATCTTAAGCCAAGCCATCAGCAGAAACAGTATGAGAACAAATAAAAATTAAAGAAACACATTATGTACAGTAAAGGGCATGGATCTCTGGATCAGAATTAAATCTAATCACCAATAGTACAAAAGCTACTCACAGCGCAATTGGGCAAATGGAGAAAACACTAGCCTATGGCATACACAGGTAAGTACTAAATTAAGAGATGTACATAAGAACTAAACAGAGGTGAGCAACATCAATTGTAATGTTTTGACTACAGATATACCAAAGAGTGCTCTCAGATTTGAAATCCGTTAATGCCAACACAACTATGGCTGCTTTTTTTTCAACTACATGGAGAGAAACTGACCCTTTACTTATTTTCAGTGCATTTAGCAATAACTGATAAATATGCCAATTTAAAATGCAAAAACTTAAATAATTAAAAAATATTTTAAAACCAAAATGGCAATAAATATGATATTTCTTTCAGATATGATTTTTCATTCTTGGAAAATCATTGAAAAAGTATTTGTTATGGAAGTTTACCTTTATATTACTTTAAATTATCTTAACATATACAGTGCCACAAAAATAAAACATTTTTTCACGACAATTAAGATTCCTGTGACTGGAAAAAAAAATGTATTCCACACAATTTCATATGTATTTTCCTTACTATCTGGTATTATCACACTATATTTTGTGACAGATAAAGGAGAAATCGAATCTTAGGGAAATTTTAGGTGTCCTCAAAAAGTTATATACATTGAAACCTTCAAAAAACACAGACATCGCTCCAAATGGCTCACCAAACAACAGCTGCATAATCTGCCCCTGTGGGATAGGTTCAGAAAAGCACTAGAAGGCATCAGAAACATACATCCATTGTTTAAATTGTAAAACACAAATAACCCAAGTACACAAATTTAGAGAGAGTAGGGATAACAGCTAAGGTAGTACACATTCCTAATGTTCACTTTCACAGCTGTGCTACACGTTTCAGGAGTAAGAGAAAGTCTGAGTAAGCGCTGGGTTTGGTACTGGTGGCTCACTTCGAAACTCTGAGCATCGATTTGCAGACTCCAAACTCAATTTTTGTCAGCCAGTCAGAAAAATTGCATCTGTGAAAACAAAGAGTGTTAGATGAAAACTGAAATAATGAATCAAGTAAAGCATGCTCTAGAAAAATTAAGGAGAAGGCACCAGATATACTCTTCACTGCACCTCAAAGATGTTACCAGCATTCAGTAAAGCAGTTGTCGTCCCATCAAAATTTATGAATCCGTCTACTACAAACTCAAGCTGAAAGCAATGAATCCCAGCAATAAAAATGCATCTCCACTCCTGGAAGTCTCCACAAAGCCCCAGGTACACCTTCAGTGCTGGGATTTGGTGACGAGGACAAAGGGGAAGCAGGTGGCACTTGCTAAGATTAGCATGATCCCATCCGCTGCTGCTAATTCAAGCACAGAAAAAGCCTAGAACATGCCTTAAAATTAAGTTATGGGTAGAAAGAAAAGGGACTTATAAAGAAGGCCTCAAAGATATGCAATTACTGTCTTCTCCTCACCTGGCAAATTATTCTAGGCTTACTTATAAAATGCTTACCTTCAGACAATTAAAATATAAAATGTAGAATATTCAATCCAATCTGATGTTTCTTTCTAGCCATATTTTTTTGTCTTGTGATCTCTCCATACCTATGATACAAAATTTGTTTCCACACACACAAGACCTGATATAAGATCTATCACAATTTACCAAGAGCTCTCAAAAATGATCTACAGCTCCCTGTAACAACATGGAACAAGCCTCTTTGGCATGGTTTTGCCCCGAGAATTTGTATGCTATTATTATTCTATTTGTTTCAATATTAGTTTCACAAAAAAAAGCAAACCCTTAGACTGAGTGGAAGCAGAGCAAAATGGAAATCATAGATTAAAGATATCTTTTTCTTTTCTGGTCAGATACTTTCAGGAAAAAAAAAAAAAAAAAAAAAAAAGTACTCAAAGTCAAGCTTTCAGGCTAAAATTAAAACTGTAGAGAGAATTCAGTTTTCTGCTTAAGCCACCACACTACCAGTACATGTTCCTACCCATCTCTGAAGCTACAATTCTATCAGCCATGTTTAATCTACCAGACTAATCAACATCTGTGTGCCAGATATGTACTACAGCGTAACATGCAGGCAGTCACAGAATACCTTATGGTTTACAAGAAATCCTTGATGTTAAGATCCGCTAATGGGTCCTTTGTTGGAGGTTTCTTGGGACTCTGAGTAGCAGGAGTTGGGCTTGGAGAAAGCTAAGAGATGCCAGATGGGAAGGCAGAAAAAACAAAGCAGACAAGGATACACAATCATTAGGTAAGTATAGCTGGATCTCACACAAGCACACTGCAAGCATATGAAGCTCTACGTTATAGCTAAATTCAGCGTGTTGCCATTTTTCTCAAGCATTGTTTAATCTCTGTCCTTACTACAGGGCTAACAATGCTTGGCTGATGTAATGCACAAGGCCAAAGACATTGCATACACTAGTTAGCACAGCTGTAAATCACTCTCAGTCTGTAAGAAAGAATGCCGTTGGGATTATCAACCCAGACAGAACTTAAGCAATTGTTAGATATTAAACACCAAGGTGCAGAATAAGCTGAGTGTGTGCTGCAGAGTACATCTGAAAATTCCAGCAACTGGCATTTAAATACAACTTGTTCTACATTGGTAATACGAATAAAAGCTCAAAGAGTGCTGCACATGTGACTATATGTATAGTCACATCTGACTATATGTGACTATAGTCACATTCTTCCTTTTGTGGTCATAAAATCAATTGTTCCATAGCAAGTATCCATCTTTCATGTTGCATGCAATCCTTTTCACTAGTGAGCCAAATAGTTCTCCCATCCTGACCTTACTCCCCACCAATGCCACCTTACCCAGGACACTAGGCATCTTGATTACCACCCTACTCTGAGAAAAAAAATTGTGCATTCCATAATACTATTCTTGATATCTACATGAACAGACAGTTTAAGGCAGCAGGAAAAGACCAAGTACATGAAATTCAGAGCTTCAATACCTACAACTTATCACTTAGAGCAGTTTTGAGTTCTTTCCATTTCTACAAAGAAAAACCAGAGATACTTAAACAGGAATGCAGTTCCTTACTTAAGGAGTGCAGTTTGCTGCAGCATGATTGTTTGACTTAATGTTTGGAAAAAAGGGAGGTTGAGTGATGTAAAAAACATGTTTTAGAGCCACAGCATGAACTTTCACCTCCTACATTATTTCAAATAAGATGGACTTCTGACTTTCCCAGAAGCAAAGTAATTTGTTTATATTTGCAGATAATTTGTTCCTTGCTTCCCCTCTGGAATGGACCTTTTCAGTGTTACAACAAACTAGACTCTACTTTGGAGAAATAGCCTGGAACAGCTATCATGGCTTCTGTTGCATCATCTAGTAGCCATCCATCAGCTAAAAGCTTTGTGTCAGAGTGAATACTATTACAGTGCTGCACTTTCAATCTCATTATCTTCCAGTTAGAGGGAATCCTATGTTCAACGGGATTGATGTAATCTCTCCATTCACTCAACCTACTTCATCATTAATTGTTCCTTTTTTTTTTTTTTTGTCATATTAAAGAAGGCCGCTTGCAGCCGTTAAGTCTGTGTTTCCTTGTTACTAGTCCATTGCATTTTGATAAGGGTGATCACACAGTTGCCACAATCTGGTCTTAAAGATTGACATAAATTACTTATTTTTAAGATCCATTTTTAAGCCTGCTAAGATTGTACTCTTTGGTGGCAGCATGGTAGATTGGCAGCTGCATGACGTGGAACAGGCTGCAGGACAGATAGTTTTCTAAGTGACATACATAATGTGAGAGTACTACAGCAGTTCTCTACCTTGTGTTGGGAGCTAGAGACCACTCTGCAGTCATTCACTATTTTTTACTTCCTCAATAACAATCATCTTCTCAGACTACATTGTTCTACTTTAAAGCATCAGTACATACAAACCTGCAGGATAACATCCAGAAGTAACTTCTACATATATTGGTCAAACATAAAATAGGATAGGTGACAGGAAAAGAGGCAATAGTAACAAGGAGGTTCCTCCTGAGCATGAGGAAGCACTTCTTTACTGTGCAGGTTATGGAGCACTGGCACAGATTGACCAGAGAGCTTGTGGAGTCTCTGTCCTTAGACATATTAAAAAGTGGTATACACAAGGTCCTGACAAGCCTGATTGAGCAGAGGAATTGAACAAGAAGACTTCCAGAGGTTTCGTTCAAGCTTCAGCTATTCTGTGATTCATCCAGAATTGCTGCTAAGCAAAGACCTTCTCATTAAATGAATAAGGAACTCCCTGCACAAAACAAATACCAGAGAATTCTTATGCACATAAATTTATGCTAAAGATTCTCCATCTTTAAAACAATTTAGAGACCCAACACATAATTTAATTACTATGCTAGTTCTTGAAGAACAGCTTTGCTTTGTTTGTGTGTGGCCAAGTTTATGTCCCCTGTAGATCTAAATATGTGATAGTCACAGTGTCAGACTAGGTAAATATACTTTAAGTACATGAGAAATGAACCAGTGCCATGTACCTCTCACTTAAAAAACAAACAAACAAACAAAAAAGAGTAACTGAAGTTCAAGAACTTTCATTCACATTCTTCCACATTAGTCTAGGCTAGAGGAAAAATTCTGATCTACGTTATTTAAACTTGCACACTGCAGTGAAAATCTTGCTATGAACTTTCCAGTATTATGTACACTATGGTAATTCATATTTGAATGCAGTCATTTTGCAGTGAAATAAACACAGCAAGCTCTTAGCCTAAAGCAGTTCAACTTGGATTTACTAAGAAGCAGCTGTCAAATAACTTGAGACCTCTGCTTGTTCATAAGCAGGTCAGCTTTCTGTAGAATCCTCTTGGTGGGCTCGGAGGGAAGATACAGAGCACAAATCTAGTAAACGTTATCAAGTTTTGAATAGAGTTGTCAAATAGCTAGCTCCACTTTCAACTTTACTCAACACCCCCACCCCCTGAAACACATCTTGGATGTGTTAGATGCAGGAGACTTTTCAAACCTGTTCCATTGGTCTCATAAAAGGCAATTGAACAAAATAAAAGTCAAGGTGGTTTGTGTGATCTATTGCATGTCAGGCAGCTGACACCGCAGGAAATCTCATTTACAAACCTACAACTAGAATTTGACCTGAGATAATGTATACATAACTTCCTTCTAGCGATACGGATAACAGTTAAACATTCATCTAACACTAACACTCACCTGTACACCAGGGCCAGTGGCAGCTCCAAATGGTGGCCTCATCATAGGCTGCCCATACATAACTGGCTGCTGGGGCATCATGGGTACACCCGTTCCTGCTGGGGGCTGTAAATTAAAGCACTGTGAGTAGGTTTCTGGATAAAGAAGGGACAGCCATGTGATGAAAGAGACTCACCATCCCAAATGCTGCTCCTGGCTGTGCGACGGGTGGAGCACCTCCTGTGGGAGGAACACCACTTGCTGGAGGCACGGCTCCTGTCTGGGAAAAAAAAAAAAAAAAAAAAAAAAAAAAAGCAAGAATGTCTGTAACACCAAATATCTGGAAACTGCATGGAGTCTCTGAGTTGTTCGAGAAACTGAGACTTTTACTTGGACTTTTATGTAGCACGTAATACCTAACATCAAAACCACGATGCTTCTGAAGAATGAGAGAATTGAATTAGTCCTTACACTGATGTTAAGCTTTCTTCATCATAAGAAAGCCAATGTGACAGTCTCAATTCTCTTCATGAATGGAGTTCATTTTCTGAATACAACTCAAAACAGACCCAAAAAAATTCATACTTTTTCTTCTACACATGGTAAAAAACATACCGATTTTGTAATTGATAGCCAACACAACATTGCATTTGCTATAGCACTGATTTTAATATAACCTTAAGCTAGCAATGCCTAGCTTAAGCAGAGCTTAAAGTTAAAGGAACTAACTGCTATAGTTATTAGTTTACAGTAAAAAAGGACAATATTTTTATGCAGTGAGATTCATTTAGTTAAAAACTAAGTTCACACACTTAAACCAGAATCACAACTGTTACAAACTTTACAAAGGAGTGTTGAACTTGTTATGCAATGGATTTTCAAATAAAACATAAGCGCAGAAAAGCAATATTTTACTAGGATTCAGGAAGAGAGAAATGTTAGTTTAGTAGTGGACATACAGCACAATTAAAACAGTACCTTTGTACTTGGCCAACTCAGTTATCTAGCAGAACCTATACGTCATCCCTTTTGGTTCCCTTGCCTGTAATTTCCTATGCACAGTCTCCCTATGGCCTGGAAAGCATGCAGGTCTCTCATTTTTGCAGAAGTATATTCAATACAAACAGTGCTTAAACTCTTAATAACAACTTTAAAGAGAGGCAGGAAACATTCAAAGAAGAGATTTAAAGATGGTGGTAGGGTTTTTAGGAACCTCATTATTGCTACCATGTGGCCTAAGTAAGTATATTGGCACAATTTCTCAAGCTATTACAGAAGTCGTAAGGCCATGCCTGAGCCTCTAAATCCTGAATGCCTTCCTTGGATCAGTTATGCCCCACCACACTTGCAGAGCCATCAGCATGCTTCCGGTTGACAGCAGAGAAACATCTCTGGATATATGCAAGAATTACTCACTACACAGTCCACTTCTATAAAAGCTGCATTTAGTGCCCTTCCCTGATCCTTGGTTCAAGACTAAAATATACCAGTTTCTTAGGAAACATTGGACTAGTCAGGATAACCCATTCCAGATTTATTGAACAATAATAATTGGCAAGAAAGTGTTGAGTGCTTATATACCTCTTTTTCCAGGCTGAATGTTTTACTGTGAGCACTTCAATTATTGAACTATCAGTTCAGCTGTCCTCAAGCTAAGAACAAGATCTGTATGCTTGGATATGAAAAGCAAGGAATAGAAAGACATGAGCTAATGACATCAGGTGAGCACTCTAAAGCTATCTGAGTGCAGTCAAAGAACCACATCTTAGTTCAGAATTCAGTCCATCACATGCCAAGACATAAACTGAATCTGCTTTTGCATCAAATTGTCACTCAAGGTTACTCAAAGGAATGGGCTTTTGTGAAATTCTGATGATTTTAATCTGGAAGCTGAAAGGTCATAAGGAAGGGAAGAAGTGAACAAAATTTAAGTGTCTCAAATTCAAGGTTCAACTATGAAGTGAAGGAATGCTTCATTTTGGTCTCAATATTTACTTTTTCCTCTGGCCCTGGTTTTCAAAAACACTTAGGTGCACAGACATAGAAGAAATGCATGTAGCACGCAAATTTCACAAAATACTATCAAAGCCAGCTTTCCAGAAAGGATAGTTACCTATCAGATAGTAAAACTGCTACCAGATCAGACTGATATTACAGGAGTTAGAAAGTGCAGATAGTATAAGTCACCAAATCGTTCACATCCAAGTATAGCATAGATAGTTTGAAGCCATTGTTTTGAGATTTTGAGATTACTGTGCATGAAAAGTTAAGCACCCACTAGTACCATTCATTGCCTGAGGGACTGTCTGCTGGATGGACAATCCAAAAAGAGCCATGTTAGGTAGCTTCTAGGTAGTTTTAAGCCAGCTCTAATAACTGCAGTGCTGGTGAGCTGCTGTTAGTATCTTCATGTTTAGCAAGTATAAAAAGCGATCAAAAAATTTTTTTCACTTACACTGTAGAGTATTGTCCAGCCTCTCTATTAAGAAAAAAAGTTAACATTACAACTAATACATTCAAGGAAGTATCAACCTCAGGGAATTCTTGCACCTTCCATTAGGTTAAGGAACAACCTGGAACATGCTTAGAGTTGCATTAACATTTGGCTGTGTAAGCAGGAACTGAGCTGGTCATGCTCGCCCTGACGGTCCTCTCCCACTTTTTTCCAACAGAGGCTGTTTTATGCCCTGCACAGCTTTGATGAGTTATGACCTTTCTTAGGATTACCCCTGTAGATCACTCAGGATAAGTTGCTCTTGAGCCAAGTTTAGATTCTAAGCTCAATTCAATCCCCTTCCTCCAAAGTTATTGTCTTCTGGTATATTTTACTGGGGAATCTTGACCTTTCCAAAAGTCTGTTTTCACTGGGCTAAACAAGCTACACCCTTCTACTACTCTAACAAAAATCATCTGATTAGTCTGAATACCATGTAGTCTTTTGATCTACTTCATACAGGAAAGCTTGTATCATGAAGAAGCTTGAGAAAAAAAAAAAAAAAAATATCTCTTTCCAGCACTTCAGCTTTTGATAAATTGTCCTTTGGACGTTCTACCTGGACCTGGTGCTATTCAAGACCTATAGGGGTAACCACACACTGTTCTTAGAAATGTCCACAGACATTAAGAGCATATGTAAAGTCTTTTGGTTTGTTTGTTTGTTTGTTTGTTTTTGTTGGTTGGTTGGTTGGTTGGTGGTGTGTTTTTTTTTTTTTTTTGGAAGACACACACACACAAAAAGCAGTCTTCATTTACATCCAGTTATCACTGGGTTCAAGTTAATCTGGTCTTAAAAATGTGACTTGAAACAATCATATAATTTATAACGAAGCAAACTCTTTAGATGAAACAAACAGGAGTATTGTCTACATGCACATTTGCATAGTCTTAAAATAGTGAGGTTTCATACTGGTGGTATTGATGGATTAAGCACCTACCAATGGACCACTTGGGACGCCACCAGTTGACCATGTTGCAGGTGCTACCTTTGGTTGCCAGTTGGCTCCTCCTGTTAGCTTTTTCTCTCCAGCATTCCACTGAAGATCTCCCCTAGTAGAGAGGGAGAGAGACAGAGCTATTCTTTGCATACCCTCACAGTGAAAATGAAAATCAGTTGCAGTGTACATTAGCTTTAAGCCTGCAGCTACATTAGTTTATGGTATATGCAGTTTAAGTTATTAACAGAGATATACACTTTTAGTATGCAGTTTCAAGGATTGTTAGTGGTAGACACCACTACACTCTACACTGAAGTCAGTTACATGGTTATGGCCTTTGTGGTGAGAATTAAAGAGTTGTTTTACTTAGTATTGATTGAATGTAACATATTATTGCATATACCCTTGTAGGAAGTAGGAAGAGGGACTGCTACTGCCTATTCTACTGGGGCCAGGCAGTAGAGCTGCCTGATAGAAGTCTTTGAAAGGTCATTTCATTGCTGGAAATCTTGTTCAGACAGAAGAAGGAAGAAAGCATTCAGTTCTGAAAAAAGTTGATAGATACAAAAAAAAACAAATCATTAACAGAATAAAAGGGCTGTTTCAAAACCGGGATTTGCTAGAGGCTGCTTTATCCGGAATAAGCTACACTTTTTGAATGAAGTAGACTGAGGGAAGCTAAGTATGGGGAATAAACTTTATGATGTGTTTACTTATTTCCCTCCTATCATTTCTGCAGAGGTGCAAGACATTTTGAAGTACACACATCATAAAATAGGATACAGAGGAAGACTCAGTACAAAAGTAAGCAATCGGTTAGCTTAAGACAATCAAAAACAGTGCAATGATTTCAATATTTCTTCTTGCAAAAAGAAGCTTTTCACTGCATGGAATCAACTTCTTTTCTATTTTACAAATATTCCAATGCCTACACGAAAAGCACATCCAGCGTCTGTAAAAAGATAACAAAACTATTACATATTAGCCTAAATAATGAGGAGAGCTATTCAATTTATTATCTGGACAATTCATTTGGAAATCAGCTACCCAATATGAAGACAGTGATTCATATATACATATATATTTTTAGAAACTCAGATTAAAGCCAGCAAGTTTAAAAGCTATATCAGGAACAGTTAACATTAATTATTCATTGAATCTACATAGAACAGAATACACTTCCCAGAATTTTTATGAAGTGCTCATTTTTGGTTAAGGGGGCTGGGAGGGGAGTACTGGCATGTGGCCAATTTATTTATCCTAATAAACATGGAAATCAATGTAATACTATAAAACAGACTTGAACGTCTTTATATATGTATATATATATATATATAATTAAATGTTGAACTTACTTTTTTGAAGTGGTACCAGAAATTCCAAGATCTGAAAGTTGTAAGAAAAAAAGAAAAAAGGTAAGTCACATGTCTAATAAATTAAAGTAATAGCTTACATTTCATTGTAGATGGGCTTATACAGAATAATGGTGTTCTGTCTGTCTCCATTTAGATAGCACTAGAATAGCGGAAGACACACCTACAGGACAAACTTATAAGGAACCCTATGGGTGTCTTATACTTGAAGAAGCCATTTTTGCTCTATAAGCAAACCAAAGTGACAATATATTTAGGTCTACATAATGTTATTTAAGAGCACCAAAACTATTTACCATGAATGACAGCATTAATTTCTGTTCTTCATTTTATATGCTGAAATATTAAGTTATTTTACTCATACAGATAAAACACAATGTTATTTGGAAGCTCTGCAGTTTTATCTGTTCTATCATGTACAAGCACTCCAAGTAGTTTCCTTAATTATTCTCTGAAAGAAGTTTTAGGCTAGGTTTTAAAAAAACTCTCTTCTCACATAATATGAGTCCTGCAAGTCAAATTGCTAGGTGCAATTATTTACTCCTCCAGACTTGGATATACCAAGTGATGTGCAGAAGAGGTCTCAAGTGATTAAAACTCCTGTTGACTTCTAAACATGGTCATTTCTCTCCACATCAAAAACAAAAGTATGCATCTTAAGATAAGCTATTGTTTTCATGAACTTTTCTGACTAAATTCCATAGTGCTAGCAGATGCTTTGGACAGTTTTCACCATTCCAGCCGTCATTAATCGGAAGCCCACCCATCAAGAGTCTGATGTGCCCCTCGGTGTCCCAGGATGATCAAGTGTTACCAATCACACTTAGTAAATAGATTGTACTATTTGGCTAAGATCCTGGACACAATGAGGGACAAGCTATGACTCTAAAATACCAGCCACCCAAATCAGGCCCTACTTCTGCCTATAGTTGCCCTGATCTCCCTAGAGAAATAAGAGCGTATTGAAAAAAGAAAGCTAAAACAAACAGCTGTTTGGCTCTACAAACAAAAAATATCATCGTATGCCATGCCACTTAAAACAGAAATTTGTCACTTACTGCCTACTAAGCTTGCAAGAGATGAATCAAGATCACTTCCGAGGCCTTTGCTTGCTGCTGAAGGAGTGACTGTTGCGGTGGCTGCCGGTGCTATAGACTGACCAGAAGGAACCATAGTTGGCATAAGAAGATCACCTAAGCCATCAAACACTGGAAGGGAAAGGAAAGTTGTTAAAGAATAGCAGCTGTGGTAAGAAAAACACTACCAGCTACTTTGATGTTGGTCCAAAAAATATAGTACAGACAACGTCACAAGTCTTACCAAAATATAGTTTGACATTAAAAGTAATGCCAACAAGGGCATGCATGTCATTTTACTAGACACTGAATGTACAGTAACCCTGAAAGAGCTATACCAATGAAAACTAATATGACAGGACATGCCTGAAAGCACTTTAATTGGAGAATTGAATCTACACAGATACAGCACTACTTCCACATAACACTATTTTTCTTACAGCCATCCTTAGAGAGATGTCAGATGCACACACATTTGTCAGGAGATATTCATTTAAAGGCTTTTAAAATGAACATCTTGCCACAAACACCAGTTAGATTTATGGTAAGGCAGTCTTATACCTTGACATTTTATGGCAACAGGATTGAAACAGTCTCAGGATATTACTATTCACTTGCAAGCAGCAGGGAGTTAGGAAAACCTACTAACATCTCATAAGATCAGAAGGAATGAGAACCATCCACACTGACAGAGCTAGTCTCCTTAGTCCATCCATCTATCTCAGAAACTCATTTTTTAGATCCCTTTACGTCAAACAGTCTGGTACATCTCATGCCAGCATTATCTTCTGATCTGTATTTGAGGTACATGCTAATGTTAAGTCAACAGAAAGGAGTAGCATTTGCACTGGCAAGCAACTAAATAACCAACCACACAGCAGTACTTCTTTGACCTTTTTCTTGTGAAGTTGCAGAACTCACCAATTTTAAGTTTGTAGCAAGGACCCAGCATGGAAAGTACAGAATGGAAGAGATACAAACAAAATGATAGCAGTGATGAAAGTTTAAGCTTATAGTCAGGCAAAGAACATGACCTTGATCTCTCAGTTTTGTGTAACTTCAGGTGCCATGCACGATTAAGAACAGTTTCAGCAGCAACAGCAAGATGACTTGGCTATATAATTGATTTACAGAAGAGTATTGTCCTTGAGTAATTCCTGATTTGTGCCATCAAGTGCATGCAAGGATGATGTTCACACTAATTTGGTTTCTACTTTCATGGTAGAATAAAAGATGGGTACAGATAGCTCTTGTGCACACACTTGCCTAAACACAACCTTGAGTTCTTCCAGCAGAGAAGGAAGAGGGAAATTGCTTTTATTGTTTGCATTCAGAACCTAAATATGGTGTCATTAATTCATCTAACACACAAAACATATTAGGAAATTAATAGGAAGAAACTCTTCAGCTCACCTGATGCATCAAATGAACTGCCAGTCGTTGGAGCTGTTGTTCCAAAAGCTGCATCAAAGTTAGGCTGTAGTAAGCTTGTTTGAGCTGGAGTGACCGGGGATGGTGATGGAGAAGGAGCAATAAAAGACCCTCCAAAGCCTTGAAAAAGTCACATAAGAGAGGTGTGGTCTTTAGAATCAGCCTTGATGGGCTGTGTTTAAGAAAAGCTCAATCATTAGAAGACAGAATTATAAAAAACAGTGCTTACTAGACCACTGCAAACAGCTTACTACTACACACGCATCCTTTGTATGCCAGATATGATCCAAGGAATTTATGCTTTTTTCAAGAGTCACCAATAAAAACTTTAATGTCCATTATTTAGATATCTGCAGAGGCAGACAAACAGAGTACACTGTTCTTCTAGTACCACATGCTACAGTTTTAGTTAAGTAAACTCTCAGGTAGAAAGCAACAAAAAATAATTAGTTCAGAAAGGAAAGACAAACAGCAGCTTGAGAAAACCATACAATCACAGTTTAATGGACCAAACTACTTTGGAATCCCAGTTCAGAGGGCAGTGTTTTACTCATCTAATTTAGCCTCTCACTATCTTAAAATATACTAGTCTGTCTGGTCAAGATGTCTTCAAGCTGCCATCCACCATCCGCTCCTCATTCCAAAACAGGATCACCAGTATCCACAAAATAAATAAATGCAGATTCTCCAGCCTTTAGCAATTTATTCCCATGCTTTACTTTCTTAAATTCCCTCCCTTGTTCACTATAAAATTTGATCTCCCTTGCAATTTAAGCTTATTTGTATTATCTACAGACTCTGGAAACTGTTTAAATATGCAAAGACTGTCAAAAACAAGAGACCAGACATACGACACCTCCTCAGTTCTCTTTAGTCTACCAGCCAATCCTCTTATTCAATCTTTTGACTCTCATGCCTGAGACCTCCATACTCCTTCAGTCTTGCAGCCTTGCTTTTTCCCAGCTCTCTGCTGCCCTCGCATTAGGTGGATCAGTTCTGAGCTCACCACTCCAAATGTAACTACACAAATACACCAGGAAGACCACTGCACGTTCTACAGGCTGTAATTTTCCCCCTATATCAGAGTAGCAAGCATATTATTTTCTCACAGCTGAACATAAGATAGTGACATGGCAGTGCTCTACCACTGCCTGTAGCTTCTTTTCAGGGGCATTCCTGCCTTTGCAGTCTACTGTCATTTCCTCATTTAATCATCACCACCCAAAAACAGAAGCTTGCATGTTTACCCATTTGAAAATCCTTCTTCAGACCATTTTCTCTAATATGCAGAGACCATTTTAAGTTCTCATCTGACAAATACAGCTATTTTCATTTGTGTGGAATCTCAAAAATTAAGGATGATATTCCAACAGTCCCATTGTTGAAATTAAATACCATAAAGACATCAGTTTAGAAGAGATTATCTCATTACATTTATCTTCCAATGCTGCTTTGACTTTTTATTTAAATAGTACCACTAACTTAAGCAGTCAGCTAATTCCCTTCTTCCTCATCTTTCTTCAACTTACATTTAGTGGTAACCAAATATCAGTTCAATGGGGCAGAAAGCACTGAAGACTTTCTAACCCCTTGTTAGTTTTTATCCAAACTCTCTTTCCATGGTCACAGGGTCTATTAAGTACAGCATATTATGCAGACATCTCACAACCAAGTGCCTCAGACATTTAGCTACAAGACAGGTTAGCACTCAATGTAGTTTGAGGATTTATGCTCAAATTGTGAATATCAATTATATCAAATGTCACTATGATACTTTAAATCATCTCCCCTAAAACTGTGGTTTCTCAGAGAATGAAAACTAAACACCAAACATTTAACAAATGTGGAAAGGATTGGAAAAAAAGTTTATATATGCACCTGAAGAACCAGACCTACTTACAGGCAGATTCAGTTTAGAAGAGAAAGGAATTAACAGTAGTTAATCCTGTTCAAACCAAAATCCTCAGTAGAGAAACACGAGTACTGTGCCATCACTTGGTTCAGCCATATTCCAGCAGCTTGCTGTGCCATCAGAAGACAGGATTTAATTGTAGAGCTATGCTAACAACTACACAGGCCTTGGACACACCTGGGAAAGTTCAGCAAACCTAACTGCGCACAGCTGGCACAGGAGAACCCAACCTGTTTAGAAAGACCTCAAAGAACATCATCCTTTGGCTAAAGTTTGCCAGATTGCAGGCAGTGACACTTTGATCATAGCTTAAACTAGTCCCTTTTAGATGATTCTAATCTATTGCACTGGGTGGAGACAGGGAAGCAAGAGCAGGACACAGAGCAGCCTGTTTTCTGCATCCTGAGGTAAAGAGCATTTTGCATGCCTCTATGAGCTTCCCTGGGCTTGTTAGGCTCACTTTAGGGCTCTGGCACCAAGAAAACCTTATTATCCAAATCCTACACTGTGGCAAGCTACATGTTCACAGCTGCTGAATCGGAATCTGGACAAACGTACTGGATCAGAGTACTACCCTTCAGCCCAGCTCTCCAGGGTCTGCGCATGAAGCAGATTTTCACTGGGTAATTTAGGTTGGAAAGGAATATCTGGAGGTCACACAGTCCCAGTCCTTGTTAAAAGCAGGTCTCATCAAATCAGGTGGCTCAGAGAGTTTTTCTGAGCACTTTCATGAGGAGGGATTCCACCACCTCTGCAGGCAGCCTGTTCTAATATCTGACCATCCTGGTGGTAATTAAATACATGCATGTTTCCAACACTGAACTGGAATTTACCACATAGTCCCTTTTTCTGTTGCTGTGCACCTCCAAGAGGAACATGGCTAGCCTTCTCTGTATCCTCCAAGGAGGTAGTTTTAGACAGCTGTAAGGCCTAGCTTTTGCATTCTCTTCTTAAGGCTGAATGGACCTTAAGGATGAATGGACCACTTCTTAGCCTCTCCTGATATGTCATGTGCATGAGTCACCATCTTGGCAGCCTTCCATGAACTCACACTGGTATGTCTTGATCACCTACTTCAAGAGATTCTCTTTAATACATTCCAGAAGTCCCCTGGTTTACTCATGCCCAGCTATGTTGCCCTTTCAGCACATATTATGGTGACTTAAGCTGCTCATGAGTGCCAAAGCCTGCAATAGCAAAGCTTTCTACAGCTGCCTAAAGGCTGCCTGAGGCTTTTTCTACTGCCTCTTCTTGATCAGATGATGAGTAGCAGACACCTCCTATAACATCACCAACACTGGCCTATCCTCTGATCCTTACCTACAAGCTCCTCCTGGTTCATCACCTGTCTCAAGGCCAAGCTTTATGCGCTTAACTATCTGCAAAAAAACGTACTTAGCACTGAAGAATCAGACCAGAAGCATTGTGACAAGGTATGTGGCTGACTAAGGCATCTGACTCCAGCAATCCTGACAGCACCAGAACCCCCTAAAGATCTTGTGCTCGGTTAGACCCATTCCACCTCCACAAGGAGCTTGGCAGCAGTGTAATGACATCATACATAACTTTCTAAGTAGAATTTTATAAATGACTAAGCTTTTGCAAAGCCCTGCAAAGTGCCTGTTTCTCCAGCTACAAAATGGAGTCCTCTCCAGCTTCATTTGAAATTTGCATGACAATTGGTCTTAGTTCCATAGCTTTTAGCCACTTATACAATCTAACAGCAATATTGGGCACAGAAGACATAGATATGCTTTAACAGATTAAAATCCTAGTCATCTATTGCTTGCACAAGACCCAGAGTGAGTCTGCAGAAACAGCAGCAGCTGTTGCTGAGCTCTACTGAGATGCATTGTCTGGACATCCCCAGCTGTCTGATTTTGAAGTTGTTTTTAATTACACAGTCATGTAAAATTTCTTATAAGAACATGCCTTTAGACTACACACTGGGATGCATATGCATGCACCTTAATTGAATAGAAAGATCTAGAAGGGAAAAAAGCTAGACAATTGCATTTATTGGCATAGTTCTATTTTTGTTTGCTGAGAAGCTTAGAGCACGAAAAAAAAAAAAAAAAAAAAAAGTCTATCACCTTTTCTAAGTAAGCCAAGCGTCTAGGCACTTACCTGACAGCGGAACACTTAAGACAATGATGCATGGTAAGTATACTTGTAATACCATGCATATAAACTCTTAGTACAACTAAACATTCATAAACCATGAAGGACAAACCTTCTGACACCATATGAAATCTACACAATCTTAACTATAAAACTGGATTGCACTGCAGGCTATACATCTGCCATTATCTAGGGTGAACAAATGCTTAGCAATATGCTGTGATGTTTACATACCCTCTGTATCTGCCAAACAGAGATTCACATCTAACTTGGAGTATTTTGAATATATGTAAACAACAAAAAAAATCTATTCACCCAAACAGCTTCAGGTCTGCTTGAGCATTATGGCTTATGACATCCAATTTATAATTTAGGTTTTGATTTAATGTGACTCAGCTTCAGAGAGCACATTGATGAAGCTTAAACCATCTGGAGCATAGTTCTTACTATAATTTAAGCTTAGTTATATATAAGGACTGAAAATATTTTCTAATGTTTGCATAAGCAGGATTAGCTTCTTCCTGACAACATCTTTGCACCCAGGTCATAGATAATGCACACAACTAAGGGCAGCAGCTCTTCTTTTTATATTATTTTCTTCTTGTAAAATCACCAGTTTGTTTCAGGACCTGTTGGCTAAAGCATCATTTCCATCTTAAAGCTATCCATTGGCTGTTTAACCAATAGAGAGAATAATGGAACCAGTATTAAAACCAAAGGAAGTCTTCTGACTTTAAATCCTGGAACTGCTGGTGCTAAGATGTAACATGAATTTACACACTGTGTAAGTCACCAAGTAGCCAGCTTGCCAGCACTGGAACACACATTATTCTCTAGAACACTTCTACTTTCTTGAAGCCCAGCTAGGAGATGCCTACGCACAGAGCAGGTACTAACAGTTTGTCACCTTCTGAGGTGGCTTCAGAATGTAAGCACCCATTTATAAGAACTCTGAGCACTTACAGCAGATTACTTACTGAGATATCTCACTTGTGTTACATGTTTCTCATACAGTGGAGGATCTCTCACGAGCATACTAACGCAAAAATATACACTATATCACAAGTCATGCCCCTTATAAATTGACATAGGAAACCTTCAGACAGCAAAAGACATCAGGACCCACCATGCCTAGAATGGTTAGCTGTTGCATAAAGGGCAAACTTCCATTCTGGGTCAGAAATGAAGCCAGAGAAGCACAACATGAATATAGCAATCATCTATGTTTGACAAGGATAACCTCCTGTCAAATTCACTTTCAGAAACACGAGGAAGAACAAGTCAAGACCTCCTTCAAAACAGACATTTTATTTAAACCCAAGACAAACATGCTGGGATCTTGCTTTCTGTAACCTTCAAACTGAGATGGGGAAGAGTCATATCTATTTAGTACAACTACTATATCAACTAAAATACATGGCGTAGCAGGAATTTTGGAGAATGGTAGAAACAATTCAGCTGAAGTGGCTTAAGCTGTAGGATGCAGACAAGAATTTCACAGTTATTCAATCTCCTAAGCAGGCATGACAGTCTGATGCCACATTCAGCACTAGCAGGAGCCTTATCCTATCCACTGTAAGGAGAGGGTCTCCAACACTTCTAGGCTTTTGCACTCAAAAAAGCTGTACCCATCACCCCACTCTCCTTGGCTAAATCCATGACTATTGATAAATCATTCAATTTTCTAACCTTTATGGCAGTAAACTGCCTAAATTGCACTAACCAAGAAATAAAGATGGATTAGAAGTGATGGATAAAGAGCATAGCCTCCAATACTGTTTACTTCAAGTACTGCTACAATTAGCCAATGAAACATTATGGAAACACTACTGTTCAGTAAATGTTAAAGAACAATAAAGTTTGTGTAGGAAGCAGAAAATGAAGAGTAGGGAAAGAAGGTAATCAAGGAAGCTAATCTGTACTTTGGTATAATGCCTTTGATTTGCCATTGCAAATCAAAGTAATTTTAACAAATTTAAAGTATTAAGAAATCTTATGAAAAACTATTTTATTCGAATGTGAAAGCCCATTTACGCCCAATGAACATAGAAGATTTCACAAAAACAGTTTCTTAGATTTTTTTTAATGAAAAGAAAAAAAAAAAAAGTTCTTTTTTACCAGCCAGTAGGTCTGCAGAAGCCGAGGAACTAGAAATGGCCTGGGCTGCAGGTTGGGGTTCAGAAGTACTACTTCCAAAAGCATCTAAAAGAAATTCCAGAAGGCAAAAAGTTCAAAATGAAATGCATAAATTCACCACTTATTTTAAACAAGAGATGACACAGGACAACCATTTCATTTATCAGAAGAAGAAAATGAATGTGCTTGACCATCTTTATTGCAAAGCAGTATCATGGATGCAAAGCTCAAGTGGAAAAAAGGAAATGCAACAAACCTGTGCTTCAAAGATAGCTGTTTTTCTATAGGGAAGAATAGCACTAAAGAGGATGAGATATTAGGTCAGAGAAACTTGCAAGCCCTTTTATTTGGGCCTCTTCTCAGAAAACCCATAAAAACAACAGCATTCTAGGCTAGACGGTTAACCTCTTTTATCTGCTGCATTCACCTCCAGAGTTTGGAGTAATTCCAGACAGAATTTACTGACTAACATAAGTCTTTTCAGATTGATATTTCACTAATGTTTAGAAATTCAACACTTGTACGTAACATTCCTTTTCTACAACGCTTCTAAAGCTGGTTGTGCTCATCCTAATTTCCATTTTGTCAAATCTAACAAAGATTTTGTAATTCAGCTCTCTGGTTTGAGACAAGTCATCCTCAAAACTTTAGCTGCTTTGAGAAACAGAACTGACAGAACGTGAAAGTGGAGAGCTGCAAAGAACAAGGAAAACAAAACAAAACACATAACATACTTTCATCAGACCTCTGAGGAAAAGTGTCATATATGCATTGACTGCAGACAGAATGGCAAATGTAAGGACAACAAAAAGGCCACACTGACAGCTCATTTGCAGTTCATTATTTTGCGATATGAAGAACTGGACATGTTATTCTTAGATGTAATGCCACACAGAAAAGCTGTAAGAAGGGAAAACTGCAGCTTTAGAAAAGTGCAAAGGTAATTGAGATGAAGTGATTCAACTCTGAAGTGGTGAGGAAAGAAAAATACCCACCACCAAATAGGTCAATCACACCTGAAGAATCCACCTTTGCTGGAGAGGCAGTGGGTAGAGGAGAGGGGGCTGCAAATGCATCCACTGCAGTAAGCACAGGATAAATAATATTTAGTATCAGCAAAGCAAAAATGATAGCTAAATATTTCGAAGCCACATGGGCTTCATCAGAGAGAATCATGGGATACATAAATTCAGGTAACAGTCTGCAGAACTGCAAAGTTTCTCACACAGCAACTGAACACTAGAGTACTTTAAAGAAAGAGTTGTTTAATAATAAGTTTCTTACTCTTGTAGGAGGATATACTCTTTCAACAGCCACATCACTTAATATCAGTGTCAGCCACTTCATGATCCACATCTTCAACAAGTGCTAATCTTGTGACCAAAGTGTCAACAAACCCGCAACTTAATTTTTCAGTTTAAAGACGTAAATAATTGACGATAAGTCTTATTTTTCACTCTTGAGGGACAAAAAAAAAAAAAAAAAAAAAAAAAAAAAATAGAAACCATAAGCCTGTGAAAACAAGCACTTACCAGATAAGAGATCAGCAGTGAGAGAACTCTCAGGCACAGGAGAAGCTCCATGCGGTGGAGATGAAAAAGCATCTTCCAGAAATTAAAGAAAAAACAAGGAGAAATTAAGTATCATTCAATCAGTTTACACTATTACAAGGCATCAAAGCAGCAGAGTATTTGAAGATTTCTCTCTTTACCTGTACCAAAGAGATCTATGCTAGGAGTAGCATCTGGTTTAGGTGCTGCGGGTGCATCAGGGACAGACTCAAATAAATCTAAGACCAAGAACATAACATGTCTTTAACTCATTTTTGAAAGGCAGGACTGAAAGTGAACTTTCAAATTTTGCACAGCATCTTTGGAGTTAATAGGCTCTCTGGTTTGAAAGCCTAGCACATGCATGCACGCAACAATTTGTTAGTTCAATACTCCTGACAGATTAATCCACCAAAGAGTTAAAAACAATATTACCACCAAAGATATCTAGAGCAGGAGGAGCGGAGGTGGTGGTGGTAGCAGAGGTGGTGGCAGTAGTGGTAGTGGCAGTAGCTGTAGTAGCAGTAGCAGCAGTAGCAACAGCAGCAGCTGGAGAAGGAGTTGTTGCAGGAGCTGGAGTGGCTGCACTAGTTGTAGGGGTAACTACAGGAACAGCAGTCTCTGTTGGCTTCATAGCAAAGAGGTCCAGCTCGGGAGCAGCCTCTGCACTACCTTCGGATGGGGCAAAGGGGTCTTGTAAAAAGGAGAGGGGAAATATATGTGTATGCATACTTAGGATTAGTGAGGGAGGAAGTCAAAATCAAAGCAACTACCAGCTATGCACACACTGCAAATACACTCACACACACACAGATGAGGTTGCTCTAACATCTACCCTACTAACCCAAACACGTTACTTATGTTTTTCCAAAATAAAGACCATCTGAAAGGCTGAGCAGTCTAGTTACTAAAGGGCAGAACTTTCAAAGGCTGTTTGACAAGGCCAAAACAGAAAGATGATGAAAGTATATCTAGTTTAACAGGTTACTGTTCACAAAAGTCAGCACTGCCAGAATCATTTATTAGCACTACTGAACAAGCACAAAGGTACTGGAACTCAGAAACAGGCCATTTTGTTAAGCATGCTCTTCAGTCTAAGGGTTTTTTTTTGACCAATTGCAAGCACTAAAAAAATTTCAGAAAAACACACTGCCATGTAGTTTAAGGAAAACAAAACAAAACCAAAACAGCAAAGCAAGAGACCATCTAATGACATAAAACCCACCATTTCCTGAACATGCATCAAGAGCTGCTGCTACAGGGGTTGGGGTAGCTGGTGCTGCTGCCCCTTCTGTTGTTGCAGGGGCTTCCCCAGGAGAAGCTGCAAAGGCATCTTGGGTGCAGTTTTAAAACAGAAATTAAAAGAAAAAGGATAAAGAGAAGAAAAATATAGTAAAAGAACCAAGTTAAATTGCACGGTAGATCCCCTTATACAACATGAATGTTCTTACTCTGACAGCAAGACAAGTCATGCAGCACATATGCTTTGTTTCCCCCAACCCCACACAAGCAGGTTCTAGACAGGGTTTGAAGAAGGAACTTCTCTGTTGCCTGAAGTACAGCACATGTAAAAGGCATTATTCTCATTGTATAAGGGTTTGGAGCATCATGGTCATGGACTACACAAAATTAACTAATGAAGAAAGAGCAGAGGTATGGCAGTAAGATAGTGTTAATAACGATGTTGAAATTTCATGCTCAAAGCCCACAGTATGTGTGGTTAATCTGTACCTGAATTTACTTGCATAGTGCTCTGCACACTTCAGCACTGTTACGAATAACAATCCAATTATATTGGAAGAGATATGTGGCTAACATTTCTGGCTTTTAAGTCAAGTCAGTCATGCAACATCTGAAATATTGAACTTACTTTTTCTTAACAGCATTCCAATAGGATTTTTCTGATGCCAGAAAGACTGATTCATATGTTATATTTACTCAGCTTGCTTCTGACAGACCCAGAATTTCATCTTCACTACTGGCTAGCCAAACTTAGGTTTTTTTGGAGTTCTTTGAGGATCTAAGGCCAACCAGCCCTGTCAAGTCAGGGAAGACAACTACTTTGGGGTTTTGGAATGACTTGATCAAGTTTTGTTTGACTTATTATTTTTTTTTTTTTTTGTATGCCACTTGTTAATTGGAATGCTTAAACTTCCAGCTCTGAACTTTTACAGCATTATTCCTAGGCTTAAACCACCATCTGTAGCTCTTAATTCCATGGAGTAGTCCTAATGGGCACTTCCATTTGGACTATCCTCATAAGCAAGCATTTTCTTCACAAACAAGATGGTACAATTAAGATTAAATGGTTTAAGATGCTCATAAAGGCCGTTTTTCTACTGCTACAAAGTTAGCAAGTTAAAAAAATCTGTTGGGGAATACTGCAATTGCAGTATCAAACTAGCATAGGAAAAAGCTTAACATGCTTTAACTGGAGTATCAATTTTAAAATAAAAACATTTAAAATGAAAACATTTAAAAAATAGTTTGTGCCAGTTAATCTAAAAAGCTTAAAAGAACATGCACTGAAACTTCAACAGAAGAGATGGAAGCCAACTACTCTTGTACAATAGAATTGAAATGAATTAGTAGCAAAAAAAAAAAGAGGCCTACTAATAAGCCATTTCAAATACAATTCTATTTTTCATGTATCAGGGTTCAGTAACAAAACTGGATGGCAGTTGTCCAAGTAAAAATAGTAATTAGCCAAAAGTCACCTTCTTGTATGCATACCGGGCACTAGCATATACCCCTTAGAAGAAATTCAACACATAATTGGACTGAAGAGTTTTGAATTGTACAGCTTCAGAATATGATAGTAGTCGTGTGTGTTGCTGTTTGCTCTACTCTGCTAGCTTTCTCATGGAACATCAACCTGGGTTCTTTCAAAATAAGATTATTTCTAGCCACACATGACTGTAGACCAACAACACAGAAGTCAGGAGACACTATTTAATTATTTTCCAGCATGAGGGGACAGACTCAGCATTTCTTTTGAAGAGGGATTTCGGAATACACATAGATAGTCACACAACTTCAATGGTGGGACCACTTCAGCCTCAGAACAATACCTGTTCCTGGCACAATGTAGACTAAAGCTCCATGTGCAACAGCCATAGAAATTCAGGTATGCACAAATTCCTTCCAGCCCACAGACAGAAGGGAACAGCTAATCTGATACAGGCTTTACTATTTATTGCTAGTTCTTAATAGGGTTGCAGTGTTATTTTATTTATCATTGCACTGGAGTTAAATGGTAGGTGGTAAAAACACCAGAAGCATATAATGGAATTTAAAGGAAAAACTGCATGTTAGGAACTTCAAATATTAGTTACACTGAGAAGTTCAAGGGACTTCTGAGTGTAGAGACAGATCACAGAATGACACAATCACAGAATGGCCGAGGTGGGAAGGGACTTATGAATATAATCTACTCCAAGCCCCCTGCCAAGCAGGATCACCTCTAGCACATTGCGCAGGATGGCATCCAGGCGGGGTTTGGATATCTCCAGAGAAGGAGACCCCACAACTTCTCTGGGCAACCTCTCCCAGTGCCCTGTCACCCTCACAGCAAAGTGCCTTCACATATTCAGATGGAACTTCCTGTGCTTCAGTTTGTGCCCATTACCTCTCGTCCTGTCGCTGGGCACAACTGAAAGAGACTGGCTGCATCTTCTTGACATCCTCCCCTCAGGTATTTCTACACATTGGTGAGGTCTCCCTCAGTCTTCTCTTTCCCAGGCTAAACAGGGCCCAGTCTCTCAGCCTGTCCTCATACGACAGGTGCTCCCATCCTCTCATCAATGTCATAGCCCTCCTCTGGACTTGCTCCAGTAGCTCCATGTCCCTCTGGTACTGGGCACAATGCTCCAGGTGTGGCCTCACCAGGGCTGAGCAGAGGGGCAGGATCACCTCCCTTGACCTGCTGGCAACACTCTTCCGAACACACCACAGGATACTGTTGGCCTTCTTGGCCACAAGGGCACATTGCTGGCTCATGGACCAGGACTCCCAGGTCCCTCTCTGCAGAGCTGCTCTCCAGCTGGTCAGCCCCAGCATGTACTGGTGCTTGGGGTTATTCCTCCCTAGGTACAGGACCCTGCACTTACTCTTGTTGAAATTGATGAATTTTCTCTTGGCCCATCCCTCCAGCCTGTCAAGATCCCTCTGAATGGCAGCACAACCTGAATAGGTGGCACTACAAAGTGCAGTTCAAACAAACGGTTTTAGACATGTGCCTCCCAAAACATGCTGTATAGTTAATGCTTACTGATACCTTTGTAGCCTTTCAAAAGACTCTGCTGTACCTGCACAGATGTCTTCTGTAAAAGTCTGGCACCACATGCAGAGATGAATACAACGCATCATGATACATACAACACATCATAGAGATGGATGAAGCACATCAACAATGTCCAGAAATACTGTGTCTGAATTCTACTGTTGAGATACAGGACATTTCAAGACATTTCTTCAAACTTTAGACTTCTCCCTCTCAGGAATGATTCCACTTGCACTTTGAAAACTACCTCTAGACCAGGAATTCTTCACATTGGATAAGTTAACTGAAAACTTGCCATTGTTCAGACTGACTTTTGCAAAAAGCATGCTGAATTAATCCTGCATTTGTCATCTACTTTCCAAGGCTATGTTAGGTGAAGATGTAATGTAGAAGTTCTGTTCTTCCTAAAGTCAAAGTCCAGCGACAGGTAGCATACAGACTACCTACCAGCTAAAGCATCAGTGATAATGTGCAAGAGAAAAACAGTCAACATTAATTCCTGAAGTCTTCTCTTTTGATACTTCCAGTTTATTTGCTGCCTTTTTTTCTGTAGCTTTCTTTTTTTTTTTCCTCCCTTGTCACTCCTTTCAGACTCTACATTCTTTCTTCTGAAATCACTGTTCTTCATCCTTTCTGTACTGCACCTCACCACCAAGTGTAAAGCAACTAAAAACTGTCAAGCCACAAAAAGTTAGAATCACCTGGCAACTGCATCTCCAGCTTCTATCAGACCTTGAAGGTCAAATACCTGTTTATCAAGATTAAGAATGAATGTCCCAAGACAGCAAAAGTGTCTGCCCGAGAAGTGCCGCTTCTTGTGATTAGTAGTCTTAAAGTAACAAGGAATGTTAGTATTGGGCTTTACTTACAGCACAGGAGCCTTCAGGGATGAAAAACAAACAAACAAACAGAAAACATGAGTAGAGAAATGGAAGCTGAATACGGACTCCATGACTTTAAAAGGTTCAGTCCTGTGGGTGTCTTGAAGATCTCATCCAAATCTTCACTGCTGAGGATATTCAAAGCTTTCTTTGAGAACTGGAAGTTTCCAAATCTATAAATTTGATGCTATTGTAAATAATAAAAAAAATTATTTCTTCCTGTAGTGTTCCAGGAAAGAGTCAGTATTCATTTAATCTGAATTCTAATCCAGTTGTAAATTTACACTTATTTCTAGCCATTTAACTATGTTTTGTGTGTTTTTGTTGTTGTTGTTTGTTTGTTTTTGTTTGTTTGTTTTTAAGGTCATATAAATCTATTCTAAACTAACAATACAATTTGAAACTGCAGTATCTAAGACTAGCTTGCCCCCCAAGCACAACAGAAGTACGCACCACACACTATGCATCTGAGTGGGTGCTCATGAGTACAGGCCATGACTTCTGCGAGTAAAAAACGCCAGATTCTCTCTTGCTCTTAGTGGTGTCCTGAACTGCTGCCCGGGTTAAAATTGTTTCTGAACTGCCTGATTCTGTGGCACTGGATTCTTTTCCATCTTTTAAAACAACGGATTCAGTAGCACTGTAGGAGTTCTGCTCCCTCCTCACAGCTTCTCAGCAATTTTACTGGATGTATCTTGAAGGCATCTATTGATGCCAGTCCTAAACAAAACTTTTAACTAGGAACTTCCAGTCTTTAGGAAATACCTTTTTTGTAAGATGGTTTGTATAGGAGACCTCTCCAGCACTCCTGTCACTAGAAGCAATAGGTAAACACATCCACACAGAGAACATACAGTAAATTTCTGGAATGAAGTTCTGATACCAAGTTACTACTAATTCTTACATCCACTGTCCCATGGGAAGTACAGTTCACAGGAAGAGACAACTAGAAAAATACTAGAAAAATTGTTGGGTGATCTTAAATATGTTAGTAGTTGGTAAATTGGAAAATTTTTCCATCATCCTGGGCTGGTACCATGCTGAAAAGAAACAGTAACTTCTGACTTGCTGTTGAGAAACCTCCTACTCCATTAGACAAGAAAGCTGACAATGTATGGGGGAGTGGGGTGATCCTTATTCTTACTTGAGTTTAGCAGCTAACATTAGATACTGAAAGAGCGTAAGAAAAACAAAGGAAAATGTTTCCTATACATTAGTCTTATAGTTGGCATTTAGTACAAGTTCATTACCACTTTAATTTACTGTTATGCTATGCAAAATAAAAACACAAATTCAAGAGTACTGAAATAGAGTAATTTCAACTGGTTCAGAATTATATTTACAGGTAAAATCCTAATGAAATTAGAGCTCAAGCAAGTTATGTAATAAAGATGCAGGAAGCTGCCATGTCCATCTTCTGCAGTGCAATAACTACTTTTTTCCAGAAATCATAGCTATTGAATAATGTGGAAAAAATACCTGTTTAACCCCACACAGACCTGAAAACTAATGTTTTTAGCTGTTCACCATGATACCTTAGTCTTAATTGTATACAGTTTTCCATTTCCAGACAGTTGGGCATATGCAAAGGACTCTATTAGCTAATATCACAGCAAACCAAAAGGTAGTTTACATTTCCTGTTCCATCTAGTAGCCAACATGCATGCATCTCTGGTAGAGTTAAATTAGAGGCCTTGTTTCAAATAGCTGAACTCATATTGGTTCATCTACCTTATGAGTTGGTGCGGAGTACTAGAGGAACCAAACTAACCTCCAAAGAGATCCACTTCAGCAGTGGCAGCAGTAATAGTTGTAGTTGTAGCAGCAGCAGCTGAAGTAGTTGTAGTATCAGTAGTTGCAGCAGTAGTTGCACTAGGCTCTGGGGCAAATGGATCTGAAATCTGTGGCTCAGAGGTAACACCGGAAAGTGCAGCCAGATTATCTATATGCAACCACATAATGAAGATCAAACAGGAAAAGTAAGGGGAAGAGGGAGAGAGACCACAAACACTCAACTGCAAAAAAAAAAAAAAAGTCAGAGCTCCAAGTAAGGAGTCTTAACGTTCAAAAGTCTTAGAAATAAAAAATACTACTCACCCTCTCCCAAGAGGTCTAGCGATTGTCCATTGAAATGACAGCAGTATAAAGAAACAGACCAATTAGTAGAACTGCCAGACTGAAGATGTTCATTAGCCCTAACTTTATTCTCTAAGTGATATGTATACTTTATACATAGTTTCACAAATGCACTTGATTTTCTAATATTCAAAGTTTTTCAAAATTATTGTTACATGACAAAGTTATTTCTGTTTAATATCTTTGTTCATATCAGAACCAGAGCATAAATTCCATATATTTGATAAATTCATACCTAACTATCAAGTTATTCACATACAGGTTGCATTTTTCACTGTTTCATTACAGCTATTTTCTGTTTTTTTACCTCACAAGAGAGTGGATCAAGTAGTAGGCTATAAGAGCTGACAGAAAGGTCTCTTACCTTTCACTACTCCATGGCAGAGCCAAAACCCAATTCTTTAGAGCATTCAGATCAACACTACACAAGTTCTCCCCTTCTCCTCTCCTCAAACTTGCATTTGACTTAGCAGTGCAAGAGTAGCACCAGAAGCTGACAGACTTGTTTAAAGTTTATAAGCAGCTATCATCCCAGAAGAGCAATGACAATTTTAAATGCAAACCCACCAGCCTAACTAAACAAAGATTCAAGAATTTCAACAAATAAAAGCTTATTTGGGAACAGCAAGGCCCAGTGAACCCCAGTGCTCATATAAGTACAATAAACCATTAGAAGTAATTGAATTCAATATAAATAAGTAAACAAACAAACAAACAAAAGCTATTATGCTATTAGCAAAATAAACGTAGATACCAAAGAATCTCAAGACAATTCTGTTTAGTTGCAAGTATTTGCTGGATCAAAGTAATCAGGTACCCGCCAAAGTCAATGGTACAGTTATTAGAAATAGAATCTGGCTTATTGTTTTGCCAAGATTAGCTGCTTTGACCAACATATCAGCCCTCAAACACTTCACAAACCTGGCACCGAGGCCACTGCATTTGGACAGGTAACAGCTGGCAAATAGAGTGTCAAGTTACTTCAGGAAACAAATCATTGTATCCCTACTGCCTGAAAATATATATATTCTGAAAGGCAGGCAGGTTGAGGTTCTTGTACTTGACTGACTTGTGGGAAAAAAAATAAAAAAATAAAAAATAAAAATAAAAAAAATACAACTCATAGTACAGAAGAGCAGCTACTCATTTAAAGTTTTTCCTACATTTGTGATGGAACAAGCTTACTATGCAGAAACAACCACCCTTGTTAACACTTGCTATGAGGACTATGAGTGACTGACAGCATAAGCAGGCTATCTGTTTCCCAACTTTGGTTCCTTAACCAACTTTACAGAAGCCAATGAGCATCTTTGGTAATAGACTTTTTACAATTTAGAGTCCTCTAAGACCAGTCAGATTATTGAGCCCAAAGACAAGCAGAGGAAGCTTTGCCTATAAAACCAAAACCAGAACACACACATAAAAACAACCAAAAAACCCTATATGCTGTAAAAATGTGAGAAAACTCTGCAGTTTGTCCCTGTTTACTAACCAGTAGCTTAGTATTGCTCCTAGATTCACTGTACATCTAACATGGTCATGGGTTCATCTGATCCATACTGAACAGCCCGCATACAGTCTAGATGTTTATGTAGGAAGCAAAATGCTTTGAGCAAGCAGAGGTTAATCTTCATAAGTTTGTCTTTATTTTACAGTACTTGTTAAAAAGAGACCAAGAAACCACATGCATGCATTTTAGAAACTGGTTCCTTGGGAAAGCTATACTTGAGACTCACTTCACAGGGTAAGCTACAACAAAATACCATTCTAAAAGAGTGCAACAGTAGATTAAAAATGCAGTAGCACTCTGGTATCTCATTACTGCACACCAGGTGGACGCCTCACAGCTAGACTTGAAATAAACAGCTGTTGGCAAATTTGTACCTTTCAGTAGCTTACTCTTCAACATATTTTTGTTACCCAGTTATGTTATAGATCATAATGAAGTGAAATTACAATTATCCAGCACAGTAACGTGTAGTTACTCTTAATATGGGAAGAACTAAAACCAGTGTTTTATTGTATAGTTAATATTAAAGTAACAATATTGCTATCAAATCCATGTTCTAAGGTAAACTGCAAGGTAGTTCAGAGTAGTTCAAATCAATTTGCTTTTATATCTGAGAGACATCTTGCAAGGGTACAAAAAGTACAGCAGGTTGAATTCTGTAATACCACAACCTAACCTGCCTGCCAAATGCTTACCTTGCAGTATGCTGCAAGCAGCTTATTACCCTACCTTGATCTTCTACTGTTACCACAGAAGTGTAGGTTTCACAAGTTACAGATAATTTGCTAGACAGCTCGTGTTGTACTCAGAAATATAAAGGGCATACAAGTGGAATGTACAGTGTACTGTATTTACTAGTAAATATGAACATACACTGAGACTAAGATTGAGAAAGAAGGATTGTTTGTTAGGGACAATCTGAATTCTTGAGGCTTATGTGACATTCAAAGTGCCAGTTTGATGTTGCCTCTTGAAATATTTGGTACTTACATCCTCCTAGCTATTCTGAACTACAGTGATTTTTCTAGCTTCCTCCTCTTACTACTACTTTCTCACAAGTTCCCACATTAACTTGCTGTGTGTGAACAGTTTTGCAGATGAGGAAGAAGCTCAGGTACCAAGGGACCTACTGTTACACTTCCTCACAAAAGTCCTGCGTGGAAGTGAACATGAGGTCACCTAGTCCAGCCTCCTGTTCAGAGGAAAGAAGAACCAACCAACCAGTCAACTCTGAAACTGCAATGTGTTGCTGTTACACCCCATTATAAGCAGTTATCATTGCCAAGAAAACTTTGGCTCCATTTTGCAAGTTCCCTTCAAGTAGTTGTAGGCCACTATCATAAATCCCCTTTAACCTTTGGTGGTCCTTTGCTGGACCACAGAGGCCCAGCTCCCTCAACCTCTCTTCTCTGTGAAGAGAAAAAATTATTTGCTTTACATCTCTGGAGTCCTGGTAGCCCCCTACCAAGGCCCTCCACAGTTTCTCAAGAGTCTCCCTTGACTACAAGAGCTCAGAACTGGATACAGTAATCCAGACATGGCCTCACCTGCACTAATTAGAAGGTTCTGTAATACTTATGAGAGTGTACCATTTTTAATAAATGAAAAAATAAAACCTCTTAGGCTCAAAGGTTTCCTCATTATCAAAAAAAACATGAATGGAAGTTTCAGTATTTTCACAACAAATCAATTCCAATTCTCACTTTATTCATGTCTGACATGGTCTTTGGCATTTTTTTTATTTTTATTTTTTTTAAATAGTAAGATTCCAGTGTGGTAACAGGTCATCCATAACTGGACTCCTGCCATCGGCAAAGCAGACGGACTTGAAGCTTACTAAGTAACCAAAATGCTTAAAGTTAAGTCTGAAGTATACTTGGTGAGGTTAGTAATAATCCTGGCCAAAGGAAAAAAAATCGCTGTCATTTTCTATTGTGCAATAAGAGGACTAGATGTGTTACTGAGCAATTTTTAAAAGTTTTCAGTAGTTCAAAAGAATACATATACAACATCTCTTCTAAATATATCTGATCTCCAAAGTTTATGTGTTTTGTCCAAAAACACAAAACAAATTGTCAGCTTTCAATCGTAATGTGAATCAACATTTTAAAATGTTAATGACTACTTATTCTGCATGAATGAGCAACTGCTTGGAAGTGAAAAAAAAAAAAAAAAAAAAAAAAAGGAAAAAAAAGTTAGTCAAGAAGCCTGAGTTCTTCTGAAATGGCTCAGTGTTTCTGTACTTAAGGATGTAAAAGATCAACAGATTAAATATGAATACGCAAAGCATGGTCTACACGACAGCCACCGCTACACTTTCATAATGAGGTGGCTGAGAGACAATGTCATTTTTAATGAGCTAAAGATGAGAACAGGAACAGGGTAGGCAGAAGTCACTGGTACCCAGCATTAGCATTCATAATGGAGTCAGCATGACTCAGTGTAGCATTCCTACTGTAAGAAGGCTAATGAGTTCATTAAGCTGCCACACAAGAGAAGATCTAAGACTGCACCACAGTGGGTTTACAACTATGCTACTTAAATCATCATTTATTGGCTTAATTCCTTGTCCTCATAGGAGAGAAGTGAACATTGCGTACATTTATTGTGGTCTTCTTCAGATCATCACCTGCTAATGTTGTCTGGAACAGACTCAGTTCTGTGTGTAGAAAACTGGTTCCTATCTGAAGACATATAGCCCTCTATTTCTAGTTTCATATTACAGCTCTGAACAGAAAAGGAAGTTTTTCAATTAACTATGTTAAGGGATCTCAGAGGTAACTGCACTTGCAGCAGAACCATTTACCACCATTGGCATGCACCGCCTGTTAGACACGTTTTTGCTTTAAAACGTATTTTTGGTCCTTCCCCTACTAGTCTGTGGGCTTTGCTTTAAGAATGTAAGAGCTGATGTCTGCCCCCACCTTGCCAATAGGCATGTGAACAGTTCTAGTTCTAGTTCCCCAACTATTTTAAAGTGTCTACCCTACCTGTTCACCTTCAGGCATTCCCTTCCTGCTCACGTTTAGCTACATAATCCTGCCCTCCCCCCCAGCTTTGCAGTCAGGTCCTCATAAGCAGCTTATACTATTATGCATATCCCTAGAAAAAGGAGTAGTCCTGTTCTGCAAAGGAATGCCTGCCTGTTAGGTCAGCAGAACCCAGAGAGTGAGCTGGGAACATCCTGTGCTAGTACAGAAAGGGATACGTTTCAGTTCAGCCAGCCAAGCAAGAAAAGGGAGATAGCAAGAAGAGATGCTGATAGCCAGTTTTCTCTACCTCCCCATGAAGTTGCTCCAGCAGGGGCTGCTGGAGCCGCTTGCCCAGCAGCGGCAAAATCTGGCTGAAGATCCAGGAGGTCACTGGATGGTTTGGAAGAGCTGCCAAGAAAGGAAGAGATATTAAATATTGGCATAATTTTTCTACTACAATCAAGTTTTAAAAAAATCATGACTAGATTTTAGGAATCTTAGAATTCAGGAATTAGATTTTATAAAGCCATTCTTAGATTGGATGACCAACAGAACCATTAAGAGAGGGAGAGAGATATTTTTTTCATTGCATCAGAGCAGTGGTCATGAACATGTCCACTACAATAAGTGCCAAAGAACACATTACATCTTCAGATAGGATTGTAATTTATTTACATTACTTGATAATAACATTTTAACTGATTTATAAGATATCACTAAACTGTGACAATCCTAGAAAACAAACACACCATCAGAAAGCCGTACTCACAAAATCCCAGGTGTTCCCTAAGTACAGAGATTTTAGGTTGGATATTAGGAAAAAATTCTTCTCAGAAAGAGTGGTTAGGCATTGGAATAGGTTGCCCAGGGAAGTGGTGGCGTCACCATCCCTGGTCGTGTTTAAGTAAAGGATAGATGTGGTATTTAGGGACATGGTTTTGTGGGCAACATTAGTGGTAGGTGAACAGCTGGACTAGATGATCTTAGAGGTCTTTACCAACCTTAATGATTCTATAATTCTACGATTCTACAGGGGAAGTAACTGCTGCAATTGAAAATAGCTCCGTTCTACTTCAAGACTTCACTACGACGTGTCAGAAAACAAGAAACCTGCATTTTCAGGCAATAAATAGACTTTGGGTAGAATGGATTTGGTAAGACATTAGTGGCTTAAGCCAGCTGGATATTTCCTTAGGAAACAAGGTCTTTTTAGTTAGAACATTTAAATAATAAGCTGTAGAAGCTCTTTCTTCAATGAAGCATTTCATCTTGACATTTAAATCGAGTTAGTCACATCTTCATACTTTTGGTTCAGGCTAACAATTTTTACATGTTTAGAGTTCTTTCTTTTCTGCTCATTACAATGAACAATAGTGGTTTATTCTGACTTGAACAAACTTGGCTTGAAAGTATGGGTCAGAATTTTTCTTTGACCAAACTTGAACGTTGATTTCTGATTCCAGCCTCTCAAAATTCATTTCATTTTTATGTGCTTCATTAGCTAATTTGAACAGAAAGAAAAAGGATCTTAATTCAGCAATTTTAGAAACAGTATTGAAGGTCAAAGACTTCTTTGGATTACTGTATTACTTCAGTTTACTTTATTACAAGTTTATGTTATATTGAGAATTATACAACATCACTACTACACTGAAAACAAATCAGAGTAGACACATACTCTGTGTGATTTTTGTTGACTTGGCTTTTGTTTGTTTGAGCTCATTTGTGACCTAGACTGGTAGAACTATGTACCACATTCAGTATTACTACTGAAAGTAGTAAAGTAAGCAAAATCTTGCAGGCAAGTCTCCTGTTATAAGTGTGACTTTGGCACCTACATCAAGTGCAGGAACTCAAATATCCTTTTCAACTTACCTGACTGGAGCAGCTGTAGATGAAGTTGCAAAAAGATCAACTGGAGGAGATGTATCAATAGTTTTTGCTGGAGTAGAACTGGGAGATGTAACAGTTGTGGCTGGAGAAGACTGAAGAAATATTTTAAACACACATTCAATATACCAGCATTTTTCCACAAACAACTTATGCACAGATTCACATACTTTAAAAGTCCCGTTTACACATCAGGTCCTTTCATTGTGAGTTGTTCTTCTTTTTAAGAGAGTTTAAGGAAGACTGGGCTACATTTTCAGAGGGCTAGCCATTCACAAAACCAAAAAAAGTTTTATTTCCTCACTATAAGTCACAAGTGCATTGTGTGGTCATGGGATACTTGCCTATACCAACATAAAACAGCCCTTCCTGTTCCTCTCTACCTAACCACACACAGGTCCCTCATGCTTGTGATACCTATCTCTTCCCAGTGGAAATCTTTCCTTGGTCCAAGGGGAGAAAAGCAAGACCTCCCCAGAATGGTGGCTGAGTTGAGGAACTGCAAGGGGACTCCTCCTTGAGATGCCTGGCTCGAGAGGAAAAGCCTACTGCAGGTGCTCTGAGTGCAGTAGGGACACCAGCAGCAAGCCTCACGTTAGCTTTAGTCTCTTGGGTTCTGTACTTGCTCAGTGTCTATATAACTAATTCAGACTCATGCTCTGGGGTTGCATTACCTGCCTTTTCAAATCCCAACCAGGACATCTAACTGTGCCTATGTATCAAAGGCTTCTCAGTAAGTTCCAAGACAATTGTATGCTCCTCAACAATTGTATGCTGCCCCATCCTGGAAGTGTTAAAGGCCAGGCTGGATGAGGCTCTGAGCAACCTGATCTGGTTTGAGGTGTCCCTGCCCATGGCAGGGAGGGTGGAACTGGATGAGCTTTAAGGTCCCGTCCAACCCAAACTATTCTGTAATTCTATGATTCTAGACTCTTCTCAAGACTTTACTAAGGTCTGAGACTAGATTGGTCCAAGTTCTTCACATAAATGGGCAAGAAGGGCTTCACCTAAAGTTGTAAGAACACTTCCTGAGTCATTATGTAGTTCTTGCTAACTGCCACAGTATTCGAAAAAAAGTATTTTTGAAAAACAACTATGGGCTTTTTGGAAAGAAATGTTAGAGCTTTCTGTAGAATCAAGTATTGAACAGTCTCCCTCAGATTCAGAAGTTTTCATTCAGTTCTTCCTGTACAATACTTGTTACTAACCATAGAGCTATGGTGTGATAATGTTTCAGGTACAACAGGAACCAGTATTACTAACATCATAAAGCTCATTAGTTTATCTGACACTCTAACCAAGCTGTTTTCACTGGCAACTCTTGCTTTAGATTAAGGTGAGCAGTCTCACTAATGAAGGTCAATTCTGAAACTAGGTATATCAGATTAAAACCATGTTAATGTTTAGGAAGAAAAAGAGTAAGCATTTTCAAATAAAAAGCTGAAAATAGAGTGAAGAATCTGGAGAAGAAAGAGTACATAGCAACTGTCTCAATGACAGGACGATTAAAAAAAGATATGGAGACAAAGATATGGGTGTCTTATGCTTTCTCAGAGCATGACCATCAATTCCTAGGAAAGCTGCTTAGCATCCTGCACTGGTAGCAGTATGGCACTTCAAATTAGAAAAGTGTTTTTATAAAGATATATTTACAAGGGCATTAAAAGATGCAACTTTGTCATTCAGGTAAGGCCTAGGTGGCACAGTCTAAAAAACAAAACAGGAGATGGAAACTTAATTCATTATGCCTTTATGTTCTAAAGCATATCACCTGAAGAAGAATTAACTAGTACAGCAACTGACAGCATTTACCTTGCTCAGAGGAGAAGGAGCCCCAGATCTAGGGGAAAAAAGGGGGGTTTTGAGATAAGTACATTTCTGGAAACTATGTTCCTGGTCATCACAACACATGCAAAAAGACCAAAAATGAAGCATCACAGCTGTCTCGATCTCTGCAATTGCATGCCCTCCCCTTTTTCAAACTTATATGTGTCACTTTAGGGAAGTAATGCAAATTGTTACTTCAAAGCATAAATTAATCTTTTTAGCTAATTAGTATCACAGGATTATTCTGCCTTTTAAATAAGCTCTACGGAATGAAGGAAAGGCAAAGATGCATGCAAATGTCTTGCTTTAGGGCATACAGAAGCCAGCAGGAAATAATTATTGGGGCAAAACACAGCCATATTACAAAATCCTACAAGGGTAGCAAAGTAAGACCAATAGGAAAGCAGTTATCTAATACTAGTCTTCTGAGAATGTATAAGCCAATTTCCAAAGTCTACCATTCTTTTAAAGAAAGTCAGGGTCACTTTAAAATTTAAAAGTATGGAAAAAAATAGTTATGAAGTCCCAAGCTGAAGATTCTCCCACATGCAAGAAAAATCACACTAATGTTAATCTATACAGCCTTAATCATAAGTTAGAACATATGTCAGTGCATTTGTTTACTTTCATTATTATGGGGTATGAAAATACTGCTACTTATTTTTAGAGCTGCTTTGATCTAAGAGATGAAAAATTACAATGACACTGATAATGAAAAGAGGAGTATAAGTTTAAAACCTGAACCAATACTGAACTAGCATCCATCCTATTAGGTTAAATCAATTTAGTAAATCCTAGGAGCTGTAGAACTGATTAGAAGATCTGGAGTTAAGACAGAAGTGACTACAAGTAACATAGTAGCTGTATACAAAAGCAAACAACAGTTTTGGTACAATTTAAAGAAGATATTTATTTCTAATTCTTCAAGGCATCTTAAAAAACAAACATACCAAACAAAACCATAACCACATCTGCATGCAAGTGATATGTAAACATATGTACTTACCCTTCACTAAATTGCAAGGGAAGCAACAGCAAAAGAGAAAACACAATTTTAGCTTAATCTTTCCTAGAGTTAGCCATGACAAGTATCTAGTAAGAAGATGCAAAGCCATTAGAAAACAAATCATTTTTGACAAAAAAAAAAAAAAAAAAAAAAAAAAAAAAAAAAAAAAAAAAAGCCTTAGCAGTGGGGAAAAGTAGTTGCTTCCAAGACTGCTCCATAGTTAATTTTACTTTGTTAGGAAAGTGTCCACTTGTTCAGTGTCTCTCCCACACCCCAGTAAGATAAATAGTTGCTATTAAGATAATTTTGCAAGGGAAAGAAAAAGCATAGTCACCACAGCTTATTTTCCAACTAAGTGACTAAAGGAGTTTGGGGAGTCAAACCTAAATATCATCTAGTGTCAAATTTTTACTATTTTGCCTTGCTGCACTTCTCAAAACATATACCTACTTGTTGCCAGGTTTTTTTCCTTCCAGGGAGTTTAGGTGTTGCTCAAGGGTCTCCATAAGACTGCTAGGAGCCTTGAAAGCAAAGAGAAAGAAACTTCTAAACATGTTACATTGACCTAACAGTACTAAACACCTAGCACAAAAGTCTTTTAAGTCCACCATGTGCACACTCATGCTGTTACCTTACTTGCAACATTGAAAATAATGGATTTCCATGCTAGAAGTATTCAGGCAAAGAGAGCTTTTGAAAGATAATATTGTGTTCAAATTTGCAGACAGAAAACATTTACCTCTACTAAACAGAGCCTGAAACTTATACCCAGGATGTGCTCATCATGCTTTGAATCAGTTTTAGACATTGACAACAGCATAGGCATCCACAGAGTCAATTTTAATAGTAATTCAAGGTCATCTTTTTCAAGTTTCAAGGTCATCTTTGTAGTTCTACTTTTAGCCAGATCTACAACATGTAATTTATGACCAAAGGCTTGCATAATATTTGTATATGTAATCAAAAGTAACTAAAAGTCTGTTCCAATGCCTGTGAAAGCAGTTACCTTCAAGACTCCCAAAAATCACAATTCCACTTCCAGCTAAGTCTTCTCAGAACTATGTAGAAGTTACTAGTCTCAACAGGTAATTAAAAATTCAGAAAGATTACCATTTTACATATTGACAGACATAAGCTTTTTCAAGCCTCTCTAATCTTAGGTTTAATTTTAGGCAACCTTTTGTTGGCAATACCTCCAGGCATGCACTTGCTGTTACAACGGTAGTTAAGAAAAGTAGTCAAATACAAATGACAGTGTGCTTAGCTACTTCAGTATAAAAACAGTGTCCAGACAAGTAGAATCCTACAAGATCAACAAGCAAGGAGGAAACCCTTGAGAGATACAGTAGCATGTAGTAGTAAGGTATTTCATCAGGGTTACCGTTTCATCATTGGTACAGTCTTTAAAAGGGGATTTCTCTTTATCAGTGTCTTTCAGATCAACCAGAATTCCTGACAGCAATACCTATGGTGTTTTTCATAAATATTGTCTTTAATTTCAGTATATATAAATGCATCAAAAAAAGTTAGTTTGCCATGCTTGAAAACAGACTTTCCACTGACCATATTTACATTACCCTAAAAAACAGTTTTCTGGCTTCAGGATGCTTAGTACCTGCTAGTGGTAATGCACAGTTATGTGTACTTATAGCATCTGCATATTAATTTTGACATTAAACTGAGCAATAACGTAAAATTTCTGAATGTGTTAAGTGTTCAAAACAAAATTCTTAACTGATGGCTTGAATTTAAATATGTCCCATGTACCTACACAAAGCAGAAACATATGAACAGTTACTATTTCAGAAGCATGTTTATTCATTTTTTAAATAGTGTAAGCACAAGAAAGATTTTGGCTAAAAACAAATGACTTTGTTCATCTTTTTCTTGCTGCTGAAGAATATTTAGTAACAAGTGTCTCCTTCATTGAAGAACAGATTCAGGCTTCCACATATTCAAAAAGGCTACAGTGTAAGAAAAAAGTTGTGTCTAGATAAGTATGTAAACAGAAAGCTATGTTTCAAAAAATTAAAAAAAAAAAAAAAATCCCACAATTATTTCCTCTAATGAACTGCGGCTCTACACAGTTTAATTATCCTTCAAATACATTATTCACAGGTTTCTGAAAACACAACAAGAAAACATGAAACTCATCTGGGAAGCAAAATTCACAGAAGCAGCTTTAGAAAATTTATAACCAGATGCAACACTTTGGAAATTAAATATCATCTGGTATCCAATTTGTGACTCTGAATGTTGCTTAATTTCTTCGAGATACTGCTTCTGTTAGATTAATCTATTGCTCTGCATCATGGGGGAACTATAGATATGGGTTCTCCCCTAGCTATTTGGGGGAAGACTGACATGCTTCAAGATTTGCTAATAACTGTAAATGAGCCAATCTCCCTAGCTGCCAAGATGCCTCCTCAGCTTCCAAAACCTTGCAGCCAAACCAGAAAGTTCAAAGACGACAGCCATCAACTTCTATTTCAGTACTGTGACTGCTTGCTTGGATTTAAATAGATGCACACACATCAAATGTCAGCACAGACAGCTTCTTGTGGAATCATACTTACTATTGCTTGTATTACCATTACCATGTATTACCATTAAATACCATTGATATTTTAGCTTTACTACCTGAAATTATTATTACATATAATTATATATTAGATGTTAGTTGAAATTCAACCTTATTTCTCACTGAAATACACTGCCTAGATCTTGCACACAATCTAGAGAACGTTGCAGATTAGCTTCAGCAAGTGAGTCCTAAACAGCAGTCTGTGGGAGAAGAGTTATGCTGGACTATTTGAGATTTAGGTTTGCTATCAAATATCACATGTGGCAGTTGAGTTAAGGTTTGACTAGATGATCTTAGAGGTCTTTTCCAAGAGAACCCACTAGGTACCTAGTTGGCTGAACATCCTACTTCAGTTATTCCAGACAGAGTATGGTATTCCATATGCTACTACAATTCCATTTCCTCAGCCGTGAGCAGAATTTATGGATTTCAGATGCTACAGGGCTATAAACATTAACAGTCTCCATCTTCATATCATGTCTGAGTTTCAGACTTATTCTGGCTCTTCTAACCAAGAGAACCAACACTGATGCTGATTTATACCAGGTTTTCAAGAGGCTTTACAAAAACTTCTTAGCCATAGGTTATTATCACTTAAGATTTACAACTGCTAAACTGCTTTGGGGTGCTCTTGTGCTCCAACTGCTTTGGGTTGCTCTTCTGTTCCTGTTTTATCGGCATCGAATCTGCCACAAGAGCTGTCTTCTGTATGAATCTTCTCCTCCAAGTAAATATCCTTTTCACATTAAACACAGAGCCAGGCACTCATGCCCGTTTGCAAAGGATATTGTAAATGTGCCAGCACAATAGATTTTAAGCAACAGAAGCACTGGTGAATTTCAATGTTCAAGTTTTGTTACATACTGACACAGTTCAGCAATCAAATAATGAGTTCTGCATTTAAACTTAAAGTTTCATGTACCTAGACCAACACAGTAGTGCTATCACTGCTCTGAATTTCATTTCTGGTCCAAGACAGTGTCAGGATGAGATTATGAGGAAAGTCACAACACAATCTCTATGCAGTCTGTTGTCAAAGACTAAATTGCTCTACAGGCAGTGAGAGTCTGTCCTTTAGCAAGGGAAGAGGAACACAGTTCACCCTCCAGCTGCAGGTTGGAAGCTGTCATGAAAGACATTAATCTAGTTATATTGGTCTTCATAAAGAGCTCTGGCAGTTCTTGTCTTATTTACAAACTTGGAGGGCTTTAAAACATCTTGTGTCGTGATTTTCTACAAACATTTAGAATCCTGGTATACTTATTAATTACTAACATTTATTACACAGATAAAAAAAAAAAAAAAAAGGCTTAAGGCTTGAGGCTTACCTGTGTAAGATCAGGGATATCACCTTTGTCAATTCCAACTTGCTGTGGATTTTTAAGAAAGGAGGTAAAATATAAGCACATTGTTCCATGGCAGCAGGCATTAATTTTGACTACAACAGTTGCACACTCATCAACCTATAATGTGTTTTGTCTTTAGAAAAGGACTACAAAGTTATCGTGTGCAAATGCCCACATCTTTCCAGTAGCTATTCCACTACCTTCAACAACTTGCAGCAGTCTCTTTCTTCTGCCCTGGTAAAGTTCATACCCCCTACTGCAAATCAGGTAGGGCTTTCTGGACACGTACTCTTGTCTCAGAGGGCACCATCAGTGAACTGCCAAACACGTATTACTCAAAAGATACCTGATTATCCTAACAAAGTTTTCCTCTGAAATTCATCCAATGAGAAGGTCCTAGAAGACACTGCTTACAAAATGTTAATGCTGTTTTTCCACAGTTCTCTCCTAGTGTTTCAAAGCAACATGAGGTGTCAGTCTGCATTCTTTTGTTAGCTGTCTTGTTGCTTACATATGGCTCTTCAAAGTGCCTGTTGGTTTAGCTTTTGCAAAAGAGCGAGCTCCACTGCAGCTACTAATCCTGAAGTACAGGCAATATAATCTCTGTCCTGTAAAGCTGAACTACAGGTACTTGAAGTACTTCTCAAAGATTTGAAGTCTTCATGCCACTACTCCCTCCACAGTCACATCAGACATTACATGCCACTCAGTAGTCTAGCAGGCTCCTTCATAAATAGTTAAATAAACTAGAAAAGAAACAAATATTTTATTCAACTAATTACTGCTGCCCTTCAAAATGAAGCATGAAACAAGGAAAATGTGCATCTTGTGCCAAGGAGCCAACTACCACAACGGATAACCCAGGAAAATAGTTAACTAACCATGTAATATTTGTATTAACCACTGAAGAGAATGATAACTAGAATGAAAATCAGGAAATTTTCACATTGCAGTAACTTATAGTTGGCTGCAAAGGCTTAACAAGGAGACTCATAGAATTTTTATGCTTATTCTTATGTTCAGCCCTGCCCTAGAAACATAGATTATGCACTTCCATGAAATACTGTTGTGGTTGCAGTTGTGTCATCCATTACATTACCAGGAAAGTTGAGGCTGGCTGCACAGTAGAGACATATGGAAAGCCTACACAGGGCTTACTAGTTCAAGAAGAGCTGAATAAGCAGATCCAAGAATTTCTATGCTGCCTCACATTTATGTACAGTGAGTCAGTTGTTTAACAAGTGCAATTAATATTTTATATTGATGCTAAAATATTCACGAAATACTTAAGTGCCAGACTCCAGAAGACTGGAAGTCACTTACCTCTGCAACTTTAAGAAACTCTGATACTCTGGTCATTCGAGTAAGAAATCGTTTGTAGATTTCAAGAGCATCTTTACATTGTCCCTTTTTCATTTCAAAAAATTTCTCTAGAGAAATAATTTGGCAAATTTCAGTTAAGGTATCGTACATTATGTCTGTATTCATCAGCAACTCTAGTTTTCAGGAAAATCATATTTCAAGAATATTGCACTCCATTAACATTTCTCTACCTGGACACTGATCTAATGGCGTTCCTAGTCCTTAGTAGAATTCAGAAGTTGGACCTGCTGGGAAGTCTAAGAATTATATAGACTGGAAAACTGTACCTCAAGCAGCCACAACGTTGTGTAAGATATAAACCAGGTTTTTAAAGACAATAATAAATAGAAAAAGTAGCTACCAACCTTAAAATTCAAAGTATTTAAAGATATTTAAACATATATTAACATATTTCCTCTCCCAAGTTGTCTTCATTCCACCATAGAACAGTTCATTTTCCCACTCAATTAATTCCCTTAAGTTGATTAGTGTCTGTTAACAAGCACAACTGCCACAACCTGAACTTACACTCTAGGTAGCAGTGGGCACTGAAATCTCAATTCAGTTGTTATGCCCAACATATTTGTATCTGCTCCATCAGCTTTCCATGCCTCTAGTTTCAGTTAAAATACCTGGGATTTACTTTTATGAAGTATCATTATGAAATACATTACCAAGCATCAGGAACATCTGTTTGCTTTTTCAGTCTTTGTAACTTCTCATTTTCCTCCTTTCTAGTTGCAGCCAGACTTTTAGGACAGTCATGATGGCCAAGTAATCTGAGTTTCTATCTTTATAGACCAGCTGAAGTGCTCAAAATTTTTAGTAGTCGAACCTTATTTTCTACAAGGTCAGTTCTATTTTCTGCAGTATAAGGCAATTCCTGGTTTGGGGATTCATAACAAAGCCACCTGTGGAGACTGCTTAAGGTGTGTTATGTTATTAATCACACCTAGTTTTCTGAGTTTCAGAACATGCTTGCAGCCTTGCACAGGCTTTGCAGGTTGACTGCAAATAAGTTTCTGAGGTAAGACCCGGCTTTGACCATCATCCTTTCAGATAGATCAGTAATGTTATTCAGGAGTGTATTACTTCGTATAAGACTACTACATAGCATATTTAACAGAAAGATGAATCTGGACATTTTTAAAGAAATCAAATAGCAAAAGCTGCTTTGCTGATCTTGTTGGACATATTATATAGGTTCACACAGCACTGTATGCTTCTTTAAGCACAGTGCTTAGTGATCAGTGTCTTTAAAACATATAATTTTAAGAACATATGAAAGTCCAGCCTCAGATGAACACCAATATATGAGGTTATGGCTTAAAGTCTTCTCTCACTTCTCAGTTCAGAATAGAATAGTTAAGAATAACATACTGTTTAAACGAAAGTTAGACACACACACCGCAAAGAAGAATTAAAAAAAAAAAAAAGGGAAAATGTGAAGCAGATCTGAAACTCCATTTTCACTTGCTCATGGTATGTAAAATACAGACACTAGATTACTTACCTAATAAGTTAATAACCCCATCATTGTAGCAAGCAAAAAGTTTGATAAGATCTTTAAATAGAAGCATGAATGCAGCATTTATGACACCATTTGTCAGTTCATTTGGATGAACCTACAAATAAAATACCTATTAGTTACAACAAATTTATTGAATGTAATCAGCAGTTTTGCTTTATACCAGCTATCTGGTGTTGTTATTGATGGAATCAAGTACTGCATACAAATTTTCACACACACACAATAAATAAACAAATGTTTTTTGTTTCAGTTAGGAGATAACTGTTTGCTTTTTTATTTCCCACTACTCCAGAACAAACCACTACAGCAGAAGAGTATCCCCAACAACAGTAAACTTCTTAGTCTTGACTTCTTCACAAAGAGGTGGAAGGCAAGGACACTTAACAAAGCTTTAATGAAACTGGACAAAATGATTGAATTCATAACATTGCTTAAAAAAAGCCTCACTGGTCTAGTAGGTAATACAGTTAGGTTCATGAAGTCAAGACTCTTCCAGTTCTCATGTTAACTTGGGCAAAATATTGCTTGTTTATTAAAAGATCTCTTTTGTTTAAAAAAAAAAAAAAAAGAAAACTACAGAAAAAAAAAAAAAAAAAAAAAAAAAAATATTTAAAAGCCCACAATCACAATTCCTAAGTCATTTAAGTAAGAAAAACACATTAGCCAAACGATATGCTTCTAAGGCTTTCCTCTGAAAGCTGTAGTGGGCCCTGTCCTCCATCTAGGAATGAGTCCTTCCACCCATCAAGAACAGAAAAAAATCAAGATCGATTCTTCAAAGATGTCTTTGCAATATTACTTTGTACTTCCAACTGATTTTTATCCTTAAAGCAGATAAATAATCCCACCAACATTAATAACATTATAAATAAGTTGAAGACACTTATTGCTATGAATAGACTAGATTAAAGTTTAGTCAATTCACATAGAGCTGAAAACCAGGTGAAGGTTTTAAGGAAGCAAAACAATACTTGAGATGTTTAATGGGCCTCCCCTTAAAAAGAAGCTGGCTACCAAAAGACAGGGGAAAAAAAAAAAAGATTCTTTAATCTCATTTTCTTCCACTTTTTCCCCTCAGTGATGCAAAACATGCATCACTCCATGCTCTGAGTCAACGTTCCTCAACAGCCCGCATTTCTCATTCTGTCACCCAGCAAGAAAATCCACATTTGCGCATTTCATACATATAGAAAAGTGCCATCTTTCACTGCACTATACCTCAGTGAGACACCAAAAAGTGAACTTTTTTCCAAACAATGGGAAGATCTGTGAAGCATTACCTATAAGGTGAAATATGTTATTTACAGTGCAGCATTTTAAATCACTGCTTAGTGTTAATGCTGGATCAGCTTCAAATACATACATCAAATTCAAGTAGTGCATCAATTTGTTCCTGTAGTATTGGCATACTCTTCAGTAGCTTTTCAGGAGCCATTGTCCTCATTACCCCATCAGCTCTGCAAGAGGGAATACAGATCAGAAGCCATGGCATTCTCTCTCTCCCTCCCCCCAAACTGATTTACTATCTAAATTTAAGCTTAACCCATTTCAAATAGTTGGAGCACTGCCTGATTCTCCTGCCTCCTTCAATATCACAAGAACTGGCATGGAAAGCACTTCATCCAGCCACCACCCCTGACAGCAGGTGAAGAAGAGTTTTTATGTTAGAGTGATGAATGCGAGAGATTGATCTTTTTGTGGAAAGAAGACACTGAGAGTTTGAATAACTTGACAAGAAATACTGTTGCAGAAGTGCTTAGAGTCTTTGTGCATTAACTTTGTTATGAATAACTAATGACAACTCATTGCTGAGAGTATTTTTTAATGACATGTCTATGGTCACTGAAGACAAAAAAAATCCTCTATAGATTGTGGGTGGTTTTATTTTTTCCCATAAAGTGCCACAATATATGCATGTCAATAATTTAAATCAGGGCAGCCTTTGCTAAGAGCTTCTTACCACAGGACACTTTCCTCTGTATTCTTGGGTACTAATTAATTTCATTATTTCTTCATAATGATCTCTGACTTTGAACTGCCTTAGCAGTCCTGAACTTTTATTCCAATGGGATTATCTAGTAGTCATGGATATGTAGCATTTCATATTTGCAGCCCACAGTAGTTTTCATGTATAACCATTTTTATCTCTGAATATCACAAACCCACTCAACAGCCATCATGTATTGACCCATTTTGGCCACTGGCAGGTATGGATCTCCTCTTCAGGAAGGCATACCACCACTTATTTTATGCCATAATCTTAGGAACTCTATTTTGATAACCAGAAATAATATGCACATAAGGGCTTTGCAGCAACACATAACAAGGCAGAAATTGAAGGAAGCCCAGCAACCCAAACTTACATTTATGTAACTTGAAGTGTTTGAAGGCACCATGTGACAAAGGGAATTTAAGATGTTAGGACAACTGTGCTCTGCTGGATCAAAGCCTGCCTGTAATATCAATCCAACTAGCTACCGGCTTTATGTCAAAAACTTATAAGTGATTCATATTCCAGACAGATTCAAAAGATTACTCTGGTTCCTGTTACTGGAATGGCATCCAGCTACACTACAAAGCTGTTACAGTAGGCCCTACACTGTCTAGCAGTTTGAGACAGACAGAGATGAAAACCTAGCATTGATGTCTGTGATAGCAGAACCCAAAGCAGGATACAAAGTTGCAGAATATACCAAAACTGCCGGAACGATCCCGTAGATCAGAAGATCACTATATATCAACTATACCTTCAGTGGGTGTTAAGCCACTTATAGTATAGTTAATGTTTCAAGAGAAAATCTAGTGCTATGGAAGACCCAGTTAGGAGACCAAAACATGTTCTGACAAATACCAAGACACTAGTCTGAGCATGGTTAAAATTTTTCAGATTTTATTTTATTTTTTTTTAAACACAACCCTTGTAGCAAACAAAAACACGAGTTTATAGCCTTATTCTGTTCAGTTTATAACCGCTTGCTAAGTTGACTACTAAGAACTTCAGTTTTTCACTTGTTCTTCCTTCATAATTAAACATCTTTCTTATGGAAAGTGTCTGGAGTAATGAAACATCCTAAATATAGATTCAGAGCATTTCCTTCCCCAAATTTTAAAGCACAGTTTCCCTGCAGCACAATTCATTAAGAGTCAGATTTAATACCTAGCACTAAAAGATCCCAGTTCTTCAAGGCACCTTAATTTCGTTTTCAATATTTGCCTTAGTACCCACAGTCTTTCCTCTTCACCTTGTGTAATTTTAAGCAATTATAAATACCTAAGAAATCCAACCATTTTGATGTTTCATTGTGGCTAAAAAAAGAACCTAATTCTTAAGTCATAAAGAAAATAAAAATTAAGCAAATTCCATAAATAGGATTTTTATGGGTCTGGTAACCCAATCGGTTTACATATCTAAACTATGCTTACCCTTTTTTCACTCTTGCAAAGTCAAATGCCATTTGTCTGTAGGAAAACGCTTTTTCATTCAAGTACCTGCTATATCGCCTTATAAAGGTGGACATGTCATAACCTGAAAAAACAAACAAACAAACAAACAAACAAATGGGTACATGTTTTACATTCAATTTGTATGCTTGTTTGGAGGTTCTTTAGTAAAGAGTAAAATACAGTCAGCATACCTTACAATATACAACTCCACATACAGAACTGGCATCAGAAGACATCTTACTGCCTCTGAAGAAAATACAGTAGTGCAGCAACAAAACAGTCTACTACTGCTCTCTACTATCAACAGATGTATCTCATGCACCAATGGCAGGATTCCTGTGGAAACCTACTAGTGGCTCCTACAGAGTAATGTCGTAACATGGCTTGATGGTGAAATTAGTTACCCCTCTCTGTAAACATGAAAAATGCCAATTTAACAGAAAGGCTTCTATAATTGATTTCAAATTACAACTCCCATTTTTCTACATGCATCAGTCCCGCCAGTTCTTACATGGACCCTCAAAATTCCCCCAACTAGATTTACTAGAAGAAAGAAATTATGTTGGCATTCACAGATATTAGTGAAGTTGTTACACCAGAGATATTCGAGGCATGTGATATTGGGCAAGCAGCCTCAAACTTCAATAGTCTTGAAGTCTATAAAATTTCTGAACACTTAGAATTACACTCTCTTTTTTTCATTCGATGTTTCTTCTTCTAAGTTACTGAAATGTACGCAGAAGGTAACTGATTATCCTCCTTGGTATAGGTCCTTTTTTGCTACCTTCCTTAAAATGCACATCCCTCAACTTAGTCATCAACTGTATTTTTCCTTAATGTCTCTCTATGTTGAGCATCTCTGCCAGCTCAGGCTTATTACTACCATTTTCTGATGATTCATTATCTATGACATTAATGCACTATCTACGAAACTCTAATGTAAGTTTAGAGTTATCAGCAAAGTACACAAAAGCATGCATAGAACAGAATTCACATCTGCCAAATACCAGTATTGCTGAACATGCAAATCATGTTTTGCTTGGAGAAACAGAGGTTTAATATTATGGGGGATTTGTTCCTGCCCTGTGTCACTATTTCTAAAAGATGCTTAAGTGTTTTTGGTGTCACATGCCTCCAACAAGGGATGAAGCAACATGGCATTACTTTATTTTGCCCATTATTGTAGCATTGTACAAATATCCACCAACACCTGCTGCATTACAAAATTTCTCTCTTCTCTAGCAGAGCTGCCATAAAACAAGTTTTTCCTCCTTCAAATCAAGGAAAAGAAGTTTTCACTAATACACCTTTCATTCTGCAGGAACTGAGAAATATTGTTGTGAAAGTATCCAGGAGTTTCCATTTCACTTGAGCTCCTGTATTAAGTACTTATAAAAATGTGCTACTGAATCATTTTTATATTATTAACTTCTTATGAATGGAGAAGCAAATTAACAATAGTATCTTATTTAGGATCTTACTAAGGTAATAGGCATGAGTAGGCTTACCATGAGATCCACTTTTGTCCAGAAAATTGCTGAGGTTGAACAATGTGTTTCTAGATGCCAGATACTGAATGAATCTCTGCAACACAAAGTTATTTCTTATCACAGGCTATATCTGAAGATTTTGTACCTCCTAGCAAGAAGACTACTATTCTAGCTCCAGTATACACACATGAAAACACAGATTTTTTTTTCACAGCCTACTATACTTTCCTCAAAACCTTTTTCATCCATTCAGATTAATTATGTTTAGCAAGAATCTCTTCTAAATATCCTAATGCATACATAAAAACAAATTCCATACAAAATATTGATCAGAAGGAAGGAGCGGTAAGAACAGCTAATTCTCAGAGAGATTTGAGAAAGCATAAGATTTATTTGCTTGTAAAGCATCATACCCTGGCGAGTCCCAGACTTATTGATTCATCAACCTTAGGCCCTCAGCTTGGCAGAAACCTATTTTAATAACTAGTAGGCCCCACATAGTAGTACCAGAACTGAGACTGAAATTATCATGGAAAACAAAACAAAGTGTTGGCCCAAAGTTGGAACACAAAAACAGGATGAGAGGAAAAAAAGCTTATGCTGCAGCATCAGAGAAGTTAATTGCAAGAAAATACTTTATCTATTGCCAAGGAGGAATTGTTTTACAGTCATACTTAAGTGCTACGGTGGTACACATATCCTCAAACAATGATTTTGACGCTCTAGGTCATTAATAGCATAACCAATCATCATGCACATTCAATGCACAGAGTGCACTGGGCCCTCAGGGATGCTAAAGCTGTCAGAGCTTCTCTTTCGATTGTGTTCATCATTGACAGAAGTCCCAGGTAGTCTTTAATCCTGCATCATTCTGTCTTCAGACAGTCTATAAATTCTGTGACCATATTAAGAGACTGCTGCTTGCTCTTAATGGTATAGATAATGTAAATGAAGACACAGGTAATCAACATGCTGGTAAAGGTAAGTTTGGAAGTTTGTTTCTCATAAATAATAATCCTTGCTTTTTTTTTTTTTTTTTTTTTTTTTTTTTTTCCCTCAGGACCTTACTGGTTCAGAGAGATGCCTTTTTATTACAAACATTTTCAGCTTTACGCTTACCTCATTGCCATGAACCATTAGATGATGTGTGGTAACTAAGGCTTTGAATACAACCACCCAGCTACTGTTTGTTGCTCGCTCAAAAAGCGTATCAGCCATCTGAGGAATATTCACATTTGTTTCATTAGTTGCTTGGATCAAGTCTGTAGGAGAGACAAAAGGAAGATGTTAGGTGCTACAAACAATACAAAAAAGTTTGCAGCATGCCCATACTCTCATCCTACCAGGCTGCAGCTCATAGTTGTGACAAATAGCAAGTTCAGCACTTAAGCTCTACACTTAAATATTATATATTATTTATATATTTAAGGTTATAGCAGTGCATCCTGACAATAACACTGATCTCTCCTAACCAGCAATACTAGCTTTCCAAAATTCTTTCCTGAGCTATGCCCTAACCCTTCTCCATCTTCACCCCAGATGACTGCAGAGTACATGATGCCATGTGACTACTGCTTGTGGGTTCTCAAGTTAATTGTGACAGTTCATTGTCTCTGGATTAGACTAATATGTATTATCAAATTCTCCATTTACAGACAGTACAGCAAGCTCACTAAACCCAGTCACATCAGCAAAAAGATGTATCACCAGAAACTGAAACTCTAGCCACCTCAGAGGTTAGAGTTTCATCAGCATGCTACAGCACACTTCTTAGAGTCTTTACAGACCTAGAGAGCAGAACAGTACATTCAGGCATGCATTAATACCTCTTCAACTTTAGGAAAGGAAGCAAAGATAGACATTAACTTCTACTGAAGCATGAGTCCATAAATTTAGATAAATACTTAATCAATAGTAGTAGAGCTACTAGCATCTCTATCCCACCTCTACTGAAAGGATCTTCAGTTTCCTACACCTATTACAGATACTTGCTAGGTATCTGGCAATGACTTTCTACAAACTATTACCTAGATTTTGTGATGCAGTTGGAAACTGCATACCACAACTGCATGACTAAAACCTTTGTGATACCATACACAGCCCTGACTTCATGCAACACAAACAGCACAAAACAAAGAACTAATTGTAGAACTGAAACTTAACCTTTGAAGACCTAAGTAAGAGGAGTTAAAAATTAAAAAGTTCAACTTCTAGACTAATCAGTATCTCTGTTACTAATGAAAATGGTCATCTTTCATTTTTCCTGAGTAACCATTGTTAATAATCTGCCACATATTTCTCCCTCCCTTGCCCCCAACTAGAAATGTTCATTTCACTGTTCAAGTCATTCAGTGACAGCAGATATTCTACCCTAGAGGTAGACATGCTATTCTGCTACTGATGCTTGCACTCCTAAACCACGTGCACCTGATGCAAACACTAGAGTAGTTCAGTTCACCAGGTCAGCAGGGTTTCCTCTTGTACTGGTTTCCCCAGTACAATCTTATATAAGACGACATTGATGCTACTAAGAGCAGAATGCCTAGGTTCAGGCTGATGTGAAACTACTGAAACTGCTTCTGCAGGGCAAGAAAAGTCCAGAGGACATTTCAGCCAAAACAGACTGAGTTGTGTCAGCTATTGAGAACCACCTTTTGTGATCAGATACCCACTCTGCAGAACTAGAAGCATTCAGAAGTTTAGTAATTTTTCTTGAAGCTTTGGCAAATGATTTTTTTTTAACTTCTGTTAAACAGACTCCTTAAGAGAGAAGAAATCTATATCTCAGTCAGAAGCCTAGGAAAACCATAGTACTTGTGTTTAAAATTATCATTTTGAACGCGCACAAATTTTGCAACTTGTCTTCAGTTTCCTGTCAGTGGAATAACCTGTTTACAGCTACAGAGAAACCAAGTTTAATTTTTAAGTCTTTCTTATTTTTTTTTTTTTTTGATTTTTTTTTTTGTTTGTTTGTTTGGAACATCTTCTGAAATGCATGGTTGACTTCTGTAGTCTCAGCAATACTGCCCTTGAAAGAAGCAGTTCTGCAGACTATGTATTGCAGTAGTAAAGTCATACTATTGAATGACAGCAATTCAAGCTCACAGAGCTCTAGCAATTCTCCTTGATCTTGCTGCAAAAACAGGCAAATAATCTTTTATTCTGCAAAGTCAGTTAATGAATTATAGAAGAGTTTGATCAGTAAAAGCCTAGAAACAAGCCACAAGCCGCTTGCTTGCTCTTTACCACACAGAAGTTTTGCTTCAGACAATAGCTTTTGACCTTAGTGTAAGGGAAAAATGCATCAAATTTGCAAGCTCTCAGTCTTAAGTTGCAGTACATAGCTCACTACGGAAGAGAGGTGGTATAAGTTGTGTATTCTGTCTGTGGGTGTTAGATAATGAAGCCTCAGAGGAGTCCACCCACAGCAATGCTGGCATGGCAGGCTGGAACGCACGATTCATATACGCTGCTGTAGCACTGCTTCTAAAAGCACTCAGTCATTTCTGATCCGCTCTGAATCGCTGGAGGGTACGGCATCTGAGTCTGAAGCTCAAAATGTTTTAGGACATGAGTAATTATAGTATGCCGAGGAGGGAGGTATGATTAAATTTAAGTGTACTACTTTCAGTGAGCAAACGAAAAAAGAATTAAACCACACATGAAGATTTTTCTTGTCATCTGAAGGGGGAGAGGAAATAAATAAATGAGTAAATTAGCTAGTTAATTCTGTTCAATCATCATACAGAGTTAAGGAATTCAAGTTTCCCAGCTTTCTTTCTACAACACTGCAAAGCCTTCTCTTAATTAGCAATTGTTAGTATCCTCAGCTACTGACAAGCATAGCTAAACTTACTGAATTCTGAGCAGAGTTTGTGTGGTGGCTAAATGGAATTTTAAGATAAGAGTCAGCACAATTAATCTGTTTTCAGTGTGGTTGTGAAGAATAGATATGAGGAAAAAGAAAACAAAAACATCTAGAAACTACATTTTCATAAGATATGAGATATGCTTGTTCTGACATTTACTGGCAGGACACAATCTTAGTTTTCAAAAGAGGCACTAAAGTTCAGAGTCTTCTAAGCAAGTCACAGGTCGACTTTTTAATATGAAAGAGGCAATATTAAAAACTACTGGATGAAGAACAGCCCATTGGCAGCCCTATTAAACAGTCTGGCAAAGTTGATTCTGGTTGGGATACACAGGAGTAGGATGAATGAGGATTAAAGGCAACTTCATGACCGCAGACATTCATATCAAGTACACTGACAGCTAATCCCCAAACTCAGAAATTGAGTTACAGACAGAGTAAGAGTCTGGGAATTCTACAGCAATAGCAGCAAGTGTTTTCAGTGCTACTTTCAAACAAATATAGTTGTTGGAAAGTAAAGACCTACACCCTTCCCTTGAATTAATTTGTTTACTACAGGAATATGTTTTGCCAAATTTTTGGTACAAATTGCCAAATCATGGCACATGACTTCTGCTTCTTTTCACATCTTGCTAGCTAATATTTTGAACACTCAGTCTAGAGATCCTTGTTTTAACTATATGTGTAATTTAGACTTTCAGATGAAAAACTGATGTGTAACAGAAAAATAAATAAATAAATAAATAAATAAAAAGGATGTCAATTCTTTGACATTAACTTAAATCTGAACACCAGCCTCTAAACTCCTTGACTCGCCAACATTTTAACCCAGTCTTAAAATATCTTCAATTTAATCAGGGAACAGAAGCAAGGCTAGGGTATGATCAACACCTTCATTAACAACAAGACACGTCTGGAAACTTGATGAAGATAGGGAGAGTTCACTGACAAAGATGGAAGTTAAGACAAGTTAGCTCCTCATGACCTTTGATAGATGTGACTAATTTTGGTGTTTGCTAAGTTTTGGGAAAAAAAAAAAAAAAAAATTTAAAAAAAAGGGAGAGAAAAAAAGTTTCTCTGCATTTAGAATTTCAGATTTTAGACTCATTAAAAACTTCTTCCTGATTTTAATGCCTTTGTTTTGTTTTGTTGTTGTCTTTGGAATGAGAGAGAATCTACAACACCTTAAAAGACCTTCTTCATTCCTTTACATTTTCAGATCGTATTCTGAATCTCTGATTTTTATTTTATTTTTTATTATTTTTTTTTATCTTTCAATTCTGTAATAGACAGACTTGGGATTTTCCAGTTCTAAGTACATTATTCAGAAATTACATTCCAGTATATAGTGAAACAGCAGTGTAGCACAAGAACTCTGTTCAGGGGGACGTTGGTGCTAGCATAGCAAGAGCTGCCAATTGCAGGTTGAACTAACATGTGAACTGCCTCAACATCTGAGTTGTGTCACACATTCAGTTCCTAAATTTTGCTGAATCTCTCTGACAGTAACCCTACCCCTCTCCCCCGCAACCTTTCTTACCATTCCACTAAACACTACAATAGTCTTCAAAAGTGATTTTTCTTGTTTATACGAATTTAAATGCATTGAACATATAGAAAAGGAAATGAAGGATTGCTCCAAATCCAGCCCAGTCAAGAACGTAAAGAAGTGGCTTAAAGTAAGAGTTTAAAAGCCAAAAAAAAAAAAAAAAAAAAAAAAAAAAAAGCTAAGTGAACAAGTAACAGTAGAAGTCCTCCCTTGCAAGACATGAAAATGTATCAGGAAGCTACTACACTGCTGTGCTAGCCAATGCAAGAGGTGAACTTCCAGGTCTACAGAAGGCTGGCCACAAAACAGCACTGAAAAGCAGAACAAATTTCTTGGCTTCTGTTTCTCCAGAAATTGCTCATGAGAACTTGAGAGAATTTTAATATTATTAGCTCCAACTATATATCAATTCCAAAAATGAGATTCAGAAAGCTATCTCTGGTTATAAAGTTTAACATCTACTACTCTTTTCACCCCCATCTTGCCCTATCTCCAAACACACATCATAATGTGGCCCTATGAAGAACTGCAACTCATGCTGTCTCCTCCTTCCTCTCCAGGAGTCTGCCTCAAGAGTTAAGTGCATCTTACCTTCAACCCAGCAAGCCTAGCCATTATTGAAGTCCATCATCTTCCAGAGATTGTCTACACTCTTTCATGCCTATGCCAATTCTATAAACCTAAATCTTCCACAAAACATGTGTTCTCCAGGTACTATAAAGACTTTCCCTCTAATGCACATAGTCTATGTGACTACAAAGACTTCAGGAGTTTGCTATGTCCTCTCTCCAGCCTTACCTCACAGACCTCCTTCCCTAACATACCACCACCTAAATTCATCCTTCACCAAGACAACTGTTATCCAATTACTTTATCTCTGCCTCCTTGTAGGCATACTCATACTATTCATAGTATTAAGAGTTTTGCATAAGAGAAACAGTTTTGTCTTCCCTATATGAAGAATCTGCAGAGAGGCAGAGTACAGAGTACTAGCAGACTTCTCTCAGAGCTTCCTACAAGTATTTCTTAAATTAAGAGTTTAATTAGCCTTAGAATCATCTTCTTATCCTACTATTCCTTTTCAAATACAGAAGAGCAGCTCTTTTAATATCACAAAATCTTGGTTTTCAAAACAAGGCTGAAAAATCTACTGCCTTTGTACAGTACTAGGCACTTATCATACAGTCTGTACCCTTCCTCCCCCATCATATCAAGGCTATAAGTTATCTGGGAAAAATCCACCCTAGCTCATTAACAGTATTAAATCAGCTACATTGGATTTTTGTCCCTTTCAGTTCTCAATTATATATATACACATATTATAGATATATATATATATATATATATATATGGCTTTTCCTCCTGAGAGGTTCAGGTGCAATTCTCTCGGAAAGTGGAAGTAAAAAAACTGACTGCCAAGTAATTTTCTACCAGATCTGAAAGGATGCAACCCTAACTTGCTTGGCTACCCTAAGTACTAAAAATGGGGAAAAGGTGTGATAATACTGTGTTAAAAATTCTTGCAATAATCAACTTAATGTTCCATGAACTACGAATACTTTCTGTTAAAAAAAATATATATATATCCAAAACTTATAGCTTCACTGACAGCAGAAGAATGCTTCGCATTTACTGTTTATATTTGAATTCCCTCCTTGAAGTTAATGCAATTGAAAAATGACATTCAGACCAGACCAGAGCCACCACAGCTTTGTCAAGTGACTTCACAGTGGGAATAGCCTTAATGATTAAGAATGGAATCTTTTTGCCTGTCCAAATAAGTAAGAAGCTCACTCTTGAACCCTTTTTGTACAGAATTCATTTACTTTGAATAACAAATAATTTGTCTCAGGCAAGAATTCAGGTTCAGCAAAGAAAGGGGAAGAGGAAAAATCCCGCTTTTATGTTCCCTTCCTGTCTTCCAGAACTCCCATTTCAGTGCTTCCCTTCACACAAATCCTGTCCACAACTAGTTCAACAGATACGTGTCTTTAGTAGAAAAATACAAGTAATGAGCAATTGTCCTTGTGTCAACAAGAAATACGAAGTCATTCTGGAGCTGAAAGTACCACTGCTCTGTTTTACTGATTCACTACAAATAGCAGCTGAGCAACGTATCACCTTTGGATTTCTTGGACATTTCTTGGACATCTCTCAACAGCTTAAAATACACAAAAATGCCACTTGTATTTGGTCAGCACCTAGTGATAGGTGTTCATAAGTTCAAGCCTAGAAGCTTTAATCGAAACACACATTCATTTACCATGAGGTCACAACCACAACACACATTCAAAACCACAGCCCCATTGGTCTCTGTACTGCCCTATACAAAATCTTTGGTCTTGCTGCATACACAAAAACAAGTTTAATGGGGATATATTTTTGCAAGATTATTTTTTAGAAGTATAGAAGCTAATAAGGCCTAGTACAGTTACTGCTGTAACAGAATACCAGAATTCCAGCTGTGAATATCCTTCCATGAGGGTGAACAGCACCTAGCATTACCTGTTGTCTATATCAATTTGTAACTCTTATTATTTGGCTGTTTACTGAACTATCAATAAACACCAGCTGCAGCTTTTATCCAGAACAGCACAGCTACACTGGAAAAGGAAGGATTCTGTGTTTGCCACAGCGGTATGGGGTCATTTACTGTAATCTCTGCCCTAGAGCATTTTCTAATTAGCCTTTACATGTTGTGCTGATCGTATACTCCAACCATATCTGGCAGAAAGTGGTAATCAATGGAGGCATGGTGCACAAGTTATTCGAGTTGCCATGCTGCCATCATTTTTATTCTGAGAAGAATAAACTCTGTTTAGTGCTTTCCACCCCCAAGAAGATCTGCTTTCCTGAAAAAACATTTGCTTTTAACAAATGTCTAGAAGCAAAATTTTCACTAGCCTATCAACCCTGCCCAGAACAGCAGTTTGTAATCCATTGCAAGTCTGAATTAGATGGAAAATATATTGGGAGCAGCCTGATGTTTTAGCTGCATTGCTTAGCTGTTACACACTGAATACATAGAAAAAAAAAAATATGAGGGTGGGGATGAGAATGTGCAAGCAACTTCAGTGGTATGTTAATTAGCTACTGCCTGCCTGATAGAAACAGGTCAGCTGAGTAGGCAGCCCCAGTGGCTGACAGATCTAACTTCCAATAGCCAGATAGGGTGCCACACTTTTTCAGCTGCTTCAGCAGGATTCTTTTAAGAGTCCAGATATTTTGTCAGTGGACGTCACAAGATGATACAACCTTCAGTATAGACAGCCTGATAAATAACCAAACAAGACCAAAGTGCATGTGCTCCATTGAGCTGGCAAGCATCAGATGCTTAGAATGGGTTGAAATTTTTAATTGTGAATGAAATGTGCACAGCTATGTAGACAGTCCCACTGAAAAAGTGGACTTATCTACAGGAAAAGAATACCAAGTGTTATGCAAACTTGTCCTTGCAGTGAGTGCAACAGTCTGACTTTCTATTCTCCTTGAGGTGTATTGAAACATAGTTGCATTAGCAAATACTTTATAACATGGATGTAAACATTTTGATCCATTTTGTCCCTTATCTGTAAGGCAACTAATTAAAAGACAGTAGGTGTTCCTAAAAGCAGAAGGCTGCCCTCACATGTGAACGCTACACCTTAAAAGAGGGTTTACGAAGCTGACTGACATCCTTTGGAGTTAGAAGGAGCACCCTCTCAGTGCTAAAAGAACAAATGCAACTGTATGAAACTAAACACACAATTCCTTGATGATCATTTTCTTACACTACACAAGTTAAACAAGAATCCTCGCCTTCTGCCAGCCAGACAGGGGAGTTTAAGTCTCAGAAATGTGGAGAAACAAACAGCAGCAGACTGTACACTTCAACATGAGCCTGCAGCTTTTCACATACTTCAGATCTCTCCATGTTGCAAAAGATTCTGCTAATAAACTCCAATATCCACCTGAGAGCTGGAAGATGCAGTTAGGACTACTAACAATCAAAAGAAACTGACAGTAGTAAGTTGCTATCTAACAGCTCAAAGCCACCACTGCATCTGGAAGATGCGTTTGCCACTGGCAGTGGAAATTTCGTATCAAGCTACTGATGAGTGGGGAAGTTGGAACCTGTCACGCAGGCTTAAATCCAGTCAGCAAAGCTTTGTGCAGAGTCACATCTCTAGACTGGAATACCAAGAAGTGTCAATTAAACTCCTAAGCACACGACAGAGGTGAGTTTTGAAAGGTAACTTTTCATAAAACTGCCTAAACACTTTCCAGCCTTGGGGTAAACAGGAGGAAGTTCTTTAAGATCACCTACTGTAAACATTGTAACTTTTGCCTGTTAGTACTCATGCGATTCACAAATAGCAGAACGATTCAACATCTGAATAAAGCTTAGCAAAGCCAGAAAGACTCAACATGTCTTAGAATGAAGAAACACATAAGAAAGTCATAGGCAAGGCTCACATATGAAAATAGTTTTCTGTTTTAGGAGCTAGGAACTAGGCATCACTCATGATAAACTGTACATGTTTTCAAAATACTGGCACACTTGATATGCTGACTTCCTCTGGCTTGCTGCCCCCTAGCAGAATGTACATTCTCCTATAAATGGGTTTAAATGAAGCTATAAAAGTTAGATTAAGAGCTATAGGCACAATTACTGTATTTTGGATTCCAGAATCATGCAGTAAGCTCCAAACACAAGCCTCCATTTGAAAAGGTTGGGTTTTAAAACTCCAGGGTTGCTAAAGGACCGATGCAATGATTTGTTAAAACTTGTGTCTATATTCAACCTCTATATAATGAGAAACAGCAGCCTTCAGAGTCAGGAAACAGGCCAGCTGGCTTCCCCCTTTCATATAAGTCCTATACTCTCCAAAATGAGAAGTGAAAGGAAGAATCCTTTTAAAAACAGTTTGAACTCCCACTTAAGTAAATCTATGTGGGCTCTTTAATTATGTGTAAAGATGCATGCTCTAGCTAGTGAAGTCCTGCACCATGGCAAGATCACTGCCTCATTTTGAGGACCTCCCCAGAAACTTGTTGACTTGCATAAATTTTAAGGGTGTGGGCGTCAAGTCAGTATGTTTTATTCATGCTTTGAGCAGTCGTGTCTTCCTCTCGTTTCTGTGGAGTACCATTTTAGAACATTCTGTAAACTATCAGATAGACTTAAGTGATATAAAGAAACTATGCCAGAGCCACAAGAGCCTGCCAGTCTCTGCAGGCTAACAGCTGACCATCTGCTATGGAAGCATCCACTGCCATTGTGTCATCCATGCTTGTGCCAAGCCAAGATTCATTTTGAAGTGATCAAGTACACTGTCAGTTGTTGTGCCATGGTCTTATCCCACTTTTTTAGCAAAGTTTAAGGCACTTTCTTGAAATGACATGATATTTGGTCCTTTAAATAAATGGTAGAACAATCTTAGCTCAAATGGACACCAGCTTTTCAATCTACCTTTACCCGTTTTTCACATCTTAGCCATAACCTAGTCTCCTAAACTAAACCCCCCTATAGGGGGGTGGGGGGATAAAAAAAAAAGAAAAAAAAAAAAAATCAAAACGCTACTTTCTTTTTCACTCCTTCCTTAAGAAAGTAAAGAGAAAGTAATGCCTCCTTGTCAAAGTACACAGCTCAGCTGTCTATGGCCCAATTACAGCATCAGGAGTTCGTGCCAACTTGCTTTCTACCTGTGGTAATTTTGCATATTGGCTTATGACCAAAGAAAAGGTTGACCATCACGAGTCAGACTCAAGCTGCAGATACATCCTGTCAGCAACTTGCAGTTCTCAGTGCACATTAGGAGCAGGGAGTACATTTTTGGTGGCCTTCAAGCATGACCGTGCCTGTGTACTCACACTATCCCCTCTGCAAGTATCATACACCTTTCGTTTTTATAAATAAGTAGGAAAAAAAAAAAAAAAAAAAAAGGAAAAAAAAAAGACTCCAGCAAACCAACTGACATACCGTCTCAGCTCAAATGGACAGAGTACAGATTACACAAATATGCAACATTAGCATGACTTCAGGGCTTTTCGGCATCCAATTCCTTTCATTAAACTAAGTTGAGATACAGATACAATCTAAAACAAAGCATGAAATCACATTATTCTGAGCAGGGAGGAGGAACGGGAGGGTATTTAGACTTGGTTAGTCTAGGAGTCAGTGGTAATATTGATGCCATTAGCTATATACTATGGCTGGGAATAAATTGCAAAACCTCAGAGGCGCCGTGCATTTTCCAGCAGCATAGAAAACACCAATCTAGTATTCTATGTATGTTCATGGTGATATGGTAAAGTCTTCCAAGGCTGACGTCCAATACCATTTGTGGCACTAGTCCAGGCTGCTGGTATACTCACTCTCTAGTGGACTAGAACTGTCAACTGCTTCAACAGATGTTTCACAACCTGAAGAGATGATTTTTTATGAGCACAAGGAGCTTACTACCTACTAGCTATGAACTCACCCTTGCAAAACTTACTTCAAATTGTTTTCCAGAGAGAAGTAAATATGATCAAAATAGAAAAATTAGAAGTATTTAAAAAAAGTTTTAAGGGTCTAGCATGTGGTTTGCAAGGCTCCAGAAAAAGCAGACAACCATACTGTGCAAAGTGACAAGCTAGCCTCTGCCAAGTATTCTGATTGCCTTCCAGCAATTGCCAACATCTGTTTTATTCAAGCCATCAAGCTCTCATCCAAGCAAAATTTTGGCCAGTAGGGAAGCTAACCAACCATGCTGAGTCTGAAGGAGTGGGATACTCTAGCACCAACTCACCAATGAAGCTTCACTCTGCAAACCTACTGGTATTGCTGACTCAGGGGAACACAAATACTGTTGTAAACTCAGCGCTAATGATCAGTGTCTGCAAAGCTCATAGCAAGGCTTCTTATATCATATCATTTAGTTTGAGTTCAGGGTTCAGAATAGTGCTAGATTACCCATTCTTTCAGCGCACTGGAAGTCCCGTGCTGAGATTTCAACCCCAATTTCCCAGATTGCTTTATTCCTTGCTGTTCAATTTTCATGGTATTTGAAACCCATCTCTCCAAACCAGGGAGAATATTATTCCTAATCTGCATTGTATGTATTGAAGTATGGCAATTCAACTTTCATTGGATACTCATTGATGCAACTGATTTTACGCCTTTGGTATTTTCCCTATGCACATAACAGAACTTGTCCTTTTCCAATGTAACCAACATTCTGATCTGTGCCTTGAAAATAAGCTCCAAAAAGGAACAGCACATATGAAGTTAATGATACTGTTTGGAACAATTGACTCATCTTTAGACTATAGTAAGACTAAGGGAAGGGATATAATGCCTTCCTCCATTCCTGAAAAGATTGGAGCCAGCTTGTTCAGTAACACCATATGTCTGCAGCTGACTGCAGGAGGTCTTTCCTTTTTTTTTTTTTTTTTTTTTTTTCCTTCAGGGATAAGAGCTATGTGGCACAGTTTTGGTAGTGGGGGTGCTGTAGGGGCAGCCTGTGTGTGAAAAGTGGTCACTTTCACAGGCTATGTGCGGGGTAAATCTGCTCTAACAGCAAAGTACCTACTGCTCCACCTCTGACCTTGGTGTTCCCTCTACTTTTTCTTACTTTCAAACCCTTCTCTACTGCCTGGGCAGTAGTGTCTGACTTTTCTTAATTATGTTTTCCCAGAGGTGCTACCACCTCAGCTTCGTCCTAAGATAGTGTATTGGATTGATGTGTCAGAGTTTTGGTAGCATGGGGTTGGCAGGGGTGGCCTCTGTGAGCAGAACCCAGAAGCTGCCCCATGTCAGATCAGAGACAGCTCCAGCAGGCTCCAAAAGGGACCTGCTGCTGGCCAGAGTCGAGCCAGGGAGCAACGCTGGGTGGGCCTCTGGGAGAGCAGATTTAGGGAAGGGAAAAACAAAAACAAACAAACAAACAAAACACAAAAACACACACACACAAAAACAACAAACAAACAAACAAAACAAACAAATAAACAAACAAACAAAAACGCTGTATTACAGCACCTGGGAGAGAGGAGTGAGAAAACTTCTGCAGGGGGACCCGTGCTGGAGCAGTTTGCTCCTGGGGGATGTACCCCGTGGTACGGAGCCATGTGGAAGTTCCTGAAGAGCTGCTGCCTGTGGGCAGCCCCTGCAGGCTCAGTTCAGGAAGGACGGCATCCCGTGGGAGGGACCCCATGTGAAGCAGGGGCAGAAAGGGACCGTGAGGGAGCGGCGGAGATGAAGCATCAAGGACTGACTTCAGCCCCCATTCCCTGTTCCTCCTGGGAGCAGGTGGAAGAGGGTGAATGGGAGGGGGAAAGTGTTTTAAATTTTACCGTTCTAGTCCACTACTGACAGGCAATAAATTATATTAATTTCCTATACTGAGTTTGTTTTACCCATGATGACAATTGTTGAGTGATCTGCCTGTCCTTGAGCCCTTTCCATCATATTTTCTCTCCTTTCCCTTTGAGGAGGGGGATTGAGAGAGTGGTTGTGCTGTAGCTCAGCTGCCCAGCAGGATAAAACCACCACACAGGTCTGTGGTGGAGCTGGCTGTGTATGGACCAGGGCAGACTTTTCTGACAGCAGCCACCCTGCAGCCACCTGCTGCCAACACTTTGCCATGGACATCCGATGCTAGGGGAAACGTAAGTAAGGTAGGGAGAGTGTCAGCAGCTTCAAGTATTTTGAAAACACACAGAAGAATACCAGATGCAAGTGTGCCTCTGCTATATTACTATCTCTTCAGAAGAAGAGACCAGTGGGGCAACAATTCTCTTATTGGGTATAGTTTCCTCTCAATTCAAAGACTATACCCAGTAGAGCAGTATCTCAGACCACAAGTGGGCCTCAAGGTAGCAGAGGACTCGAAGGGGCTGGAAGGAAGAATCACCCACTGCTGCCGTTTCCTCCATGCAGCAAGAAGCACTGAAGATTAATAGCATCCAAAATGCAGAGTTATCCTGGCTGACATCTACTTTTAAGAACTTCAGAGGATCTTTCAATAAACAAAGATGGAGATGGCTGGACCAACCAGTCCAACAGAGTACTTTCTTGGAGACTACACAGAAGTCCTCACTAGTTGGACAGGTCCAGGTAAGGTGCATACAGAAGACAGAAGGTTTAAGAGCCAAGTCAGGAAGTCGGATGCACAGATCAAATCAAACCACAGGAAATAATGGTACAGATTTTTTAATATGTATATATATATATAAAAAAAAATCAGTCACTGCTGCCCAGGATGTAGCAGAGTAAATATTACTAGGCTGTAATGAGACATATTCAACTACTAAATAGCAGTGATGAAAACTATGGACTAGTCACTGTATTATCGCTCTGTTCTTTCAGGAGAAGAAGAAAAAAAATGACACATCTTTTTTCATCTGTTCAGGACTAGAAAATGCAAGACTGCATTTATGTAAACAAAAAGTAGCCACATGTTATACTGACCATCTCATGAAAAAAGGACTGCAAAGAAAACAGAAAAGGCATGGTTACTCCATTATCAAGGTCTACTAACAGAAGTCATTACAGCAGAAAGGCCTTACTTATCCCCAGACTGGTCATTTACAACCTTGGCAAAGCATGTTTAACAGAAGGATCTTGATGATTGTTGAAAACAGACTATTAATATGTCTTCAGCTGAGGGGAAAGAGGGTAGGACTTACCAATCCAGGTTTATCAAGTTACACTGTTTAGATAAAAGAAAGTTTAATATTACATTATTTACCCACTCTTCTGTTTCCTATCCTCCCTTTCCTTAAGCATTATACCATAAAATGACAGAACAGCTTTGATGCACAAGATCAAGTGATCCCACCCAAGTTTCAACCTCTGAATCCTAAAATCTGTCATCAGCATGACATCAGGGCTTCTACCCAGCTTCAAACATATTTTTTTTAAAAGTATTACTCGGCCAAGTTCTAGCTTAATTAAAAAGGCAGCCTTCTGTTGGTACACATGCCTTAAAAACGGTATTTAAGTGGGACAAGGATGGGAACTAAGAGCTAATGTCACAGAAATATTAGAGATTAACTACTCTAGAAAGCCTTTATATTAGTTCTCCTTACCCATGTTAGATATTTGTATTCCTACTTAGAGATCTACGCATCTCCAAATGATGGAAGTCTTCAATACTGTTTTGAGAAAGGAGATGAGAGAGGTCCACAAAAATAGAGCACCACTCAACATGGAGAGTGATGACAACTCCTTTCAGGAAAAAAAAAAAAAAAAGTGCTAATCCATTACCCATTACTGAATGGATTACTTAAGTAAATAATTGCTTGCTTGGAATTTTACTTTTCCAGTGTGAAAAAAAGACAGATTCACTAGGATGTCTAGAAGGAATTCACAATGCAGAGTGCAACCCAGCTGTGACAACAAAAACAAGACACTGTACTACAACTGATCTTCAATGACAATTTTTCAAAGCCAGTTCTCTCATATAAGGAAACTATGGCAATTTTTTTTTGTATATCTCTGTTCTTTAGTAGTTTCATTAGCAAAATGTGAAGATCAATTACAGTTTGTATAGAGATTCAGTTCTCAGCTTTTTTTTTTTAAGATAATCCACAGCCATCAAGACAAAGCATCACTCAGACTGCAGAGCATTGCAGTACTCGAATGTCTGCGCTACTCCCTTCAAAAAAGGGCCACAAGAGCCAACAGACCTGGAATGCTCTCCAAATCACCACAATAGCAAACAACTTCTGAAAGACACACTCAAGTAAATGTTAACAGGCACCTTTGCTGAGTGACTGAAGATAGCTCTGCTGACTTCCACCTTTCCCAAAAGCCAGCCAGCAGTATGCAATTTTGTAATCACACACAGTAATGAGACAGAGGTTTCTAAGACTAACCTGTGGGAGTTTATATTTACTGAGCACAGGAAGAAAGCTTAACTCTTTACTTCTGAACAATCAGCATTTCTGTTTCAACGCTGTAGAACACAATAATTCAAATTCCTTAAGGTCATCCACACAGTTTGAAAGATAAAGGCAAAACACTGCAAGGACAAGTACCTGTATCAGGAAAATACTGACAGCAGCCCTGCATTTCAGTTACCAATGTAAATTAAGCTATAAATCTATTTTTAGAGCTTTTGTCAGACAGACAAGTATGCCAAATCAGACTTGAGATGGAAATACATAGAATCATAGAGTCATAGAATCATTTTCGTTGGAAAAGACCTCCAAGATCATCTGGTCCAACCTTCAGTACATTACTGCTCCTGCAATATACACCCAAGTCAACTCCATAGCCACTGAAAATTCAGTGCTGGTCTTCATCTGCTTTGTTATCACATTTCATGAAAGTCTCCAGGCTTTTGATCAGGCCTCTGGAAGGGCCTTCTACCTTACAAGAATTACTTTAAGGAAGTAAGGAGGCATTACACAGTCTTTTTAGACTACACACTCCAAGACTTCCTCCTGCTGCAAAACAATTCACTTGACAAAACTTAGTCAAGGAAAATCCCAGCCATTTCGATCCTTCTCAGAAACAGGAACTCGTTACAACCAACCACACATGCAACAGCCTCGCTGGTTTCCACTTCACTTCCCTAAAAGAAAAATCACTGGTCTGTTTCTGAGCTAAAACCTTTATAAAAGGAGCTCTGTTCAGATTTACTTATTTTTTCTGATCTGTCATGTGTTTTAACATTTAAAAGTTAAGCTATGTCCTTTCTCTGAAAGCTTCTCCCTGTTGATAGCATCAGAGCCACCACATCCAAGTCCGGAAGCTGGCTTTTGCTTGCCCCACACAATCAAACTCTCAGTAAAGCATTAACAAGTCTTTCAGAGCAATTCTGAGAAGGAAACTTCTGTGCCAGGCTCCACGCTTGTCCTCCGAGTTGAATTACCAGAGCTCATATATCTTTAACACAGCCCATACATACCTCACCCACCCATTCCACAATGGCCCTTTTCACTGCTTCCAGGAAAATCAAGTTGCTAATCCCCATTTCACCATGTAAACACTTCCCTCGCTTGCTGTATCTAATTGTAATTTATTTAACACAACACGATTAGCTGAGGGAGATGAATCAATATCATTGTGCTAACTTTAAGACCTTTATTGTAATAAAGAAACTGCGGCAGGGGTGATAACTGTTTGGTTAGTCCACAAGGATCAGAGCTCTGTTGTGCTCACTGCAGCACCTTGCCCCAAACCATCGCAGCATCCTAGATTTATGCTCCTCTTCTCCCCACAGAGACTTGGAAATTTATTTAATGCTACCTAGCACCACTTCCAGAAGTTGCTGAAAATTAACTAGTATGAGAGCTGGAATTCAAGAAAGTGGTAAATCTTAGTAATGAATATTAGCGACCTAACCATACTTTAGTACTTCTGCATTACATAACAAGTCCGTGCAGCATCCAGAGTCCATGCCAAAGGACAGCAGCATCCATATTAAAGCCTGGACTTGTAAGCTGTGCAAGCACAAAAAGTCACACAAAGGCAAATGCTCAGCAGCTCAGCTTTTGTTCATAGAAGACACTGCATTCTCTTCTCAACACACATCCACTCACGCTAAAATCGTGCTGTTTACTTGTCAGAGCAAGTTGCCTCTATTTAAGTTCTACTCACACACACAAACACCTTGTCATCTGCCACCTTTCTAAAAACCTACAGAACTAATACATTCTGTAGAAAACTTATGAGGACAGGCACCGTGTCCCATCCTCATAGGACTATCTAATTCATGTTAAATAGTTGATCTTTCCATTTAATTTACAAAGCCCAGCTGCTAAGCAGGACACCAGAAGATAGAGGCCTGGTGTCGTGTCACACAACCTAAGACGCCAAATAAAATTACAGAGATCCCTAAGGGCACAGTACTACTACACTGACAGTAGAATCGTAGCCTTTAGTAAAGCACAAGGTGATTGGAGTGCAGCTATCTTCTCTAGTATCTAAAGTCTTAGTCACTGCAATCCTTCACACCTCAGTTCAAAACTTATCTTAAGGCACTGGCAAGTCTTACCTTGCTTTCCCTTCTCCACATTTTCATACGCTACCTAACCAACTGGAAATGCAGTCAGCCACGTGACTCAGAGCCTGACCTCCATCTAGCAGTACCTCCTGCATGCACTGAAGTATTGCTCTTTCAGAGGATGAACTTTTAATTTACACTCTCATTACAATGTAAGGCCCATTTTAACACTTGTTCACAAGATATACATCAGAGTTCAAGGAACTGCTTAACAATTCACAATTCTAAGGAGATACCTCAGGTCTCAGAGCCTGAGAATATTTTCTCTTCTAAAAATGAACTTGATTTTTCATTTATAGTCCACAGTTTTCAGTGTGCATATCTCCCACTGACAAAATTCTATCTTTAACGATACCAGATAGTTAAATGCCCAACTCTTACATACAGCTTGGAAAACAGACGATAACACAGACAAGGATGTATCTTCCCAGGAAATGATCCTTTCTCTTCCTCCCATGCATCTTACATGTAGGTTGGTATGAAATTGCATAGAATATGACAGGTTTCAATCTCCCCCAGTCTCATTTTCTGAAGTAGTAATATTAGCACCAATATCCAAACACAGTCCCCTTCCAGACCCTAATATAGCACTTGCAAACTATTTCTACCCCACTTTAATCCTGCCCATTCCAGATAGCACTTTTATTTTTATGTGTGCAAAATATGTGTATATATTAATACTACACAGACATGGCATTGCTTTAATTACAAGAACTAAACTTCTTTAAAAGAACTAAAGCTTCTAGTAACAGATACAGTAGGACTGTCCATACACAGCCCACAGATTGAGAAGTGTCGACAGCTACCAAACATCAACAGCGGAGATATCAATAACCAAGAAGTTTATATTCAATGGCTTATCTACACTAGTCAAAGGATATTTTTTAATATACAAAAAAAAAAGTGATACTATATGATATTAAGACAGCTGATCTATTTTAACAACAATTTATGCTCAAGCCAGTCCTCAGTCAATGCTGCTTGCATCAGCATCTCATCGCCATACATAAAGAGTATGTCAGCCTGAAGGTTGACATGTGGGATGCCACTTAAGGGGTTAGCTCTGAAGCCATTAGCACCAAGATCTGGAGTTATTTTCCAGAAGTAATACTACCTCCTTTGAAGAAATACAGCATCATCAGAATTGTATTTACATGCACCTGTACCAGCATTACTTTGTAATGGACAGCAGCCAAGAGACTTCTTGGTAAAAAAAAACCCTGCTTATCTTTACTTGAAAGCAAAAAAAAAAAAAAAAAAAGGAAAAAACGCTTAGTTCTAGGCAACATTAAAACCTGCTGTTTCTATATTGAGTCCAAAGCAAGACAGAGTTACTAGTGGTAAACAAAGCCAATTAACACCATGCAATTAAATACTTTCACCATCCTAACTCCTTGGTGTCTCCAAGAAGGGGCTGACAGTGAGTGGGTTGAAAAGAAAGAGAATTGTCAAGACAAAGCACTACTAGCTCATTGCTTTATAAGAAACATTTTGACTTCAACCTTGTCTCATGCATTAACTAGCTCATGCAAGTCCAGAATAGATTAAAAGTCTGTGAGACAAAGCCACCAGCAATCTTCAATAAGAGATGGTGTAAACCATCAAGACTGACTGTGAAGTTGCTCTCAGATATTTGGGACCTCAGCAACAGCCCTTAAACTCTCCAGAGACTGTTCCAACCCACAAAGCAGTGCTGTCGGGCTCCCTGACCATTTCGACGTGCTACCATCTAATGGAGATGGCCTCGCTCTTGTCAGTGCTTGGCCAGCTCCTGGCACAGCATCGCTGTCCCTGCCCAGCACCATCCATCGCTGGGGAGGCTGAGGGAGGCAGCGACAAGCATGTGCCCACTTTGCCACGGGTCTTATCCCCTCTGCTCCCTGAGGGTCTCAGCGCCGGGGGGAACGCTCTGCCTTCCTGGCTAAAAGGTCAAGAGGAAAAAAAAAATGGCTGAAAGAGCAGTATTATGCAATGTGAGGAGGAATACAATAACAACTCATCCTCTCCTGGAGATTTCTCGTAACCCTTTCGATCTGCGAGCTGGATTACAGCAAGTACGGCAGCCAAAAGGCTCACATCGCCGTTACGGAGCACCGCGGGCAGCCTCCTCAGCCTGGGGCCTCCGCTGCGGCTAGGCAGAGGGATGCTTACAGTCCAGGTGCTTCTTCTTGGGCCCCATCACTTCATGCGTGGTGGCTTTGCAGACGGCTCTGGCTACGGCTGATCCTGTAACGCTGTACTGAGCAGCTGCGATGCGATCCGTCAGCGTCTGACCCGACATCTTCGGTTCTCGCTGCTGCCTGCTCTGCAGAGGCGGAAAACACGGGAGGGGAAGAGGCTAGGCCGGCTGTAGGGCCGGGGGAAGGCGGGGGGCCCGCGGTCGCACAAAGCTCCCTCGGCATCCCTCCACCCCCCGCCGCCCCGTTGTGTAAGCCTTTCTGGGGCAAAAAAAATAAAAATAAAAATAAATGGTATTTTAGACACCGGGGGGGGGGGGGGGGGGGGGGGGGGAAAACGTTAAGCAAAAACCGCCATGAGCCATGGGGGGGGGGAAAAGGAAAACGACCCCCCCCCCTCCATCACCTGCCCGCAGCCTCCCGGGCGGGGGCTCGGCACGGCTCGGCACGGCCCGGCACGGCTCGGCACGCCATGTTCCGCCTTCCCACCTCCCCCTCGTCCCCGTTTACCCCCCCAGCAAAAGGTGTAGGTCGCCATGCAGCATCCCGGCGGGCTCTAGCACCGACCTGTCCGGGTGTCCGTGCGTCCTTCCCTCCCGTCCTCCTGCCGCCGCTCCCGGCCCGGCCCCGAGAGCCCCCCCGGTGCGGTGCGGAGCGCTGCGGGGCGGTGCGGGGCGGTGCGGGGCGGGCTGCCCGCTGCCCCCTCCCGCCGCCACGGGGGATGCGCTGGGCGTCCACGCCCGGTAGCCGCCGCCGCCGCTGCTGCTGCTGCTATTTCCAGCCTAATCTTCCCCGCAGCCTAATCCCCGCGTACTGCCGCAGCAGCGCCGCCCCCGAGCCCGGTGCAGGGGGCGGAACGGAGCCCGGCGGTGGCCCGGCGCAGTCAGGTGACAGCCCGGTGGCAGCCCGGTGGCAGTCCGGTGTGCCCCCCCTCCCATTTAAAGGGGAGACCCGGGGACAGGGGAAGGAGTGAGCGGGGGTCTGGGGGCCCCAAAAGGCAGTGGGGTGAGGAACGGGGGTGGGGGGGGTGGGGGGGGGGCCGGGGTGGTCCTCTATAGGGTGCATGGTGTTAATTATCCCCCCCCCAATGCAATTTTAAAAAAAAAAAAAAAAAAAAAAAAAAAAAAAGTAAAATAATAAAAACAATAAAAAATGAAATAAAAAATAATAAAAATTTTAAAAAAAGGAAAAATAAAAAACAAAAACAGAAAAAAAAAAAAGGAAAAAAATAAAGAACAAAAATGAAAATGACGAATGCAAAGCACCTTGCACAAATGGGGAAGTCCGGCGGAGCCGCTGATGCTGCCTCTGTCTGCGGTACGGTGCTGTGGATAAGTCTGGAAAGGATTCGCCGAGGTTTTCCCCAAACTGCACGTGAACTAGATGTTAATGGTTTGATCGGAGCTGTCCTAAAGATGTCCCCTGAAGCGTTTTCTGTTTGATATCCCAAAGATCCCGGCCACAACGCAGTGCCACCTTAGGCAGGGGACGTAGGGTGCATTGCTCCCAGTAGCAGCCCGGGGCTTGTGCCGTGTCATTGAAGCCTGCCAGTGATCTGCCGAGCCTTTGGAAATGTGGTGTACATATATTAACATAAATCGTCTGAACTTAGTTTGGGAGTGAAGTGATTTAGGTGGGTGGGGCCTGGGTGAAATGGTGCTGGTAGAAATTACTTCAAGATGCTGTTAGAATAAATCCAAAAAGACAATGTGCGTGTTATTAATCAGCCAAAAAAACCCAGTATGTACACTCGGTGCACAGATCTATGCATGGGAAGTGATAACCGAGTCGTGTGGCATGCAAAGACACACTGCACCATTTTCATTTGTTGCACCAGGAACACAATATTGCCTAGGGACTGTGCTCTGTGACAGTATGAAACAGCAGCTTTTTTACTACTTTTTTTTTTTTTTTTTTTTTTTTTAACATAACAACCCAGAGATTTTAAAGTCATAGGTAGCCTGAAAGCTTGGGATTCATGTTACAACAATGCTCAAAAGTTCGAGTTCTTTTTTCTGTGGAAAATCTCTTCCAAAATAACTGTTCAAGTGGTCCCTGTGTCCACTGAGGAAAGGTGTTTGTATTGTCAGGCTTTCACTACTGACTAAATGTTCTTCATTTTTGCAGAGCAGATACAAACGTTTGGATTTCCAGATTCAAATGCTTTCTCATATGCAGTGTTTGAATATGGACAGGGATTTCATTTGGAAAAACATGTAATGTGTATGCTACTGACTGCTGACCAGAAGCATTAGGTACACGAAAATTTGAATGTTCTCATATTTGAGAATTTGAAACTCATATATGAGTCTCATATTCCAGTAGTGAGAATGGCTATAACCACAATGTCCATGTTTATCTGCAAGTTCTATTCACCATCTTCTTTAGCATTACAACGGCATACTACAACTATACAGACAAATTTTAGTAACATTTCATTTACTCTAGAAGTGTTAATTTCCATTCACAGAAATTCAACATTAGTGGAGTGCTATGGGGGAGCTAAAAGTGTGTATTTGTGCAGGCATACACATAGTTTTCCCTGTGTACTTCACAGTCAGTTATTTATGTTGCAGTGCCAATTGACATCAGAAAAAAGAAACAGCTGGGAGCTACGGATACTTCTTGTTCCATTACTGGCATTAAGAATGTCTCTGAACTCTCCTTGGTAGTACTGACAAGAGTGTAAATATCTTGACTTTCAAAAAGACATGAGGTTTCTTTTTAACTATTAAACAATAGAAGAAAAAAAAGTTTCAGAATTTGCTGATTTCTCCCAGCAGAAATTTAGAATAGCTTCACTTGCTGCAAGCAAAGTAGTTTTCAACTTTGCAGTAGAGAAAGTGTTTAGTTAGTGATATAACTTTCTATTAAAGTCCAGTGTTCGTATTCTGAACCAAGCTTAATGTGAAAGCCTGGACACTTTCTGAAATTGTCCATATTGTTATGAGCAGTGTCAGTCACTGAGAGTCTCAGCTGTATCACCAAAAAACATGATTGTTAATATTTAGCTCATTTTATATTTTTTTTTTGCATTGTCGAAATATTTAAGTAAAAGATAAATTAGACAATTTATACTATTACTATAAAAACTATGTATTGCACAATGAGTTTAGAAGAAAGGACTGAAGAGATGCTCCAAAATTCTTGTTATAAACTGGCATGTTGCTAAGTCATGAGCTGGAGTATGCAAAAGGAAAACATTGCAAGATTTGTTAAATGCAGTAATATAGAAGCATTTTAAAGATGTTAAATTAGTTCATCTCCCATTACTTGTACATTCAGCAACAAATAATCAGTGCCAAGAATACAAAAAACTATGAAAATATGTCATATTTACATCTGCATCATGTTTGGTCAGTACAGCTCTACATGAGGCTCCTCTGTTCTTCTTGTTACAGTCAGCAGACATACTTCCAGTGACCACTGCATACAAAGATTTTCTTGATCAAAGCTGGGATCACTTGAGCCTGAGATGTTTGAGAGGTATTTCAAACAAATCTCATTTCCAGATAGCAGGTTGCTTGAATTTCTTGAGCATGATGATTTTTCTAAAAAGCTAAGATGCTTTGAAAGGTTGAGACAAGTAGAGCACATAGGTACTTTTAAAATTCAGAGCAAAGTAGTGTGACCTAATATATGACCTACTGGAGCTATATTGCTTTTGAATTTTAGCACACACAAACATCCAAAAAACAAACAAATAATAATAATAATAATAATAATAATAAATTAAACAAAACCAAAAACAAACAAACAAACAAACAACAACAACAACAACAACAAAAAAAAAAAAACAGGAAATCACATTTGTAATACAAAGCATATAGGAAATAGGAACCATCTTGTATAAGATGAAACTATGGGGCGAGCTGCCCAGGCCTACACAGATCTGGGTTTGGCATTGCCATTTGACCACGTAGCTCTATGTTGGGTGTTGAGAAGTCCCCTGGTGAGCTGTTTCTATGAGTCCCATGTCACAGCCTAGCTGATGCAATGCGCAGGGAGGTCTGGCTTAGGGCTATATAAGCAGCTGGCAGGGCTTCTTGCTGTTCAGAATAATCCAGTATTGTTTTTTATTTCTTGGCTCTTTATAACTGTGCTTTCAACTTCATAATGAAGACCCTAAAGGAGAAGATATACGGATGACTACAAAGCTGAATATCCTTTTTTTGAGACAAATGCTCAAAAATTATTCTTAACAGATTTTGAAATAACTAGAAAGAGTTGGTCTGTGTTAATCTCACCTTCAGGCACCTACATGGAGAGCAGGCATGGCTAGAGGCTGATTCATCACACCCGGCAGCTGGATTATGAACCAGAGATGCCAACGTCTTTGATGATGCAAAGCATGTAGAACTCTCTGTTTCATGTATTTTGAGTTATGTCCTCGAATATTGTGTTCATTTTGGGCCCCTCACTACAAGAAAGATATTGAGCTGCTTGAGCATGTGCAGGGAAGAGCAACAGAGCTGGTGAAGGAACTGGAAAACAAGAGTTAGGAGGAGGAGCTGAGGGAACGGGGGTTGTTCAGTCTGGAGGAGTCTGAGGGGAGACCTTATTACTTTCTACCACTGCCTGGAAGGAGGCTGCTGTGAGAAGGATCTTAGTCTCTTTTCTCAGATGATGAGTGATAGGACACACAAGGAAACATCCTCAAGTTACACCACAGGAGGTTTAGATTGGGCATCAGGAAGAATTTCTTCACAAAGTGGGTGGTCAAGTGCTGGAATGGGTTGCCTGGCGCAGTGGTGGTGGAGTCCCCACCCCTAGATGTATATAAGAGACGTGTGGATGTGGCACTAGAGGACATGGTTAAGTGATGAGGATCAGTAGGTCAGTTTGGTGGTTGATGGTCTTGAAGTTCTTTTCCAACCTAGACGATTCTACGACTATTTCTGCATCAGTTTTTGTTTACCATCTGATCTCCTGCTTCCTGTTTTTAACTCTTGGGTCTTCCAGTTCTCTAGCCAGCTCTGCTGCCCCTTCCTCTTGCCTTTGCAGCCAGGTAGAGGTTCATGCTCCATCCTACTGATGCCCATGCCAGTGGCATGCCCAGCACTGTTGCTTTGCTGCTGCTTTTATTGCCAGTGGTACAAAACAAGAGCTCCTGTAGAGGCTGACTGTAACCATAGTGACAGCAGTGGACCTGAAAAGATCTGTGTAGCTGCGGTAAGGGGGAGAAAAGGACTTTTCAAAGGAAGCATGTCCTCCTGACTTTGTTTCAGGTAGATGGAACCAGGTAGGTAGTAGTATTCTCCATCTACTCTTACCTGCAGCAGAAGCTGCAAAACACCAGTACCAGTAGATGCCAAAACTGTGAAATGCCCAGGAGTTTCTGTGCTCTGCTGCTCAATATAACCTCATCTCTTGGTGTTGTGCAGCTTCTGTCCATAACAATTCACTCAGCCTTTTTATTTCCTCTCATTAGGGCTGCTGTCACAGTAGTAACTGATATCTATGGCAATAAGCACCAATGAAAAATTAAAGCAGGTTGTCAATTTTCCAATCTGAATGATGGCCCAAGAAGTATGCAGCTTGGATACGTTAATATGTCCAGAGCAGACTGTTTATTAAATTTGAATTATTTCTCCTATTCATGAATATCAGACTTATCCAGTATGCTGGTTCCCACATGGACAACCTCAAAATCTGTTTAATCTTAGAGATCTCTGTTGACTGATGCATTAGTGAACATGGTCACCCACATCAGGACAGCTTCTGAGGCTGGAGTTGCTTTTGGATCAGGCCTGGCAATAACACAAAGGTTAATACATGAGAAATAGGAGAGACCAGAAATGGGACAGAAGTCCAGTCATCGTGAAGCTCAGCTCCTCACTATTTTTTGCTTCCCTCATTTAATTTCCTATTCTTTGTTGCTTCTCCAATACAAAAGTCTGGAGTTAAGGAGTGATACTGCACTTCCATGCAACAGATTCAAACCAGGCTTAAATATACATATATATATGTATTTATGTATATAACCTTTTTCCTTATACTGAACATTAATCTTATTCTACAGATTTATTTAAACAACTCTATGTACCAAAAATTACCTGGCTTGCTGTTTCTTTAGGTGATGTGTATTCTAATATATTCAATAGAAATTGCAGCTTTGCATTGACATTAGACAGATGTGAGAATTAGTTTAAGGAAGTCCACAGGTCAGCTTGAATACAAATATTTAATATTCCATTGAAGCAGCTGATAGTAAGGAGAACATCTGTCAGATAATTTAGGTAAGTCATGCTAGGTTTCACAGATATTAGCATGAGACAGATTTGCAGTAGTATACAGAAACAGATAATTTCCTACTAATTGACTTTTAAAATTTATTACTCATTGACTAGTTGACAGCCCTGTCTCTGAACACAAAGTAACTCTGAAGAAATTGATCAAAGCCGCATCATTTCCTCAAAGAGGGAAGGATGCTTCCTGAACTAAAATTCAAATTTCATTTCTCTCTATGCCATATTTAACAAGAATTTGTTATCTGTGGAACACAGAACAGACTTTTTAAGCACTCTTTGTAAGCAGTAATTTTTTCTGTTTAAGCAAAAAAAGTTTGTCTACTTTGGTAAAGGAACATTATTTTGTTATTCACACTAACAAAGTGTCATCACTTTTCTGCCAGTGGGGAATTGTTTTTGTAGTAGTATTTGTAATAATTGTACATTAATACAACTGGAGATGAATTCTGCCTATGGCCATTGTGTATAGCACTAGGGATGCTTCATCAACTCTTACTTCTTTGGTTTCTGCCTGCCCCACTAGTGCAAGCTTTGTATTGTTGCCCGCGCTGTGAGGAAGAGGCACAAGTGGCTGAAACCATGGCTGAGAAGGAGCAAAGGTGGCATCCAGGCACATAGGACCCTTTTTGACCATTTTCCTTCTCTATCTCTTCTTCTTATTTTCACCCTTTCTCACAGACACCATCAAAGCCAGTGTTGCCCCAAATAATGAGATAAATCCCCAACGGATTTACATGAGCAAAGCTGCAGTGTATGATTCCTCTGGATCAAATTAGCAAAGACTTGCAAAGGAGAAAGCTTTTCTATACTCTTGGGAAAAAAAAAAAAAAAAAAAAAAAAAAAAAAAAAAAGAGCCTGTCAAGAGAAGGCAATTTCATTTCTTTGCTGTGCTAAACTGGTAAAGCATAGCTGAGGTCCTGAAAGCTAAACCTGGTCTCTCGCTGACTGTCAGGCTCTTGACAGCAAATGGAGGTGGCAAATTGTCCATGTCTGCAAAAGGGGGAATGCTGTTGAACAATAACTTTAATATCCTAATTGTTTTCCTGTAAATTGCATGTATTTGCAGCATGTTTTTATTTTGTGTGTTGTCAGTGTCTGTAGCAGCTAACTGACAGAGAGTGTTAGACAAAAAAAATATTTAGAAAGTGTCCTTCAGTCATGAGCAACGCACCAACTGCTGGAGAGGCAACAGTGAGCTCTGCAAGGTAACATGCACTGCTTATTGAGCTTTTATGCATGTAGAGGTTGATGGGGTTCATTATAATGCATTTTGCTAATAGTCAGTGGATGTGTAATAACATCCAAACCTCAGGACTAAGCTTTTGACCATGAGTAGTGCACCCCATCTGCTGCTGCTCTGTGCTGAGACATAGACAGCTGTAAGTACTATGACCGAAAAATATTGTCAGTCTGCTAAGAAATTTCTGAAGTTATAATTTCAGTGACACCTTTGTTCAGTTGAAGTTGAATAGATGTCAGACTCATGTCAAATAAAAGTACGATTTTCAGCCCAAAGGGTAAGAGGATGTTTTAAGAAAAAAAAAAAAAAAAAAAAAAAAAAGAGCATATTTTTAAGCAGGAAGGAAATTTTAAACTGTAATACTTTTTGACCAGATTCCACCTCTGTTCACTCAAAGAAAAAAAAAAGGCAGATACTTGAATGAATGCTAAAACTTATATATGCAGATATGTATGTAATAGTAATTTTTTCATACATTTTTAACAATACTTAATGTTTTAATAGTTCTGGTGTATATGGTTTTCAATGCACATTATAATTTTCCTAAGGCCTCTGAGCATAAAGCCCAGCTTAATACTGTAAGACCAAATTCTTCATCTATGCTTCTGAAGTGTTAGCATGACTTTCCAAACCTGAGGTTTCTCTTTAACCTTATCAGTCCACCAACAGGAGGACACTTTTGATTTTACTGGCTTCCAGTGGCAACCTAAGGACAGTTCCGGTGGTGGGATGTGATCAGTCAACTCTTCCTTGACTCGATGCATTCCACTTTAATTGGTCTTGCATGATGTTGACTGTCACAACCATGCAAAAGACTAAGCCCTTCTGATTTTGGATTGCATGGTAAACTGGGATCATTACCAACACTTTAATACAGTCAAGTGCATATATCTAGAAGCAAATCCTATGAGATTACTTGCTGGAAAGCTTTTGCTCTGAAAAAGGATTAGGGGTCATAGCAGGCAAACAACATATTTGAACTTCCAGTGTGATGCTGTGTGGACAGACCTGGTCAGACTTACAGCTTTATAATCAGATACAAACAACAGAATTGGGGAGTGATTTTCATATCTTTGTTTGACATGGATGATAGTGGTGCTACAAAAATCGTAGGCATAAATCAAGCATAAATCCCAATTTCCATGTCCTCTTCAAAAGTTTTTTTAAAATGGATGAAAGTATTAGAAGGCTCTTGTTCTCCTCTTCACCTGATGTCTCATGATAGACATATGGACCAGGGCCACAGGCTGCTTTCCATAAAGGGAAATAATTTTTCTGCTCCTCCAAATTAGATAAATCATTTGCTAAAGGAGGAAGCAGAGAAGGACAAATCGTTTTATTGTCAGGAGCATCTGAAAAAGGTAGGCTTTTATATACGTTTGTTTTTTTTTTTTTCTGTCCAGCTGTAAATGAGGCTAATATTTAGGTAAAGAGAAAAGCAGTAGTATGTACACACTCATGGATAACGCTATAGACTTTTCTTTGTGGGCCAATGGACCCTTGAGCCCATGTATAGTCATGAACCAACTGCTCCTTTGCAAAGCACACCTTATTCTGCCTTTAGAGGAAGAATTTTGTTTCCCCACCCTCCCATACTGTGAAGCACTGGTGTGCGGAGTACATACATCATCTCATGTTTCAGACCAAGGAGGGATATTATCACTTTTCTTCATCAGTACACCCTTTCATGTAGGATGGTTGGTTAAAGCTGCCTCTGAGCTAACAGGGAGGTTTTCCATTGGCTTTAAGAGTGTACTCAGCCTGTTCATAGTCTCCAGTCCTGTAATGCACAGTGACAAATATCAGACTCACCCTGCAGTCTTTTAATGACCACTTACTTGGAAAAACTTTATGTTCCTGTGCAGATGGAAAAAAAAAGGCCACTCTTATCTACACAAACACCATGTCGGTGACTGTTTGGCATGGGCATTGCCCAGTGGAGCCCCAGTACTGACTGCTACTCTTCATCCAGCTCTTCTGTCCAGTGCACATAATGGGGCCATACTTGCTTGCCTGTGGAGCTTTTCCCATTTCTTTTCTTGTATCCTCTGGTTATAGGGTGATTTTCTTGTTTCATCAAAACTGCTTGTGCTTGAACAGAAATCCAAAAAACCAGTCCTCAAATTCTTGAAAATCAAGACTGCAAAAGCAGTCATGGATTTGACACTGAGTAGACAGACTAGTTTATGTTATTCTTAAGACAACAGTAGGAGTGTTTCCTTGCAGGCTACTCTGTAAGACTACCACAAGAAAGCATAATTTCCACAGCAGGAAATAATTAAGTTAGTAAACTAAAATATTACTTAAAGAAAACGTATCAACGTTAATTTCTCCTTTAATTTAGTCCATTTGGGCAAGCACAATCTTGACAGTTGAAAATATACAAAAATATACAGAATATAATAGAGGGTGTTTAAACATCATCCTTAACTAAGCCAAGCAGTGTTTAGACTGCTGCTTTAGGAGCAAAACAATTACCTGTTAATTACTTTGTGTTCAGAAAAAGAGCCAAACATTTCCTGATGCCGTGTTGAGTTCAGCCTATGAGAAGAAAGAGGCTAACATTACTGAGATTTTTAAATTATTGTTTAGTTATTTGATGAGGCAGACTATTTTCTAGAAGCGCTGAGTGCCAACTCTCTCTTGGAAAGTGGTGGTACTGTAAGTATTTTGCAGCTCTGGAAAGTGCAGGGGTTTTTTTGTTTTGTTTTGTTTTGTTTTGTTTTGTTTTGTTATTGTTTTTTTAAATGTATTAGTTGAAGTTATTGACCCTGTATCAGATTGGAAATGATATATGTGAGAGATAATATTGATCCAAATTTGGAGTGAAGCAGGGGATTCAAGGCTAGAAATTGAAACTGTGATGCTATTAAGAATGAGCACTTAAATAGGTAGCATGTGTGTTTTTATCAATAAATGCTGCTTCCAATAGGCAAAGTAGCAAAATGATCTCCAGGAGGGAAGTGGCTGGATACTCCCAGAGTGAGGTCTCAGAAAAGAAATCACAGCAGGGCCTGCAAGAGAAGGCTAAATGTTATTACAAATACTTATGCTTGAAATAGAGGAACAGCCTCTAGAAGCAAATACAGATTAGAGCCAAGATGTGGACAGGGAATATCTGACCATGTTTACTGGCCAATTATTTGCATGTCTGGGTGCATAATTAAATGCCTATATGAAAGACTTTAATCTAAAATAATAACTGATCCAGATCTAGCATGTGTCATTTCCATGTGTTACTAATAGAAAAATCATGGCTGTTATTGAATAGTATTGATTGTTGACATTTTTGCTTCACAATGTACTTTGGTTTCTCCTTCATTTCCATGCCGTCCTCCATTTAAAGAATTCCAGGTACTTCACAAATGCTAATTCACCCTCCAGACTGCACTTTGTGGAAGGTAAGTATTATTAGCCCCAAGGACTGCCTTCTCTTTAGGTTGAGGAAGTGCTTACTACATTGCTGGCACTGTTCGAGACCTCACAGGATAAGTTGTTCATGGTGCCTGACTTACCCAAGGAGCAAAAGCAATAAAGGGTTATCGTTATTCAGTTTGAAATAATTCTGCTAGTAAACCTCTAAGACATTAGTTTAAAAAAGGAAAGGAAAATGCAGAACAGTGGAAAAAAAAAAAAAAAAAAAAAAAAAAAAAAAAAAAAAAA